>JAVYIG010002883.1:0-202500 GCA_035222895.1 Strongylocentrotus droebachiensis
CCATCACATCTTGGCTATCATCAAACTGATGTTGAAATGTTAAAATCACATCCTTACACTATGACAAATAGTTTGCATTTAAGGATGCTCTGCAGTAATGTTGGTTTGCACCTCAGCTGTCTAGAAAGACAATGCCCATTTTTGTGTTTCTCATAGGTGGCCTCAATAGACAGGTATGACTGTAATCGATGTTGCGTCATCATACATAAAAACCACTGTGGTATACCGCCATATATTTGAACGATGCATAAGACTTAAAGGTAATACAGAGTTTTGGTATGGGGTCATGAATGTGGTTCAAATGAACATATTGGAAGCATATGCGATCCTATACACTCAATGATCATTATCGCGGTTGAAAGCAAGTCTAAATTGATGAAATTGTGAATAATAAACTCTTTATGTTTTGTATAGCTCCCTCTCAAGATTTATATTACTTTAGCTTCAAAACAATGTTTCTTGACTAAAATCAACAAAATTTCTATTCCCGTTTGGAAATGCAATATCAGAACTGCATATTCCGAGATTTTCATGGTCGCAGCTATCATTGTATGGCCGTAAACGCTATTTGAAATCTATCAATAAATTTGATATTTCAATTTCTATATAATTTCTTTGTATTACCTTTAAAGGATTTACTGACTAACCTCTATCACTGTAGGTTGCTCTGATCTTGATGGCAGTCAGGTTGGAAAGGAGGCTCTGGAACTCAAAGGCTGAAGGTCGTTGAACCCATCCCATGTCATCCTCAGCTCGCAGTCTGAAAGGCAATGAAAGAGAGTTGAGGTTAAAGGTCACGTAAAGTAATGATGGTAGAATCGCATTGAGAAATGAACTGTCTAGGAGATAATTTTGAAAGATTAATTTTGTAGGTAAGAAGATCATTATGTTTTATAAGATTTTGAAGAAGAAAAAAAATCAAATTTGCACTATATATCACATAACATGAAAAGATACATATGTATACATACATGTATATTTCTGTTGATGTCATACTTGAATAAAATTTTGTGTACTTTGAGGTTTTGAAAAGGCTCAAAATTTAAGCAAGTTGCTCAATATCAAAAACAATTTTTACAAATATTTTTTGATGTGATATTTGAGTGAGAAATAGATGACAAGGGGTCTGTCATGCCTTAATCCAGTGAGAAGTCTTTGCTTCAAACCCCCATTTCAAAAATGCATATTTTGTCTAACCTACCTAATCAATCAATAAATTGCTCAGTCAATCAATCAATCAATCTAATCTTTCAGTATTCTAACCAAACTTACTTGAAGGTATATTTTTGCGGGTAGACACCTGGTCGCGGGTTGCCCTGGGCAACCAGCGGAGCAGAAATCTGCCTGCCACCTCCCTCCAGAACGAGATCCTCCACGCTGAGACTCACATCATCACTGCCCAGTCTCAGCTTGAAGCTTAGCTCCTGACCATAGCTGAACAGCTTGCTACCAAGGTACTCATCTAGGTAGGTCAGAATGGTGCAAAGAAGGATAATTAGACAATTTTCATAATATCAATATAATAATAGAACTAGAAATATCGCAATGCGAATGTATCCCTCGATACTGGCAGCGATTTTGTGTCATCCTTATGTTCGAAGGAGGGACAAAGATCCCCTCTACCCTCCTTTAAACATAAGGATGATGTAGAGATCGCCACTAGTGAATCTGACTATTGTAAAGACTAGGAGCAGCATCACCAAAACAATATGTGTATAGATTAGAATATAATGCATCTCTATAGAAATTTGAAAGTAATCCGTCAAGGAATGGGGCAGTTAGAGCGCACACAAGAATATGACGCTGCTGAATCCAAAGTATCATCTAGCATACTGCCGGGGGATACAAGTTGAACTTCACCTGGGTGGAGAGTTTGAAATGTAGATTAATGACTTGCCAAAGGATAATAGTGCAATGGCAGGGATTAAAACCATGTACCATGAGGAACATAGTCAGTTGACTAATCAATTAGACAAACACCTCTAATTTTATGTATTATCTGGCATTCTTGTGATAACAGTTTTTAACGTTCTGCTCTCAAAGCAAATTTAAAGCATTGATGATCACATCCCAGAGAGAGCTAGAAGCTAAGCTCCTGTCCATAGTTGAAAGGCTTCTTACCTATTAGTCCTCATCTAGAGAGGTCAGATTCAGAAAAGGTACAAAGACATATTCTAAGGACATTTTTTTTAAACCCGACATTATCGTGACAAAGCACTTCTTAACGTTCAGCACCGATACCCTAAAATCATCCTTCTCAAAGCAAATGGTGAGCACCAAGGCTGACGTCATCATTGCCGAACAGAGCTCAAGACTTAGTTGTAGGGAAAGAGATGTTGCAAAGAGATATATGCAGACAGTCTTTTGTGTGAATTCTGCCAGCCTTGTGGTATGACAATTCTTCATTTCCTGGTCTGGTACCTTACAATCGCATTTCTTCAAAGTTTAAAAACCCATAGGCCCGAATTCACAAAGGAGGTTTGTCGACAAACCTAGATTTATGTGCATCATATGACGCGTTTTGACGCATTTCAAACCTTGGTTTGCACATAAACCTAAACCTAGGTTTGTCGAGAAACCTCCTTTGTGAATTTGGGCCACTAGGTTTGCAAATACTTATAATAAATAAGCCTTTAAGAGATTCACCTCTTTGTTTCATGATTCAGTTTTTTTAAATCACAACTGTATGAACCAAAATTTTAGATATGGAACTAATACTGATACATGTAGTTCCCACCACTTTCAATTCATCAGAAAATGAACGCATAGAGAAACAAAGAGCAATTAAGAAATAAAAAATAAAAAATTTAAAAAAAGTTGCAATTTTATCATGTTGAAATCATACATAGGCAAAAAGAAAGGAAAAAAAGTCTTGTAGAACATATACCTGGAGCTATGAAGTACATGGGTTGGTTGTCAACCGTTGCGATACCGATGTCCTGTCTGATGGCATTATAAACAAGCAATTCCTGGTCTCCATTTCGACTCTCAGCTTTCCAACCATCCACACCTATAACGAAAATACACAAAAGAAATAATACACAGTCAGATATGAGAATGCAACCCCTTACTTTATCTTATTTATGTTATGTCAGAATATGGCTTTTCCCAATTTTGGCAGTTGACTGAGCTTACCCGTGGAGTTTTGTACTGCCAGCCACGTGAATGACTTGCAGAAATGAGCTCCTTTTGCTGCTTACTTACTACTAAAATACAATTTACCAGAGGGGCATTTCATATTCTGCTGGTGTGCTGAAAATGACAATTCTGACATCGAGACTGAACTTGACAGTAATAGGAACTTTAAAGCCCCACTGCACTAGTTTGACCAGGAGGGATTAGACCTCTCTGCATGGTCACTGACAGGTGGTTATCTCATCAAATAAGCTCTCAATTAACATAAGAAAAAGAGGACCATGGGGGACCAATGGTCACCGATTAGGCATTGTTTGCTATAAAGAGAGAGGAAGTAGCTACATGTACATGTATAAGTAGTGCAGTGGGGCTTTAAATTTCATATTTTACAAATGCTTAAGAAATAATCCAACACACACTGTCATTAAATCTGTAGGGTTCCTCTCAATTCCATATTTATCTAGTCTCTCAGAGCAGGGTATATCTCCAGATCTATTCTAGACAACTTGCTAGCTTGAAGGTTGGCTTTCCTTTAATGTACAGTTTAATCTTCCATTTTCAACATCTCCAAGATTTCTATACACACCTGAATTAAAGTTGGACTCGATGTAGGCAATCTCATAGCCTGGAGCAGAGGAGCAAGAGGATGAATGACCGTGACAGAAGCAGGGAAGGCAACCAAACTCATCCGCCTCTTGAAGGTTGAAGAAACCAGGCTTGCAGCTGAAGAGCAACATCAAATGGTAAAATAGTTAATCTTAAATCAGTGGAATTTTCTTTATTTTCTTAATTATAGGAATACTCCATGGATTTACAATTTTGAAGTGAATATTTCTTGTTTCATTTTGTTTTCTCTTAAGCTTTTTTCCAGAGCTAGTAAACTTCTTGCTACTAGCATCATGGAAAAATGATTCATACCACTTATCAAGGAAACATTACATGGCTGTATGCATTGTACTTTATCAATGTGAACGTTATGAAGGGCATTTTACAGGAAAGGGAATAATCTTGAAATAAAGATTGGGTTAAGAATATCTCATTTATTTCTTACTTCAGTTTTAGCTTCAGTTTCAGCTTCAGTTTCAGCTTCAGTTTCAGCTTCAGTTTTATTTTTCAGTTTTAGCTTCAGTTTTATTTTTCATTTCCAACAGAACAGTGATTTTGACATGAAATCAGATATACAATTCAATAATATAATACATTTTAAATGGTTTAAAAGTTATATAATAGAAAGTATACATAAATATCCAGTATAATAGTTCTTTTTTATCTTTAAGTTAAACCTGTGGAAAATGGAGGAATAAGGCAAACTTACGTCTCGCAGTCCCTTCCTTCAACATGAAGTTTACAGTTGCAGAGACCTGTACCCTGGTTACAGTCTGGGTTGTTGTCTGTACTTCCTGCACGCACACACTCGCAGCTCCTACAAAACATAACATGGATCATGATAGGTGGGGTAACAGTAAGACAGGACTCGACTTGAGAGTCACAACACATATTTTATACCCGTATGTGTTTCTGAATTAGGCTTCTTTAAAGGTAAAGATCAGTTTTGGAAACGCCCCCTCTCAAAAAATGAAATGGAAGCTCTTATTACCAATCATGTGAAAGAATATGCCTTGACTAATACATGATGATACAAATTTTGCCGAGAAACCGCCTACCAATTGATATACAGAATTTGGTAAATTATTAATATCTATTTGGACCTGATAGATATCGTGCACGTGTCGCATTGTCCCATATACATCTTTCTGTGTACAATGCTTGTAACTTTACCAAGACTGGGCCAAATTTATTATCATTTTGATGAGTCCAGAACCTTGCAGTAACACACCAATACTTATATGCTAGATGATCAACCTTTTCTGATCGGTTCCACAACGTTTCTTTCACGATGCAATCGCATGACCATACCTGGTCTTTATCTTTAATCACAAAAGACATCATATTATATGTAACATAGTCTCATATTATTCAATTTGTTTCAAAAGATACATACATGATTTTAGAATTTTTCACTACTTGTGTTTTCTAGGAAAGTTTAAAACTTAATATCTGACCTTGGGACCTAGCATTTTGAAATGAAATTGAAATTAAAAAAGTTTCCAAATAAGTTTACAAAAAGAAATAAACATAGACATAGACAGTTACAGTAGTGGTAAAATAAATTTATAACTGCTTCAGTAGGGTAAGTTACACAAAGGGGAAAAAAAGTCATTAAGATTTTTTTATTTTTTTTATCGATTACAAAAAAAAAAAAAAAAAAAAAATTATTAGAATTATAGGCAAACAATTTTTTTTTTAAAATAATTATATCGCGTGTATCCAGTAAAATTATCTACACCGTAATTGACCAATCAGATTGCAAGGATTCTTTTATCCATTCTATAATATTGTACAACGAGGAAGCGGACAGAGCGAGAGAGTTGAAGAGGACCAAAGGTAGGTAGGCAAAGGAGGTGGGTAGAGGAGTGGAGAAAGTATAGAAAGCTTCCTATCAGAGAGACTTACCTGCATCCACCTTCACTAAATTCATAGAAGTTAGGAAGACACTGGTTACATTTATCTCCTCCTACTCCCACCTTACACTGGCATCGTCCTGAGCTATCACACTGCTGGTTCAATGATCCTACAGGGGGAGGGAAGACATGGAAGGGAAAGAGCCTCATTTCTTAGTTACATGTAGCTCTCTATAGCTTATCAATTTGATAACAAATTTTCTTTTTCAAAAATGCATTATTTGCCTACTTATTTTCATTCATGAATCTATAGTTTTACTCTTGATTTGTGTCAAACTAGACTTCCATTACATATGTACATGTAAGCAGAGTACAAATGTACTACACTTACTAAAAATTTCTCCCATTAAAATACTTTCTCAAACTGTTGCCCTAATAGGCTGTCTAAAAGATGTTATTTGAAATAAATATATCACTTCATGAAAACTCAAGAAGTAGGCTGTTTGATTTTTTTTGTTTAAACAAAATGAATTATGCAGTTGTCAATATGAGTTATGATCTTCAAAATGTTGACATTCGCAACTCTCATTATCTTAAACTGTCACCGACTCATGTCTTTGTCAAATCAACATGATGCCTAGATACAAATCCAAGTTAAAAAAAAAGCAATGTTACTTTAATATTTCTTATAGATTAGCTTCATTATGATTTAGTTCTTGAAGTAACTAACATATTTGACCGCTTTCACATTGATAACTAATCCTTACCTGTTTGGTCACAGTTACAAGGCTGGCATCGGGCATCTGGAGCAGTCCTGAAGTAGTTGTCGCGACAACGCTCACAGCTGACGCCAGAAGTTTCATCGCGGCACTCCATGCAGTGACCACCGGATCCTGTTCGGTTGTAAAGCTCTTCATCGAAGAAGCAACGGTCAGCGTGGAAGTTGCAGTTACATCCTATAAAAGAAAAAAAACAAGGTTAAACAAAAAAAATGAATAATGAAAAATGTATGAATTACAAATATTACATTTTGATAATAATAACAATACCAACAATAATACTGTAATATTGGTGTCAGTACAGTGGAAGTATTGTGTGTTTGGAGCAAGAAGGGCGTATATCATTTTACACAGAGATACTGCCCTTCTGGCTCTAAACAGGTGATATAATAGCTTTCTTCTACTGCAGCGTTTTTCAACCTTTTCTTCGCGTGTTAGCCACTTGTATGGGTAATTGTTAGGGTGAAGATGAAGACCAGTGTTTACTACAAAATTCCATGCAACAAATTTATAATAATTTTGCAGATTTTTCAAGAAAGCATGGGTCTGTAGTTTAAGCAATAACATTCAACTAAAAGGGAAAAAACAAACAATATTTAGCAAAAATAAGAAAGGTTGATGACTTGACATGTACAGCGTAGTTGAAAAAAAACAGGTAATGTATAGCTTTAACAGAATTATGATGAAATACATGCATGGGTCTGTATTAGACGTACTTGACCAGTTCCTTATGTACGGATTCCAGCACCAGTAAGCTTCCGCAGTACGAGCGCTCCACATCAAAATATTAAATAGCAGCAAAAGATGATAAACGGCATGGCTCAATTCCATTTTGGGCAATGGACACGTTCTCCTCAAGTTCAAAACAAGTTTTAAGGCATGAATTTAATCCATTAATACAGTCCTAGAAGATGATAAAATCCAAGTGGAAATTGTAGCCGCCGAATCGAGGAATCGTGAAGAGTAAGGTCTCTTTATCCTGCGAAAGAGATAGGCCTAGGTCATGCAGCTCATTCACACAGATCAATTGCATCTCAACGTCCAGATGGCCTGGTAACCTTTACCATGTTCAGCTAATGATGGTAATGAAAGCATTTAAATCTATTTTCATGCTGACATCATTCCTGAAGGCGCATTCACCTGCACCCAAGACAATGTTTCCCTTTACGTTTCACACTCGATAAGTGGATTTGTGTTCCACATATTCATGTATTTCAACACCAACATGAATATACTCCAAGTATCAAAATGGAAAACTTATGAAAACATAAACAGATCCAACTGATGCACTCAGGATAAAAACACTAGTCTTAACAAGGAGTAGAAAACTATTTTGCCTAGGAAAGCTCAATAAGAGCCTCAACAATTTACAATGAGATGTCCTTTCCACATCAACTTGAATACTGATGAGAAGAAATATGAACACACCCTTGTATACAAGAAATGCAGGAACAAAGAACTAAAAATGCATTTTGCTCAGGAAAGCCAAAAAGTGCCTAATATATCCCAAACAGATACATTGTAGGTGATGTGAGTGTGAACACAAAATCCTTTCTAGACCAATTGGACAGATTGAACTCTTCTGAAGTAGAAATGTGGCTGAACACCTCTGCATGTGAACGACTCCTACCATCAAAGCCCAGATCATAAATCAGAAATGACAATGAAGCCTTTGACTCAACCTCTAGTGCTCATTAAATCCAATTAGTGTCTGTTTTTACTCCACTATCCCAGTAGGGAAGGGTGTTGCCTGCTGTCCTCAACTCATTGTTTAACCATTAATTTATCTCAGCGAGTACTAAAGTATTCATCATATTCGTGTACTGTAGACGTAGCCCAAGTTTACAATGCTAAAACAAAAGCAGATCAGTCAAAAATGTTCAAAAAACAATCTAAAGATGTCTCTGTTTATTGTAATTTTATTGTAAAGTATTTCTCTTCTCTTTCATAACTGTGAAGAACCATGGAAGAACTATCTTAACTCAAGAGAATAATCTTTCCCATTTCTGAATAATTGGTAAATGTATAGCAAAGTTTCATTCTTAAGCATTATTTGCATCTATTAAATCTGGATAGAATGCATTTAGCTCTCAGAAAAAGAATTCTGTTAAATCGTATATATGAGCTCTGGTGAAAAAACAAGAAAATACTTTGATATCACGGTGAGAAAATCACGCTTATACAACAGCACCAAATCCTAAAAGAGCTCCTGCGAACAGAATACAAGTATTTTTACACTGGCGCGATCCTGTCATATGCACCGTCCTAACTGGTAATATGTATCTCCTATACCCTGTGGAAACAATACAATCAGCATTTTATAAGGAAGGTCCATACTTCAGAGTGATTACATCCAAAATCATGACAATTACATGTACATGTATTGAATTAACAGTATAAACTAATCCGAGGGATCAAAGACAGTAAAAGAATGTCCGGTTCCTTCACAAGAATCATCCTAAATGTCCTCCAAACATCCGACAACCCAAAGAAAACGCTTCCAGCTTTACAGCTTCTTACAAGAGGATACCGGTAACTGTTGAGAGAGGATGCTTTGTCAATCAAGGTGATTATTCCTTCCGGTCAAAGATCTACACAGCATTGCAGCAAAACAAAGAAAGATTCATTCATAAGACGATTACCATGGATAAATCATGAATGAATAAAATTACACCAGAAAGCAATTACATCAAAAATCAGATTGATCACTCCCTAATTAATCATTATACCGCCTCAAGGTAAAGCAAAGAGAGGTTAATGACATTGTTCCTTCTCGCAAAGTAATCATTGATTATTTTCCAGAAGAAAGCAAAATTACAGCTCATTTGCCGATAGAATCCTCCACAAATCCTAAGGATGAGGCTTTAATCGACTCCACCACGCTCGACCATCTTGCTCTGAGGAGCCACAAACAAAGTCTGGTAGTTGGAGGCGGCGTTACGCTCCACACCTAGCTCCGATACCAATCTACACATGAGTGGAGTTTTCTTACCCCTCTCACTCCTAAAGGTTTGTTCAGGAGGGGTATATAGCACATGGGGTAATCAGGTCATGGCATGGTGGGGCTTAAACACTGACTCTGACTGACATCTGGCTAAAGTGAAACTCCAAACTGCCAATCCTGATTTTCGGCAGCCGCAGCGTTTCCTCAAAGCTCTCCTTTCATATTTCTATGCTCTTGATAATACCAGAAGAATTACCAGGCAGCTGGTGGATACTCTACAATCTAAAGTTCAATCATCTCCAAGATATTCCCTTTTTCTTTTCTTTTTCACCAGGAAATAGTATCCATTTTCACCACATTGGAGGGGGGATGGATTTGAGAGAGGACCGGTCGCCGTAACAAGTTTAGCTTTGTGTTGACTCCCAGGAATTCAAACGTGTTAAGAGAGAAGGAACCAAGCTTTTCATTTAGTCAGACCACATTCTCACCCACCTAACATACGCAACAAAAGAGTGTTTTGATTCACGTTTTGATGACTTTGAGCAATTGTTGAAAACGATATTGTAAGGTATCGTACTTTAGTTTTGTCTCGACTCCAATTAATTTAAACGTGTGAGAGAGAAGGAACCAAGCTTTTCATCAAGTCAGACCACATTCACACCTAACATACACAACAAAAGAATGTTTTGATTCACGTTTTGATGAATTTGAGCAATTGTTAAAAACGATATTGTAAGGTATCGTAATGTACAATAGGACAAAAAGCAATCATGCAAAAGTGCAAAAATACAAGGCAAATTGTTCCTTAGAATAGGAGAGAATGGTTTATTGTTGGCACAAAGTTTCTTCTATTGGTAGCAACAGCACCTTTGGTGTGAACACTGTATATCCACGGGGGAAAATGATCCATTATTCTTTGCTTCATCATATGATACCAGTGACATATTGAAAGACCTACAGGAAAATTTCTCACTTCTAGTTTACTTGAATCAAAATAGAAAAGCACATAAAAGGTGGTTTGAAAATCCTATGGAAAAAAACAAGAAAGTATAGTTTCTTTATGTAGTTAAGAAGGTCATTAGTTACTCTGATGTTATCCTTTCTCCATTTATTTTGCAAACGAACCCCAAAGAATTTTAATGATACATCAATTTATACTATTACATGTATCTGATGACTGGGTGGCTAAAAATAGATCAAATGATCCGAACTAAGGTCCGAGATTCACACAAGGGAAGAAATCAAAACTGATCTTTCACACTTAATTTAAATCAAATCTGTCATCCTATAAATAATAATACAAAAAGAGTTTCATATGTTATATCCAATTTGAAGAAAAAGACTGGGGCACACATCTAGTCAATAAAAATACCACTGCAAATAAGTCACTGGTATAAAAATGTCTGACTTCCAGCAATATTTTGTAGAATGTTGTTTAGAAACCTTTGCATCATTTGCAAAAGAGACTGAAAGATTGCTGTAATAACATTGTTCACTTTTTTCCATGTGCATGTGCAAACAAGAATACAGAACATATGTGTAAAAGTATCTCTGTTCATGCCCTCATCAACTTATTTTCATTCATTCATTGAGAAATATTTTTAAAGATACAGATATTTATATATATATATATATATATATTTTTTTTTTTTTTTTTTTTGGGGGGGGGGACTAATTTGTCTTAGGCTATAAGAAAAACAATCTCTGAAAGTTTTCATAAAAATAATTAATCCTTGTTAAGTGAAAACTATAAGAATTAACATCATGTCACAGCAATTATCATATCAATAAGACTAATTTCAAAGATATTCCATGAGATTACCCCTACCCTTCCACGACCTCTTAGACCAATTTTCAAGATGTCTTTTCAAAACCTAACTAAACCTTCAAAACATAATAACACACGTTTACTTTCAGCCTAATTAGATGTATTTGTTCTTCCTGTTCTCACCTAGACATGTATATGCAGTCACCAATCATCGTATAAAATAAAAAATAAATTAACCCAAAATATGGGGATTTTATCGCTTGTGCAATTAGCATTATACAGTTGCCAGGGTCAAATCTAATTATGACCAAATTCACAGCTGGAAATTTCAAAGTTGAATGCAGATTGGAACTGTATCACTGAAAATCAAAGGTTCCATACAGTATACTTTTAGATGGGGGTGCTATTAAAAGAAATTATATAATTGAAGAGTAGACCTATGATTTATTATTCATATTTTTAAGCTATTGAATTAAGACTCAATTCCAGAATAATTGTGCGAAAAAACAAAAACATTGGTTTTTATTATATCATTCTTAGGGGGGTGTTAGTGGTTTATGGCTTTGACCCTGTTTTGAAAGCTTTTAAAATTTGAGTTCTGGCTTAATTTGCTTTTAATTTTGCTCTTTCCCTATTGTTTACATTTCAATTACATTGCCAAGTATATATCTTTTGATGGGAAGTTTGGGAGCTTGAACAAAAACAAACACAAAGACTGGATAAGTTTTGAATCTCTTTATCCACCATGAGAAATAACTCTGGCTTTTCGCTTCTGACCCATACTCTTTTTCTCATGACCTATCACATCTGGCTGAAATTCCCACCAAATCTGTGACCAGTACTACCCACTGTCAACTTCATTGACTGAAACAGATGGAGGGAGAGATAGAGACAGAGAGAGAGAGAGAGAGAGAGAGAGAGAGAGAGAGAGAGAGAGAGAGAAGGGGACAGAGAGAGTTAAAGAGAAAAGAGAAAGAGAAAGGAGGGAAAGATAAAGAAAGAGAGAGAGAGAGAGAGAGTGAGAGAAAGAGAAGGGAAATTGAAAATAATGCAGAATCAAACAGAGATTGAGAAAGGGATGAGAGAGAGGGAGAGAAAGAGATGAAAAATGAGGTGAGGGAAGCAAATAGTCTGAGCAAAAAATATGAGAAACGAGAAAGAGAGGGTAAAGAATAAGAGAGGGAAAGAGGGGTGAGGAATGAGATATATAGATCAATGTGAGAGAATGCAGGGATAATGGAGAGGGACAGAGAAAGAGAGGTGTCAGAAGGATTGAAAATATGATGAGAGTGAGAGACTGACAGGAAAAAACAAAAATAATTATATAAAGGAGAGGGGGGAGTTTTCCGCCTCTATTTCACTTTCTAAAATATTTTCAGAGCTAACTTACTCACCCCTCCCCAGTACTTTTAACTGATTCAGAACTAAGACCAAGAAAATGTTATTATGACCATTGTATATGTAAGTTCTTTCAAATCTCCTTGGGATCAGCTTAGCGTCCCAAAGTAATTTCCCAAAGGGAAATCGAGTTATTGTCAATGAAAGTGCACAAACTATTTCACCTCTACACAGAAAACTTATTGCTTGATTTCTCTCCCTCATGAGGGCAGCATTTCAGAAAGATTCCATCCCATATTCATTGCCGATCCTTTTCATTTGCAATGTGAGTACACCACTCGATGTGACACGGTCACAAGATGGCAGTATGACAGATATAAAAAGGCTCAGGTTGACCATGGTACACAAGAAATCTGATCTGAGAAATTTGGAGTACATGTAGCTAAATCTATTTCAAAATTGTAAATCAGTGACTGCAAATAGTGATATTATTCACGCCATAGCGACTATAATACATTGAAGTTTTGGTTCTGACATGCTACAATATTTCTCCTTTCAAACATATCACTTTTTTGCCTCATAATTGAACTTAATGAAAGAAGTCTTATCCCATGACATGAATAATAATAATAATAGTGGGTTCTTGAATAGCGCTAATATATGTCAAACTTGGCACTCCTGGTGCTCCCCAACTATTACCCCTGCTTTTATCGGCATGACTGCCATTATCCTGCCATCACATCCTTGCTATTAGCAGCTTCTGAAATCACTTCATCTTCTTTGTGATAACCATATTATAAATGGACTGGATCTAATTACTTTAGTCTTTATACCTAGAGCCAGTAAATACATGTACTAATCCAAACCAGTGGAGAAGGAAGGTTATAGAGGGAGCTGTCATACAGTGGGGTTAGAAACCCAAGTTAGTTTTTAATCAGTTAAGGTCCTCCAGCCTCACCTTAGGAAGTTCTACGGAAGGTACTTTTTCATTAGCCATAGCAAGCTTGAGCCTGAGAACTGTTACTTGAAAGCTTTCCATTAAGACATTAGTCAAAACTATACAGATTACTATCCCTGTCTAAATAAGGTCAAAACAATGCTAGAGTAGAAATTCTTTTAATCCATGAGCTGAAAATGTGTGGGAAAGGAGACAGGATTTGACAAATGAGTACAGTGGGGTGTACAATAGATGATGACAGTGCACGACTGCTAGAGCTAGTGAATGCCTTGATGAAGAAATAAGTCCAGAACATCTTCCCAGCAAATCAACCTACATGTACTACATTGTAGTTGTATTTGGTCAAATGACTGGCTATCTCTTCAACTAGACCAAAAGACTTCAGAACAATACATGCAGCTTGAGCTACTTTCCTAATCGCAGCACACTTGGTGAAACAATCCAATTGCATACATGTACCAAAATATTTGTGATTGGGCTAACTTCATTGGATGATAATTAAAAGTCTATTTTTGAAATTTGGGGATAATGGAAACAGACCTAGTGACCACCATCCAATGGTCCATCCAGTCATATGGGGCACACATGTGACCCCTGTAGTCTCATTCCCTACCAAGCAGCATGTACCACAAAAATGCTCCAGGATGCTTTTTTAGTCAAGCATCACTCTCAAACTTACAAAGTGTACGTGATTAAACTTGGCTTCTGAGAAGAAACAGTGATCAAAGGGAACGACTAGGAAGTCAAAAAATAGATCTTGTGATACAGGTCACCCTGTATTAGTATAATATGCAATCATGTGGCCTTTTCTCAGCTTGAAGACACCAGAATATATCCTTATCCTTTTAATTAAAACATTAAACAAAGTATAAAGTCACACATGTCCTCGTCATATCATGATTGAATATTTGTTAAACATGATTACCCCCGTCCCCCCCCCCCCCTCGTCTCTCATTCATTTACTCATGTAAATAATTCTTCTCAATATCCATCTGCAACTGAGAATAGTGTACTAAATCAATGGTGCCTTATATTATTATGTTGTTACCTTCCATAAAAATCAACACCATACAATAGTTAAATCACAATTTGATGATAAAACTTTTAACTTAATGTCCCCCCTCAAAAAAAAAACACCAATCCACCAACTGCCCCATTTTTGTTGATGTCTATAAATTGTTGATAGCATAAAATTTGTCATCCGACATCTGCTCTGGCGTAGTTTTGAGAACTTAATTTCATTAAAAATACAGGCTACACAGCTATAGTCCTTTTGATGTGATTGGTGATTGAGATTTAGTTTAGGTTAGGCATAATGTTGATCATAATTGTTTTACCAGACTTCTATGAAAGCACGGCTTTTAGTCCACTCCGAGTTTTTACCCGAGACATCCCGTTAACAAGACCAATGAGCCGTCGCGCCTCCTAAATTTAGGAATTAACCTATTAGCTGTCACCAGAACCTGTGCCCTTCATTGTGAACTCATACTAAAGGCTTGCGTGACAGTCCATTACATGATCTAATAATAATAATATAATAATATTTAGCTTTTATATAGCGCTTAATACAATGACTCTAAGCGCTTTACGATTATAATATAATATAATATACCCTGATGTGTTTGCCTTGAGTCTTCGTTATATTTCGTTTATTTTTTGTCACGAGCAAGAAGAACATTCAAGCTAGCATCAAGCTACATTACCATGACATTTAAGTACAAATGACACGCTCACCCTTACTCATGCAAAGTGATTATCACGCTCTCTATATTCTTCAAATAAGGCCCAAAATGATGCCAATTTAATTTGAGTGGAGGACTGATGAAGTTACTTGGTACTTACTCATGCACTCATTTGCGTTCCCAGCAGTGGCTCTCGTCCACTTCCTGTCATTGTACAGAGGGAGACATTCGCCACAGTCTGGCCCTGCTGTGTTGTGTTCGCACTGGCATACAAGACGGTTGTAAGGATCGTTGGGTGCTTCCACACAGTGGCTGGCGTGACCGTTACATTTACACCTGAGAACATAAAATAGATATAAAATCATCAATTGCTGCATTCACACTGATATAATTTACAAGATGACTAAAGGTATTATTAGGTGCTTCCATGCACTGTCTAGTGTAATGGTTGAGTGTACAGCTGAACTGAAAATATAAAATGTACATGAAATTACATGTATTGTGTTGTTCACACTTGTAAATAATTTCCATCAATGGATTTTAATGCATTAATCAAACGTAATACTGAAGTGAAGTCCACATTGGCAAAAGTGGTACATATCTCTGAGATACTTTTACCAGTAGATGAAATAAAAATAGAAAGAACAACAAAAGACTCAATTTTCATGTTGCATACACCAGTTGGCAATATTCTAAGGTGTATGGAATATGACTATTGAATCATATTACAATAGTCCTACATGTGTTACTAATTTCTCCTTTATCAAATGTATACCATGAATAATACCTGCTTTAATAAATTTGTGAAAGATCAGACACTACTATAAAGTCAACCATTACTCAATTACTCAACGCATTGGCGTAAGTGAAAGGTTGGTAATTGGTATACTGTAAACAAAAATATTTTCAAGAATTTCAAAAATATATGATATACAGTTAAAAACTAAATCATTCATACCCCTTGTAAATTTGATGTTTTTTGTAACTCAAGAATGAAAGGTGAACTGCTTGAATTAAGACCTTTGTTGAATACTTTTAGATATAAGCTTTAATATGTCAGTCTCAAGAAATGTTAATTGGGCCAAATCAATTTTTTTAAATTTTAACAAGAAAATTGTTAACTTAATAAAACTACAAAACCAGGTAAGGGTATGTATAATTAAGTTGTTAACTGTATTATATGTACCCTGTATGATAAGAAAACTGTCATTATTAAATATGTGTAGTTATTAGTTTTAAATAGTTATGTGTATAACATGAACTACATGTTCATGTATTCCCTGTGACAATGGAGCAACTTGTCTGGAAGAATATGCTTAATACAAGAATGAATATCTGAAAATTACTTTCTTACTATTCTTACAAAAAATATTAAAGCTCCTGCTTTTTTGCAGTAAGTGAATAAATGAGAAGCTTCTAAATAATGATAATTATTTGTAAGTTCCCTGTGAACTTCACATCACAATGAAAATAGTGCAGTACGGGTGAGTTTGACCATTATAAATATTATATGTGAGGTATGATTCACTCAAGGTGAATCTCTCGTCTGTTGAGAGTCAGAAGGGCAGTGACTAGTGCAGCTTTACAGCGACCTAACAGCCCTTTGGCTCTCACATGATATGATTCAGGTATCGTAGAATCAAACACAGGATGTCTTTCATTTCAGCATGACATGAACCACTGAGATGGGAGCAGTCAGGAGGTGAATCTGTCAGGGAGATGTCCTGAACTATTCCCTGTAATGATGGAGGCACCTGGGCTGCGTTTCATGAAACCATCATAAGTACAAGTTCACAGACATCCCATTGAAACGTGTGCTAAACTAATACACACATTTCAATGGGATGTCGGTGAACTTGTACTTACGACGGTTTCGTGAGATGCTGCCCTGTCTGCCAGAGTATGCTTTGCATGGAGTGAATATCAAACAAATGTCAACCCAGTAATTACTGTTTCTCGTCATTCTTTTAAAAGATTTTTCAATTTTAAAGGCATGTGTTTTTCATAAACAACATGTTCATGTATTCTCTAAAACAATGGAGTCACCTCTTTGCACTAATTATTACTTTCTCTTATTATTCTTGAAGAAAACTTACAAAAAATGCACCTGTATTGCATAAACTACATGTAATCCCTGTAGCAATGGGGCTACTTTTCGTTAGGGAATATATGCTTTATAAGGAGTTAACATCCGAAAACTTGCAATGCACTACCGGTAATTACACTTTCTTACTCATTACAAATAAAAGCTCCTGTGCTTTTGCAATTAGTGAATAAATGAAAAACTGACAGAGCTAGGCTCTGTTCAAGGCTGTAAAACTTGTGGTAAAGTGTCAAAGTCTGTGCTTGCAGACTACCGCTCTCCCACATGTTAATTAGGCCTTGATTTCACCCATTCACACAAATTCTTATCATCAAGCAGAGAACAATGTTGACATTGCTGTGGGTAAAAAGGCATGAAGTCGCAAGTGTGAACTAGGCCATTAGGTGACAAAGTAAATGTTTGGATAAGCTATTGTAGTTGTGCTATTCAGCCTTTCACAGGTTGAACCTACAGGTACAGATATAGCTCGCATGTAGAAAGTATAATGATTCACATCGTAGGGTCTGCAACAATGTGAGATGTAGACTACTACTTATACTACATTCTTCCTAACAATTTTTCAAAACATATTCAGGCTTTGTTCAAGTCAAACAAAGTCATTTAGCCTACATGTCAAAACAGTTGGCACATACTGACAAGGTTTAGAAAAGTACCAAGTACATGTACGTGTAGCTACTGAGCATTGAGGAGCATGTTGTTTGGGAGCTCCTACTTGCATGTATGTACGTTAAGATTCAAAAGAGCGAGAAGGAAATTAAATTTAAATGGAATAACGGACACGGGTTAATGCACTTCCAACTCTCAGTAGACGATATGATTTTGAGGTGGAAAATACATGAACTTGAACTTGAAATAAGTGGAAATAATGGAACTTCAACTTGAATCTGAAAGGTAGTTTACTACATGAATTATAACTCATTTTTATCTTCATTCCAATTAAAATCAATAACATTACCTTTGAAAAATGGCTTAGATTGGGAATCCAAGTAAACTGATTCCATTCACTTTTCAGCAAGACCTCAGATAGAACACAACCAAAGCATAGCATTGCCAATGTGCTTCCCTTTAACACAAGGCAAAACTAGATCAACTTGGTCTAAAAGCGGATCCAACATTACCTCCATTCCATTCTCCGCTTCTTCTCACAAAGCTCATCTTGTTTAGTGTGACCCACTTTGTGAGAAGCAATCCATCAGTTTCACTAGCGATGGGATACCAACCTATCCCATTTCTTTCATAATGTTGACTTTGTGAGACAAAATTTCTATTTCCATTCCAGCAGTATCTCATTCATAACTGAGGCACGGCCGCTCAACGAATTTGAGTTTTGACAGTCCTTTGTCATAGTTTTCTTGAAGTGTAGGCCCTACAGTTTAAAACATTGTCTTCAAAGTTAACTACTATATGGGTTGCAGACTTTAACGATACACTGTACTTTTAGCACGGACTGAATGGCAAGGAAAATTCAACATTCTTCAAACGATCGCAAATGGTTTCTCCTACTTTGGCAACAGTATTATCATGAAGAAAAAATATATATACATGTACAAACTGGAGAAAACCATTTTTATACATGGATTTAAGATTATAATGTCAAATTACAAGAATATAAGAAACATCTGGCACAGCAAAGGCTAAATTGTTTCCTACGTAACAGTTGATTTTTTAGAAGAAATACATGAATTAGCATAATGAATCCACTATTACCGGTAGTTTCTTTTTTCTTTTCTTAAAAATATTATTATTATGCATGAGAATCATGCAAACCATTGTACTCAATCTCTAAACATTTGGGCATTGTTTCATAAAAACAATCATGAAATGATGCTTTGGTTTCTACATGGACCTATAGTAGGTCCATCGTTTCTAAATTCATTTCTTAATTTCAGTACAATGCAATGAAGAAACTCTTACCTTCCACCAATAGAGAAATCTGTGATGGCAAAGAAGTATGATCGTAGAACGTTTGGTACCCTGAAAACTTCATCTCCAAAAGTGTTTAATCTCGTCAGCATAACCAGAATATCTGTAGCTGTCACCCAATCCTGTGAACAAAGAACAGATATGACAAATGACAAAGATTTATTACCTTGAGAAGAAATAAATGAGCCAAGGGCAATAGCCAAGTTTACTAACAAATAAACATTTTATGTATACTTTTTTTAAACAAAGGTCGTTCTTGACAACCTGAAAGTTTGTTTTTGTTTAATTCTTTGAATCTTTTCTATTGATGATACTCTGTGGTTTACACATTCTATGTATGTTGTTTTTATTGAGTGAAAATAAAGACTGAACCAAACTGAACTGAACTGGCTTGCCCGACATATCAACAAGTAATGTATGCAGACTGGATTCCAAGTATTGTAGTTCATTCATTAATAATCGGTTAATAACTGATCACCAGGTCCCCAGGAAAGAAAAGAAACATCCACAAATTTGGATATATTAGACCCCTGTTACACATGCGTCGGCTTTTAAAGCGGGCCCCGGAGGCGGCCTCACGCCTGCAATTTGAAGCCGCCTCGAGATCATCAAACCCCTGTTACACATGATCTCGGGCCCGCAAATTTGCGTCTACACATAGGCCGGCCTCACGTCGCCTTTTCACGAGCTGACGTTTGGACGGACTCCAGAAAGACAGAAAGAGAAAGTGATAGAATGATAAAAACTAAGAATAACATAAGAGAAGGTGATAGAAGGAAGAAACAAAGAATAACAAAAGGAAAGACAAAAAGAGTAAATGATAGAATGATAAAAACAAAGAATAACATAAGAGAAGGTGATAGAAGAATAAAAACAAAGAATAACAAAAGAGAAGGTGATAGAAGAATAAAAACAAAGAATAACATAATGAAAGACAGAAAGAGAAAGTGATAGAATGATAAAAAACAAAGAATAACATAAGAAAAGACAGAAAGAGAAAGTGATAGAATGATAAAAACAAAGAATAACATAAGAGAAGGTGATAGAAGAATAAAAACAAAGAATACGTAATGAAAGACAGAAAAAGAAAGTGATAGAATGATAAAAAACAATGAATAACATAAGGAAAGACAGAAAGAGAAAGTGATAGAATGATAAAAAACAAAGAATAACATAATGAAAGACAGAAAGAGAAAGTGATAGAATGATAAAAAACAAAGAATAACATAAGGAAAGACAGAAAGAGAAAGTGATAGAATGATAAAAAACAAAGAATAACATAAGGAAAGACAGAAAGAGAAAGTGAAAGAAGAATAAAAACAAAGAATAATATAAGAGAAGGTGATTGAAGAATAAAAACAAAGAATAACATAATGAAAGACAGAAAGAGAAAGTGATAGAATGATAAAAAACAAAGAATAACATAAGGAAAGACGGAAAGAGAAAGTGATAGAATGATAAAAACAAAGAATAACATGAGGAAAGACGGAAAGAGAAAGTGATAGAATGATAAAAACAAAGAATAACATAAGGAAATAGAGAAAGAGAAAGTGATAGAATGATAAAAACAAAGAATAACATAATGAAAGACAGAAAGAGAAAGTGATAGAATGATAAAAACAAAGAATAACATAAGGAAAGACAAAAAGAGAAAGTGATAGAAGGATTAAAACAAAGAATAACATAAGGAAAGACAGAAAGAGAAAGTGATAGAATGATAAAAACAAATAATAACATAAGGAAAGACAGAAAGAGAAAGGGATAGAACGATAAAAACAAAGAATAACATAAGAGAAGGTGATAGAAGAATAAAAACAAAGAATAACATAATGAAAGACAGAAAGAGAAAGTGATAGAATGATAAAAAACAAAGAATAACATAAGGAAAGACGGAAAGAGAAAGTGATAGAATGATAAAAACAAAGAATAACATAAGGAAAGACAGAAAGAGAAAGTGATAGAATGATAAAAACAAAGAATAACATAAGGAAATAGAGAAAGAGAAAGTGATAGAATGATAAAAACAAAGAATAACATAAGGAAAGACAGAAGGAGAAAGTGATAGAATGATAAAAACAAAGAATAACATAAGGAAAGACAAAAAGAGAAAGTGATAGAATGATAAAAACAAAAAATAACATAAGGAAAGACAGAAAGAGAAAGTGATAGAATGATAAAAACAAAGAATAACATAAGGAAAGACAGAAAGAGAAAGTGATAGAATGATAAAAACAAAGAATAACATAAGGAAAGACGGAAAGAGAAAGTGATAGAATGATAAAAACAAAGAATAACATAAGGAAAGACGGAAAGAGAAAGTGATAGAATGATAAAAACAAAGAATAACATAAGAGAAGGTGGCAAAGGGCGCCCGATGTATATGTTGATATATGATGACAGGTCACGTCACTTCCGCTTATAAACCGGGCCCCGAGTCCACTTTGGTGTTACACCTACCGATTGCGGGACTGAGGCCGGCCACATCCAGAGGTGGACTGAGTCCACCTGGCCTTAGCCTATAATCTAGGCGGAGTGCCGAGCTTTTTTCTTTGCTGCTAGACTAACCCTAAGCAGAACGTCTGATACGCCGAGACTACGAACCGTGAGTCGCGAAGCGGCTCACCGCCTATACTCACTGGTCTAGCTTTAGTCGTTGTTTTTTTTATTATCGACCATGAATCCGTGGCAGTTTTCGTACGAAAAACTGCCACGGATTCAAGGTCGATAATAAAAAAACAACGACTAAAGCTAGACCAGTGAGTATAGGCGGTGCGCGGCTCACGGTTCGTAGTCTCGCCGTATCAGACGTTCTGCTTAAGGTTAGTCTAGCAGCAAAGAAAAAAGCTCGGCACTCCGCCTAGATTATAGGCTAACCTGGCCTCAGCTAGTCCAGCTTTTCAAAAAAAGTTGGTGTTACACATACGTCGAGGCGACTCCGGGGCCGGCCTCAGTCCACTTCCAGACGTATGTGTAACAGGGGTCTTGGTAAACCTGGCTATTACAATATCTAATATGATCATGTCGATGTTGACTCGCTGGCTAAACCGATATTGTACATGCATAGAGTTAAGCACCAGAGATACATCAGTTCACAAAACCAACAACCCCTTGTATGCAAAGAGCATTTATCACTGCATGGAGTTTGAGCAGAGAAAGTTAATATAATTATCTTTGCTTTGAGCTACAGAAAGATTTCAAAATCCATCTGAACAACAAAGGAGGCTATCATTCAGATGGATGTTAATGTTTGTTTAATGAGCCAAAAAATGACGCAAGTGCTGCATATGTACTGTACATACATGTACCCTGTAATTGACCTTCAGTACATGTTATTTAAGTTCATGTAAGACCCCTACAAAACAAAATGATAGATCTGTCTACGAGAAATTGTAGCATTATTCTGGTAGTGATGGTGATGCTCTGTACTTGTGCATTTGCATCCTTTGATGCTGTTCAATCCTGTTGAAGTGAAGTGGGTTGTGCATATACCGGTACACATGTAGATCTTGTAAGGCCAGGTTCTACCTTCACTGCACTTGTTATTTAATTATGAATGTCATTTGTATGCCAGACGGAAGACATGAAAAGAATCTTTGGTTTAAAAATTCCTAACTTTTAAGATTTCACAGTGAAAGTACATTGCAGTACGCTATCATGATTACAAATTTTTACATTGTACAGATTATTAGTTGTTGTGTTGATGTGGTATTAAAAAGAAATTAAAAACTTTTTGATTATTTTTTTCTTTTCAAAACGCACAATCATTTGTGTCCTTCTCCCAAGAGTACACATAAATACAGCATATAGTCCCAAATCAATTTCCCACCAATGATCACTAGTAGAAGCAGAATATGCTCTAAAACACATACATGGAATTGTATCTATTACACATACTGTACAATGTAAATCCTTATTCAAATTGAAAACTTTTCTTTTCAACCACAACTTGCAACAGATGCCAATGAACCAGCCATTCTCGTCTTAGGGCGACATTTGACCTCTCATCAAATGTATACGACCCAAATAGGGTGTGGAGTGGTAATGAATTACGAGAGTTCTTTCCTTGGACTTGATTGGACCACATGCAGTGCACCAAGTAGGTAAACCATACGAAACTGACTTTATGTGCAGTTGCTACGGTTACGAACTTGCCCAGTCTCTCAGCTCATAAAATAGCTCATCCCAGCTGCACTCTACAGGTATATTCCGAGAGTGTACATGTACATGCGAGCTAGTGTATAAACCACCTGGTACAACCATGTATAGTATAGCAAGGTGAAGTATTATCACCACTTTTGAACCAATTGAAGTGCAATTTGAGATTTCCATCACAAAATCTACATCCCCAAAATAGTTATTTGTTCCAATTTTCGGTCACATTTAATCAAAAACTAAATTCAAATATATATATAAAGATTGTGGATTGTGGATTTTTTATGTTGTTATAGGAACCCGTAGTACAACTACACAGAAACACAGAATTAATCTTAACCATTCCAACTGCGCATCTCAACTTCACTGTACACCTGTATCCTTTTTCTTTGATCTTGCTTTTTTTCTCTTCTTCAATCACCCTCTCACTCCCACTCCCACTTTCTCTGTCTCTCATATCCATCTGGAAGTTACCCCCTCCCTCATCTCTCTATCTCTCTCCATCTTTCTTTCCTCTTCTATTTATCAATTTCTCTTTTCTCGTTCCAAACAGAAACACGGGCCCTTCAGACTGTCAGGGCGAAGCTATATGAAAGACAACCCTCATTCTTTTCTCCATTTCCGTTCATCTACAATGTACATGTACATGTATATCCATTACTTATATAACTTTGAGCCACTTGCCCTCTCTTTCACTCTCTCTGTCTCTCAATATTCATATCTCTCTCCATCTCTGCCCATCCCTCTCTCCATTCTCTGTCTCTCAATATTCATATCTCTCTCCGTCTCTGCCCATCCCTCTCTCCATTTCTCTGTCTCTCAATGTTCATATCTCTCTCCGTCTCTGCCCATCCCTCTCTCCATTCTCTGTCTCTCAATATTCATATCTCTCTCCGTCTCTGCCCATCCCTCTCTCCATTTCTCTGTCTCTCAATGTTCATATCTCTCTCCGTCTCTGCCCATCCCTCTCTCCATTTCTCTGTCTCTCAATATTCATATCTCTCTCCATCTCTGCCCATCCCTCTCTCCATTCTCTGTCTCTCAATATTCATATCTCTCTCCGTCTCTGCCCATCCCTCTCTCCATTTCTCTGTCTCTCAATGTTCATATCTCTCTCCGTCTCTGCCCATCCCTCTCTCCATTTCTCTGTCTCTCAATATTCATATCTCTCTCCGTCTCTGCCCATCCCTCTCTCCATTTCTCTGTCTCTCAATATTCATATCTCTCTCCGTCTCTGCCCATCCCTCTCTCCATTTCTCTGTCTCTCAATATTCATATCTCTCTCCATTTCTGCCTATCCTAATGTCCATTTCTCTGTCCTCATCCCAACCTGTCTAGGCCTGTCCTCATCAGCTCGAGTTTGACATAAAACCTGCTATTTTAACTATCCCGATCGCAAAGTAACCAGTCTTCATCAGCCCGAAGTTGTAATTAGCGGGATGTTTGGTTGAGAAAATATCCCGAGAAATATTGGTCTTGTTTCCAAAATATCCAGCTTATTGGGAAATAGCGGGCTAATTTGCGCCCGTCCGAGCTAGTTTGAGACGAGCGTATCGGTCTGGTGAAGATGCAATTTTTAGCTTTGGGATAATATCCAGAGTCTGATAATAGCGGGTAAACTCAAGCTGATGAGGCCAGGCCTATACTGAACACAAGTTGTCAAAGTGCAGCGATGGAAGTCAATCCTCAAGTTCAGAGGTCAAACCACACAGACCTCATGGCTGATGAAGAGCTAAATCCCGCCCATTGACAGATGACATTAAAACAGGAGATAAGCATGTTACCATACCAGCCTGTCTGTCTGTCTCAACTCCTCAACAGCTATCCCTAACTGGACTGGATGAAAGCTCTGGCAGGCACAGAGACCTGTCAGTACAGTTCTGTTACACATGCTCAACAGCAACTGTTCTATGGTAAATTTACTACACTAAACAAGCTCTTACATGTAGCTTGCTAACCCTATACACTCATCACTTCATAATAACTCATAATCATAGTAATAACAACTGGATATATATAGTGCCTTTCCAGAGGATAAACTGTATGTACATTTAACCATAAATCTAACCTGACCCTAAATCTAAACTTAACCTACAGTTAGGCCTGAGTCGAAACGGGTCCCCGCCCGGGCCCTGACCGTCGAGCTGAAACCCGGTTTTTGGTTTTCGGGTTTCGGGTTTTTCAAAATTAAATTTCACACTGATATTTTGAAATATAGAACTAAAAATATGCAATTCACAAACTTATTTTTCAATATAATCAAATAAATATGCTTTAGAAATAAATGGATATTGTTTCAGTTGACGGTAGATGTTTTTATCGCTCTAAAATTGAGGCTGCAAGAAAGGAATCACGCTTCGTGGTACCGATCGAGTGCGTTCAGAAACGGAAGTGGAAATAGATCTATGACCCACTGAAGCGAGAAAGTGTGACACAGAAGACTAAAATGTTGATCAGACTATTGCAATTAAATCGTAATACTAAAGGCATTAATTTAATTGTCAAATTATATCCACAATATGGTTTACCCTTGATAGTTTGATGAAGGAAAATAAATTAAAGCTCTTGAAATAATATCGAAGTGCCTTTCGTTCGTTTTAAAAATGTGTGTATAACGGCAATCAGAAGTTACGAGTCAAGCTTGATATGCATGTTTACATCCCTGCACCGTCATCCGACCTGATCGGAACAATAAGCATTGAACCAATTAAAAAACATCACTTAAGACTTTGAGGGACTCCAATTCAACAAAATTACCGTAAAATAGTTATTTGCTTTGACAAATAATACTATAGATATTCATAATATCTTACAGAAATAATGATATTTCATGAGCTACGGACTCGATATCGAGTTCAGCTAGCCATCATTTTGAAATGAGACGTAGTTGTCATGCTTGCAGCGCAGTAGGCTAGCTATAGACAGAATACGGCAGCTCGCAGAGAGGGAAAAAAATCACGTAATAGTCACGTGAATATCACATGATCTCAGGCCCGCGCTTTTTTCCTCTCTCTGCTGCATACTGCCCTCTACAGTCTACTGCATGACAACTACGTCTCATTTCAAAATGATGGCTAGCTGAACTCGATATCGAGTACGTAGCTCATGAAATATCATTATTTCTGTAAGATAATGCATGTCCGTGGCGTTAAGACGACAGTTTGACAGTTCTCGCAGATATAAACATGTCAGTATGGAGTCTGCATGATTCTATAACACAAGATCCAGTAATATTTGCTTTGGCAGCAACTGCTCTGCAGTCAATTTAATACATTAGGTTTCGGCCTAGGTACGAGAAGATGCCCAACCCTAACCCTTAATATAAACTTAAACTTAAACATGACACAACCCTTTCTCTATAACAAAAAGCCCAGAGCAAATGTCAGACTATACATGACTAGTTCAGCAGTGAGTCCTCAGTATTCGATGCTGACTTGAACCAAATCTAAAACAACCCATACAAACTCTCCATATTCTAGCTGTTAAAACACATCATATCTGTAGGTTGTTTGCCAGCTGTCAATTTTCCACACTAACTAAATTCCTTGCTTCAACACCGGACCAAACACTAAAGTCAACTGTAAGTCGTAACGATTAACCCTCACCCTAATGCTATCCTTTTGAAAAAAAAGTGGTGCTGCTTGCTATTGTGAGCATGAACACAAGCAGAATTTAAAGGGGTACAGATCTATTGGTCCGGAAGTAATCTGGATTCAATTCACTTTTGTCAGTGAATATGAAAACTGGTTTTGATCAAGTAAAGCAGTGAACATGAAATTTACCTGTAAAACAGCACTATTATCAAAACTCCTTGCACTGGGTCTATTTTCCAGCGTACTGAAAGCAATATTTCCTCCCGTGAGTGGCGAGATGTCGCTGAATTCACTGGTGCAGAGCGCCAATGTTTCATCATCAAAGCTGACGTATTCGCTATCTGGGAGGTTGTAGGTGCCTCTACATGAACCGCTGTAATACTGGTAGGGTATCCAAGGACAGTCCTGACACGTACGCTTGTAGATGGCAAAACTCTCCGGCCGCGGCGAGTAAAATTTCAGCCGAATGTATGTGATCTCAAAGGATTTACCTGGAAAGAAAAATAAAGATAATTACGATTAAACCAGTCCAGTGGATATTAGCACTACAGAAAACATATTTCATAATCTTGTAAAGTATGCTTGTGAGTTAAAACTACAGTTCTAGAAGTTCTAGTGAGAATATTGAGATAGGGGCCGGGTTCTTCCCTCGTAGGTGTATCAAGAGAATAAAAGATCAAGGAAATTTTCCTTTTAGCCCCTCTGCTTTTATTATCATTACAACACTGTGTCTAATTATCTTTCAACACTCCATTCATTACATTCTTATACAAATGTATTGAGTAGATAGAATTAACGTTTACCTGGTAACATTTTTTTATAAAAAACAGAATTTTCATAGCACTGTTCCTCAGGAAATGTTGTGAACCAAAAAAGTGTATTATGATGATTCATTTACTTTGTCTTTGTTGCATGTAACTTTCAAGAATTTTGACCATTCACGCCATTCACAAGAAAGTTTTCACACATATCAAAATTGTCCGGTTTATAGTAGGCCCAGAGCCATCTACACACAGAGTTTGGACAACTTGGTTTCACTTGGTCACAGCATGGCACATATATTGTTATTTTGTGCTTGCCAAACAAAGCAGTATTTGCCATATTGTGCCCATCCCAAACTGGGTTGGCCAAACTTTCTTAATCCATGACTCTGAGTATGCATACACATGCAGGTTGTACAGTTAACAACTAAATTCTTCATAATTAATTATTATCATGCTTTGCTATCTATAATTTCAATTGAAATTGTTTATGCCTACAACTTGTAATATATGAATAAAATCTTGAACCATAATAATTGTTGTATCATTATTTAAGAATGAATTATAATGTTTATCTATCTAGTTACTGTTATACTATTTTAGTTATAAGATCTTGTCAGAATTTTTGTTTGAGGATAGTTCAATAGTAGATGCATGTAATTAATTAAGCTTGTAATACAATGTAAAGCGCATAGAGACATACCTTGTATAATGCGCTATATAAATATAATTTATTATTATATTATTATTATTCATAACTTTATACCCTTTTGAAAGTTTTGTGATTTTTAAAGGATGTGAAAAACTGATTTTTCCCGATTAATGTTTCTTGAGAATGTGACATATCAAAGCTTAAATTCAACCAAGGTCACAATTCAACCAAGGTCACAATTCAACCAAGGTCACAATTCAACCAAGGTCACAATTCAACCAAGGTCACAATTCAACCAGTCCACCGTTCATTCTTGAGTTACAAGACACAGAAGAAAAAACATCAAATTTACAAGTGGTAGGAAAAATCCGATGGGGAGGTTGGAAGCTGCACCGACCTATGGGACACAGAGGCTTATAGTGTGATGCTATCGCAGTACAAGAGAAATTGGGTGTGAAGATACAGAAAGATATGAGGTCAAACGCAGCAATGGGACCTCTCTGATGATCTACAAGTTTATGTCCCAAGTTCAAAGTTGTACAACACAGGTCATATAAGACTGACTGACTCGGGAATGTTCACACTCGTTTCATTCTCCCAATCATCAAATTGGCAGCATTCATAATAAAATTTGTATTTATATAGCGCCTTTCCCAGAGGATACTAGGCGCTGTAAAACACACAGCTTTGGATCCGTTTGATGTATCATTCTATTTATTATACCCCTCACCTATATCTTGCCATTATGTTGTTTATGCATGCCATGCACTCCATTGCTACTATGCTGCAGTCCTCTTCTTTTCTCTTTCTCCAAGCGCTCTATCCTCCTCTCCTCTTTGCCTATCACTTTCTTTCTTTCCTCCTTTCTTCTATTTATAATGTATGTTATGTATTTGTGTATTCGGGCGTACCCATTACAAGCTCTGCTTATCGGGTTTTGCACCTTCTTCCTTGTAATACAAGTTCTTTAATTATATTTATGTTCCTATGTCAAATGTTTGTCAAATTGAATGGAAGAAAATGTTCAGTTGAATTGAATTGAATTGAATTTCACCACATTGTTGATTTCACATAGAATACATAAAAAGCAACGTAAGTCTTCCTAAAATAATGTTTATTACCTTCAAGAATTAAAAAAAGTTCTTTGACTCATTCAGTCTTTATAAAGAAATGGATAAAATACTGCCAAACTTAACTTCTTGATTTTACAAGGAGGCCTGTAAAACCCGCCATTTTGACCTCATTTACAGCAACTATTCTAACTTCAATATCATTGAAAAACTGTATCATTTGTGAACTCCTTTTCCATGCCATGCCTCTCAAAAACTTCTTGAGGATAATAGTATACACTCATCTTCTCCCCGATCAGCTGACCTCCTTCACTGCGGAGGTCACACGGGGTCAGGCTGGGTGGGCCATGAAGACATACCTGACAATACTATGATAGCAGGGAAAGACCGAGTTGTGTCTCTCCTTACACATCTACACTCTATCATAAATGAGTGAGTGTCTTTTTTATGACAGGGGCTCGACCCTCTGCGCTCTCATGCTATACAAGTCTTGTGAGAAAGGATTGATGCGTGTCTTTGTTAAAGAGGAATTCCCCTAGAAAAGGTGACATAATTTCTTGCAATACTTATGTATAACTGCTTTCTAAACACATTTGATTGAAAGGATCATCAGGTGATTTTTAGCTTTAAGAATTCTGAACAAGAAATCTGGGGAAAGTCTGAATTTATGAGAAAATGTATAGAACAAGTGAATAGCTACAAGGAAATCTTTTTATTAAATATTGATTTTAAAAAACATATTTGGACTTGGAGGAACAAACAAACAATTTTATACAAGATACATTTTATACATTTTATTCATTGAGAATGTCCTGTCGTCTGAACGGCTATCATGCTAGCCTATAATCTAGGCGGAGTGCCGAGATTTTTTCTTTGCTGCTAGACTAACCTTAAGCAGAACGTCTGATACGGCGAGAATCCGTGAATCCGTGGCAGTTTTCGTACGAAAAACTGCCACGGATTCAGGGTCGATAATAAAAAAACAACGACTAAAGCTAGACCAGTGATTATAGGCGGTGAGCCGCTTCGCGACTCACGGTTCGTAGTCTCGCCGTATCAGACGTTCTGCTTAGGGTTAGTCTAGCAGCAAAGAAAAAAGCTCGGCACTCCGCCTAGATTATAGGCTACTATCATGCATGATTGGAAGCAGAAAGAGTCAGATGGCGGCTAATTCTGGGTCAGGGTATAATAGCAATTTGATGAGGAGAGTAAACATGGATGTTTGAGTTCTTGTTTGCTAGATAAGTGACCCATTTGACCTTTGACCTTCTATGAACCACTGCTAGAACAAACATACCAATAGCTTTGGACAAAGAAAAAAATCACACCTTTGGGAATAAAACTTCAAAAAAGCACAACAATTAAAAACACTATTTCTTCCTGAACCAAATATGATATATCTCTGTCAATTGACAGAAATGAATCACAAAACTTTAAAAGAATAATTGTATTGAAATCTTAGGAGAATTATGAAGCCTGTCGGTAAATAAAAACACCAACGACCTTTCTTGTTTCCTTTATCGGGCAGGGAAATGAGCTAAAAATTTGGTTAAAAACCCAAACTCTCCCATTCAAAGTGGTCTTGCAGTGCCCCTAAATTTGAAAACAAAAATCCCTGCAGCGCTAGACAGAGATTCTACATTTATAAATTCAATTGTTTATCAATTTCCTGCCGAAAACTAAGCACAGAGAAGATACAAGGGGTTGTTAAAAATAGAAACCAAAACATCCCAAGTTTACAAACAAAATCTTGAGCACAGTTGTCGGGATTTACCTGTCAAACCACTTTCAATTTTGTGGCTTTTTTCTAAATCAACCACCCCCCCCCCCCCCCCCATAAAACAGTTGTCAATAGTTTCAGTGGTTAGATTGAAATTTCGTCGTCAAGTTTCTTTTGATAGAATCATCTCTTAGACCGAAATTTGTGGTTGTCTGAGGCCGCGTTCATGCTTGATTTTGACGGCCAGAATCAGGCATCTGTTACGTGTTTAGTTTAAAACACGCTTGCGTTCATGCTCACTTTTGTAGAATCACCGAACAACGGCGATCACGAACGCCGATCGTAAACTCACAAAAAGATGCGTTTACAATTGTAAACGCGTTTAAATGGGGTCAACGCACTGACCTCTAGTGGGTCTACGTAGCATGCACAGTGAAGGTCACACAATGCCACACAAGGAGAATTGCCTGGATGAGCCAGAGAAGTAAGCATGAACAGCTACACCGTGGAACTGCGATCACGATGAGCGTTTACGATGAGCGTTTCAGATCGCTCATTCTACCTTCAAAATCAAGCATGAACGCGCCCTGAGAGAGAGAGAGCTGAAAACACGTAAGTCAACCCGGCTCTCTCATTCTTTTGAAAGAGGTACAATACCTTCTTGAGTCATGTTTCAGTTTCCATCCAATGTTTGGAAGATTGAAATTTGTAAATCTATCAACCTGACAACTTGTTAATTTGAGTGCTTGGATTGGTTCTTGCAAAGTGTTTTCTACTTATGTATGTTGTTACAATTCCTTACCACATGATCAAATGTAAAAATAACAGGCAACATTCAATGTTGTTTATACATCTATTATCCATTTTTCACTTGTAAATGCACAATCCCATGTCAAATTCAATGTTTCCATGCACTTGAAACTAGAAGCAGTTACCAAAGATATCATGTTTCAGTCTATAAACTATCACTTAAACACTTCCTGTGTTGATAAGTTTGAACTAGATCTTCCGACTTCAATTACCCTACACTCCATTCCTTCCCGTTTTGATCAGGTGTTTTAAAGGTACTGTCTAACCAGGGACTAGTCTAACGTAACCATCCTGAAAGTTGTTCTCCTTTTGTCAGTTCTAAACAAAATTTCAGAAAAATCATTGTGGAATGTTCACCAAAGTAGCCAAGGGGGGCCTGGGGGCACATCCTCCCACACGTTTTAGTGCCCCCAGGTGCCCTCTCCCCACAAAAAGGGTAACATGAATTTTCAAAAATACAACAGAAAACGAAGAATGATCCTTCATTACTTAGTAATTCTGCAATAGCTTTGCAAGATGCAGCAAAATGTCACATTTTTATACGTCAAATTGCAATATTTTGCATGGTCCCTACATTCCTCTGCAGAATACTTGCTTTTAAATGCTCCTCGATAGTATTGATCAATACTTTTATTTCTAAAATAAACAACATCATCGTCTTCACTGGTCTAGTAATCCAATTAACCCATCAAGTTGAGTGTAAACTTAAAACTGAATTATTGTGAGCATTAATTTTTATAATACTATTCAATACCTTTGTCTTTCAACATATATATGCAAATTTTTAAATACAGACTTGTCTCATCAGATATGTGACTTGAAAAATTTAAATATAACATACAAGAAGTTGCAGAGAAAACTCTATTAGATTTTGCGGAGGAGATAGTAGGAAACCATCTTAATTTTGAACTTTGATCGTGTCACATTTGCTCGATGTCTCCACAACACCTGTCAGTAGCCTCAGCGCCTTTTGTAATGCTTTGTTCAACGCAAATCCAGCAGTAATCCGGCAGAATAGGAAAATAACAGGCCAGGTAATATGGGCCAGATGACTAAACACCAGCACGAAGCTGAGCAGGCAGGGGACTTACTCATTGACTCAGCTTGTGCAAGGTCTCACCTCAAAATGACACGACGACAACATACGTGTAGCATACTCTACATCCTTGTTCAGAGAATTAATAGATTCTTTTAGAATGAGATCAATCGTTTTCTTCTTTGAAAGAACATGTTATGTGAAAAGATTGAAATTCAAATATTATATAAATACAATCTTTAAAAGTGATGAAACTCTTTAACACAATACCATAAGTGTAATGAGATAATAAGAAAGTGAACCAACTGGTGCTCCAAAGAATTAGATAACAGACAAACTGGGTTCTCAAAGACCAGTTGGATAGTAGACAAACTGGGGGTGCGCGCAAGCGATATTTTGAAGCTTGAATCACAAACATGAATCAAAATGTTTACCGCATGAGAGCGTTCAAGCGATTTTTCATCAACGCTGATTCTCGCTCATATTAAGCCGTGCCACTGATCATCACACTGTGCAGTTTGACCCAGAGAGTATACATGTAGGTCAACTTCGCTGCATGCTTTCTGAAAGTTTCTGTCTGTGTTTACGGTCGAATGTTGGTCAAACCGGAACAAGCCACGATAATACGTCATAGAATCAGGATTGAGATTTCTATTTGTTCAAGCGAATTTTAGCGAACGTGATTCTGCAGAATCACGATACAAAACACATCTTCTTCAGCGCTTCATGTTTGTGTTTTTAAACACATTTATTTTTATGACTGAAAACTTGTTCGAAAATTTTAGAACACAACTGTGTTTTAAACTCAACGTCTATGAAAACCGTGATTCTAGGGTGAAAAAGTGTTGATTGAACGGACCTTGGGTAGTACCAACTACAGACAAAATGAAATTACTGCAAAATCAGAAGCTCTTGTGCAGATGAAGCATTCATGAATTTAGTGAGTGGTACAGATATTATACAAAATTTCATGCTACAAATTTTTACAATTCATGAAAGTACCTCGCCATGAAAATAGTTGTAGTTTAGAAATTGCAAAACTAAAATGTATCGAATTCTTTATAGTACATTACATGAAATGGCATTGGACGAAATGGCAATAACCGTTTCAATAAATGGTAATTAGTACGCAGGATTGAAGCAGATTGAAGCAGATTGAAGCAGTGTGAAGCGGTCGGTGTTGGGGTGTAAGTCTCCCACTCCTCATTACCTCAGCACATAGGAATGTAATGATCAAAGGGCAGCTCTGTGTTCCTGAGGCTTGACATCCTAACCAATCAAACTTGGTCTAGCTCACAGACCAAACCAGACCAGACCAGGCTCTACAGTTGTTACTCTCATCCCAGTGGTCCGACATCCTTTTATATCACCCTATATTCTGAAAAGTATAAAGGCTCGCTCAGATATGGCACGGCAAAACCGCTACAGGTATTTTTATGACGACGTTAAAGGTAAAGACCAGTATTGGCAACGCCCCAATTTCAAAAAATGAAATGGAAGCTCTCATTACCAATCATGTGAAAGAATATGTTTTGACTAACACATGATGATAAAAAATTTGCCGGGAAACCGCCTACTAATTCATATATTTGGTAAATTTATTTCTCTCATGGTCTGGTGAGAGAGATAGGGTAGTCCCATATACATCTTTCTGTGTATAGTGCTTGTAACTTTACGAAGAATGAGCCAAATTTCTTATCATTTTGATGATTCCAGAACCTTGCAGATGCTAGATGCTAGATGATCGACCTTTTCTGATCGATTCCACAACGTTTCTTTCATAATGCAATCGCATGACCAGAACTCAACTTCATCTTTAAGTATGATGCTTCACATTTGTATCTTACATAATTTATAAAACAGAGCTCAGTGAATCCATGCAAAAACTTCGTCGCCATTCATGTACACGTAAAAGAACTGTGGCAATTTTTTTTTTTTTTTTTTGGGGGGGGGGGGCAGTTATGCCACAGTCTTATCCGTCCCACGTTAGCGTAGCCCACACGTAGGGCAGTAAATTTTCATACGTGGCCATCCTTTCTCCGTGGGCAAATTCTACCTGGATGTGGGAGTGGTCACATCACCTGGATGTGGGAGTGGTCACATCACCTGCCTCCGGGCCACATAGAAAATGCATTTTGTTTCAAGGTGTTCCCGTGGGGAGTGTGTGGGTAGTACACGGGCGCTACGTTGGTGGTGCTTCATGCCACAAAATACAAGTAATTTTTGCAATTTGTAAAAGCTTCTTGTTGCAAAAGTTTTTGGTTTTACAAAAAGGCATAGAGGCGGTATAGGCCCAATAATACAAAATTCAATGCTGAAAGGTGTTGAGTCTGGACATCATTCAGTGAGAAAATTCAAACGCATTACCATAGCATCTCATTGCCATGACAACGATGATGATGCTAGGCACAGAAACGTTCAAGAGCTGCATCGATCACGGGTCTTGTTTCATAGCCTAGGTCGTGCGATTCCTGGTTTTGATTGATGGGAGGGGAGAGGGATGTGTATTACCTCCCTCATGACATGTGTACAGTTGTATACAGCTAATTCTTTGTGTCCCTACCCTAAACACTGCTTTACAGATGGAGTTCAAGATGGAGTTGGGTAGCGGTCTTCACATTCCATAAACAAACTGTTTAAACTGTTTTGATTTAAATAACCATTCAGGAATACTTTTAAAAATTATCATGGAAGGTTGTACAAGTTGTAATTACAAACAGTCATCTTTTTTGAGATTTTTTTATGTTCAAGTTAATGACAAATTGATGAAATATTGCTAAAAATCATGAGCAATGAAAAGCACTGCACATAGAAATGATAACATGGGACTACGCAAACAAAATGTGGCATCAGAGATTGGTCTAAGTTTGAACAATGTTTCTTGATATTATTTGAAATATGAGAGAACTTCATGGGCAAACCTTCTCGTGTGACATTACTGTTATGATTATTCTTCTGCATGATACGTAAGTCTCATAGGAGCAAAAATATAAAATGAATAAATATAAATTTTTAAAAGGAAGGAGTAAGCTCACAAAATTATTTTTACCTTCACCAGAATTCAAATCCCTCCCTCTCTTTAAAATCCAAGATGGGTAACTTAAAGATGATGGGGTCACTTTTACCATGGACCAACTACTAAAAAGTTTTAGGCCAGACGCGGAGGGGTCAAATTGATGGTCATTTACAGAACTATAGAAATTTAGAATATGGTAGTTTTATTTATATCGGTATATCAGTATTCCTAAGAACACAGTTCCCACGACTATACATGTACCTGTCTCATCAACTTCCACCAAAACATGTCTACATTATGTTCAATCATGGAGTTTATGAAAAGAGAAAATCAACCTTTATAGCAATTTAGCAAGCTACTGTGAAGGAATGAAGAAAAGTATTGGACAAAGAATAAGAAAGTTATGAATTTGTTAAAGTTGTAATCATATTACAGGTATATACAGTATGTATGGAGACTTCATATTGGCTGAATCAGTAATATCACTGTGCTTTGAATAGTGGAGGACACCTTCCCCATTTGTTCCAAAACACAAAATTACTCAAATGTAAAGTTTTAAAAATGTATGACTCAGGAGGAACTTTTCTATAATAGTATGCTCTCCATAATAAGCTTATATTCAAAGTAGTGACCCAAGGGAGAAGGTACTTACGAGAAAACAGAAGTGAATTATATTATTATTCTCCACAAACAGGAGAGTTGACCGTGAATACATCACAACCCACTGACCAATCTGACAATTGGAGATTTGCCGAGGTTTAGTGAATCTCTTATTTTGACCATTCATAACTCTATAGGGTAATTCTTATTATTGGTCCAATTCGTTTCAAACTTTCAACAATAATTCTGATTCTCTTATCACTCTGCTTTCATATAAATGACCTTACTAATAAAGACGGATAGCCCTATAAAGTACAATGCTTTAAAGAAATTGATTCTCTGTTCCTGAACACTTAAAATAAAAACCTTAGGATACTTCAAAAGCCTCGGTATTGTGGAAGGAAGTATGGCTGCTATATGTGCATGTTTGATGGCTGGCTGGCTGGCTGGCTGGCTGGCCAGTCAATACAACGGATTACGTCGCTAATGACCCCTTACTCAGTTTGACAGGATGTGGTTTAAAGCTATTTCTTCTCTTGCAGATTTCATTTCATTGATTATAATCGGTGCACAATGGCATTATTCTTATACCAACAATTCATGTTTCTACAAGCTCCAATTGACACCATAGTGACCCTATTATTCTATAAACTATTGAATATGATTTAGTACGCCAGTTTGCAGATACAATGTGCCCATGGTAATTTTTACTGAAAGTGTAAAAAACCCAGCTAGACAAAATCATTATTCATTTGTGCACCAACAGTACAAGTTCTATGGAAAAACGGGTGGAAGTATTATTTTCAATAGGGCAAACAAAAAGGATTTATGAAGCATATCCATGACTTTGGCAGTGTTTATTCTAAAATGTGCAAAACTACTCCAAGAGCAAAAGATCTGTGGATATTGGGGTCATTTTGAAAATTTGTTCTGTGTGCTATTAATCTTTCTTACAGCGCATAGAGACATATTGTGATATGCGCTATATAAGTTCCGTATATTATTATTATCACAGAATCAGAATCACAGAAACGTAGAGCAAGACGCCCGCACACACAGCCTGGCCGAAATCATCGGAATCGATGGATAGCGCCGATAAACTAAACATCAACAACAACAATTATTATTATTAGGTAAGAACTAGTCTATTAATTACAAAAATGCAATTCCTAGTCCATATACTCCAGTAGGTCCGATTATATTTTCCAATTTAGGTCATTATGCATAAAGGTCTTTATCCGATCTCTAATAGAAATATATTTTGGTCTAAACTAGGGCTGCGACGAGTAGTCGAATGCTCAAGTACCCGCACGGTTGACAACTACTCGAGTACGATTTCGCGTACTCGAATATTCAGCCGCAAAAAAAGAAAAAAAAAATCCCAGGCCGACGCTTTCCCGTGCCAGGGAGAGCGGCGGCCGCTGGCATGGTACCGTCGGTAAAATATGTTTTCAAACTCACCACTGAAAAACTGGGACCAAATGTCTGGATTTCTATTTGGAATCGGAGGGAAATGGATTATTATCTTTTGTTTTTACAACAGCATTGTTTACTGTTATTATTATTATTAAATCAGCGCCTTCAACTGCAACTCAAAGTAAAATTGCATGCGTTTTCGGCGATGGACTTGGGATACTGGTGGTGGCAACAACAAAAAAATCAAAAAAAATCCAAAAAATTGTAAAAATTTATAAAAAACATGGCGTCCGAATATTAGAGTATTCGCTTGTAAGCCTGGGAACGTACCTCATTACACTGTTGTGCGATATAGAATTCAAGAATTACATGCACCTTGATTTATATTAGACATTATACTTCTATATTGGTATTACCAATATATTTCTCAATCTTAAAAAAGATATTCTCCACTTATTTGGGGTAATCTTTAATTATCTTGCTGATAAAGTAACGATATGACATGTTTTTGCCATTTCTGCATTATAATATAAAACATCCTACATTGTACAATAAGTTAAACACTTGAATTCAAGCTCTATAATCAGTCATGGCATGTTCATACTGCTATCAATACAAAACATTTCATTATAATCCTAATACATGTTCCACTATACTGCCCTTGCAAAACAGCACTAAAAGGGGATCGAGTTCACAACAAAATAGGCTTAACATCATTCATTACATCTGTAGGTTATTCAACTGATCTTACACCAAAGGGCCCACGTCTTATCCCTGGCTTACTTAGTAGCGCATCCGCTACTTCAGAAGCTGCCCTGTTGCACAAAGGGGGACAGGAATCGCCCCACAAAGGGCCAGAGGGATCCCATACAAATCCCCTGGAATGCCTTGAGCACGGACAAAAGGGGTGCACAGCAGGTCTTGAAAGAGGGAGGGGGTTATTCATAGGTTACATCAATGGTAGTACATGTATGTCCAGTCACACCTATTACATGTAGTTTTGCAGGAACAAACCCTTGTGGTTGTATGTACTTGTGTGGACAATGAGACTGCAGGGTTTCTTTATCGCCTCTTATCAGTCTAACATGACTGTCCCCGTGTCCACACACAACACTTGCCGTGATTAGTTATACTGTTTCAGGATAGTTATACCATTTCGGGATAGTTATACAATGAAATTGTGTGTGTGGATGCTTACTAACGATACGTTGTATAACGAAACGCGGGTTTGGGCATCATTTCAAACTAAAACTCAATAAAGAATCACGCCTAATCACAGAATGTGTTGTGTGTGGACGTAACTAGTATAACTAGTCGAACTAGACCGGTATAACTGGGCGGGGCTTAACGTGACCTTGAGCGAAAGGAGACCTGACCTCTCATTTCTGCTTCCATTTCATGATCGCAGTAGCAAACTGCGCACCTACATGTATACAACTTTCTTCTGTGTGTGGACATCCTGGAATTTATACGATGATTATTTATACAACGTTTCCTGTGTGTGGACACCCTGAAATTTATACGATGTTTCTTTATACAACGTTTCGTTATAGAGTTTCGGGATAAATTGTTTTGTGTGTGGGCACGCTGTGTGTCTGGTCTTCACACATTGGTGAGCTTTCGAAAACAGGGAAGAATTAGGCAGATTGGGCGTCCTGTTGATTTTCAGGACGGTCCTAAGCCAAAATAACTTCTACTCTTTGAACAGGACGGAGCAATGTGTCGTGTAAATGGGATTATTTTTTATTTGTTTTGTAGCAATTTACACAAATTAAAAATTACCTCACGATTAGAAGAAAAGTAATGTTATTTTATAATGTTTTGAAAACAAATGAGTCATAGGAGACGTACAGCTGACGGGGGAGTCTACGATATTTCCAATTCTTTTGCCAGATATTTTCCAGGTAGACAATCATTTTTCTCAACAAAAAAGTTCAAAAAGAGATTGTGGTTATAAACCACATCCCAACAGTGACTAACAGATTCACACAATCACAAACACACAGACTATAGCAATGTTCACATAGTACCATTGTAGTTTAAAACTTTAAGTTTGAAAATCCTCGAAGTTATAAACAATGATCCACTAACAATGACAAGGGTTTTAAAACACAGGACCGCAACAAGTTTGGAAAGATTTAACTACAAGCAGAGGAAGGCATTTTTTAATTACAACTTTGAGAGAGGACCACCACTGATTTTAGTTAACGCACTGACCTGATGATCATTCATGGTTGGTACAGTAACTTGAAGTAAAGTTAAAGTTTCGTAACCACATGTGCATCTTCACAGTTCCTAAAACTACAAAATAACTTGAAAGCTTAAAACCATGACCTAGAGGACTGCCGTATGAACCTCCTATGAAGACTACATGCAGCCTTTTCACACACAGCTAAAATTCTATAAACATGATTAGTATAAACGTGTTTAAACTAATCACGTGTACATACGACATCATTCACACACAGAAATTTTGTTGCGATCGTTAATCGTTTCGTGATTTACTGCTCATAAAATGCGCAGTAGTGCCATTGCGCATTGAAGGTCAGGTCATATCAAACAGAGCGCTTGCTCCATCCAGTTTAAACACGTTTTAAACATGAAAAACATTTCACACACATAATGTCAAGCTCTCTAGATACGAACTTCGTACCTGTATGTGCAGCCTGCTTTTAGGGGCGTATGGATCGCAACTTCGTATCTATCCCAACATCGTAAACGATGTTCACACAGGGAAAATTTTCTATAAACATGTTTAAAACTGTTGAGTTAAACACGTTTATACTAATCATCTCTAGATACGATGAATTTTAGCTGTGTGTGAAAAGGCTGATGGAGATGCTCCCGATAATACCACAAAATGCTGCCCCATTGGAAAAAATGGGGTTCTCCTCACCGCAAGATTCTACACAAAGCCCCATTTGACAGCCTTCTTGAGGGAGTAGATGCCTCAATGCACTGGGATCTACTTTGCTTAGCTAAATAAACATGAAAACCAGAATAATACAAGTACCCTATATGAACAACAAATCCAAAGTTATCTGAAAGCTCAAGCACTGTCAAATCAGTACCGATAAGTCTTTCCAATAAGAAATGTTCATAACCTACAGAAATCAAGGATGTTCGTGCATATTAAAGATAAACTTTTCGCACAAAATATTTTTTTACTAAGATGTGCAGGGTACAACTCTCAGAATGTATGAAATGCATGGATCATTTTCTTAGTATTGCAGTACCTATTTTAAAAGTATTTTCAGGCTCTGTAAAACCCTCTTGCCACATTTCTTATCTTTCCATATTACTATTAGTCAATGAATGTAAAGATAACCAATTAGCCATACACAGAAACCTGCTACTATAAAACTATATTTGATACCGATCTACAGACAAAGGAAATGAAAACAAGAAAATTTCATGCATAATTAATTTCTTGAATTTTTTGAGTTGTCAGACTCAGGAAAGTGTCTGAAACACATCTTTTCTAATATGTCTTAATATTCTTCTTTGAAACTACAGCTTTGTATGTTAATGTTCTTTTTCTCTATTTGTTTGTAAGTATTTCTGTTTTCATGCACTTTGTATCATATGAAGAAGCACTTTATAAATAATATTATCATAATGAAAGTTTCATACCATGGAATACAGTAATCTAACCACAACTGACGCAGCACAGATATATTTTCAATTCGCAAATGTTTCTTGCTTTGAAAAAGGCCATTATTACAAATCACAAAGTTTCGTATCCCAAACGTTACTGATTTTTACCATGATTTCTCAGGGAAACAAAGATGGGTCTGTAGTATCTCATGAAGATTTGATGCTGGTGTGTGGTTTTACAACTGGCATTTATCAGCAGAGAATAACGCAGGGCAGTGAGTGAGGGAACCCATTCAAAAACTCGACCTATTGTCCGCAGCCCCTCTGTTCACCCCATTCAGGGTTGAGTGAAGATGACACTCTAATGTTAGCCTGATCACACAGGCATAGTACCGGTCATCTAGTTTAGAATTGCAAACCGTTTCTTCTATTTCTCTGCTTTTGTAATATGTAAAATGTTCAAGTCATGTAACACTACAGAATTGAATTGAATGCAAGATACAATAGTCAAACAAATTGTTTTGCAGATTTACTTTACCGTATATTACGGAGGGTTCTAAATTGAATTCAACTCCATATCCAATCCAACACACAATTCTACACCAAACAGCTTTGGATTTATAGATGATATACCGGTACCGGTTCTTCAATTACATGGAGAGCCCTAAATCATTCATTTTGTTAGAGAGAACATTGCTGGTTCAAATTATCGAATATTTGTGGGGCACCACAAATATTAGAAATCGTTATATTTATGGATATTTCAGCTGTCTCTTAACCGATTTTGATCGAACAAAGAGGATTTTGTCATTTAAATTGTATGTTCTTTCAAATTTGACACTCAGTTTTTCATTATCTTAGGAAAAAAAAATGTAAAATTAAAACCTCTAGTATATTTGTAAAGCGCTTAGAGACATTTGTATTAAGCGCTATATAAAAATTAAATATTATTATTATTATTATATTGAAAAGAGCAGGAATGGTAAAGACATTTACATGTATAACAGAATCTCTAGTTAATTCTACCCCCGTCCTAACATTATGCTGAACCATATAACTCAACCTAATTCTCAACTCAAACCCAAAGCTCTAACCCTGTATCGTTGATGAAAGAAAGCCAATGACAAAATAACAAAGACAAAGCAAATATCAGATTTACAGAAATGCCCATCCATATTTGTTAATAAAAAGTCTCACTACACAGACTACGACAAAAGACCATACCTATATTTGAATAGGAATCCCCATCAAACTGACTAAAAAGCCAGGAATGGGATTCTTTGGAGGCAGATTTTTTTTCCTTTTTCTCCAATACAATGAATGAAAACAACAAAAGGCAACTCAAACAGCAGTGCCTGGTAATAGGTAGAGAGCCATTTCAAGAGTTGAAGTATCTGTGTACACACATTCTTTGTTGGACAAATTTCCCTACAGAAGAAGCCGGCATGACAAACCTTTCTTCTTAGATAGAATCACTGATCTGCATTTATATAGCAAAAGTTTTTTTTAATTCATTCCTATTATGTAAAATCAATGTACTTTTGACTTTTGAGCTGTGCAAAATTTAACCTCATTAATTTGACATACCGGTATTAGCAGATTTGTGTGTGTATGGGGGGGGGGGTGGGGGGCTCAAATGGCTTATGTAGCCCCTGTCCCCTTTGAAACCCAAGTGACATACATGTTCTACCTCCAGTACAAAAGTCTAAATTGTATTTGCAAATTTTAGGAACGTTGTGCCCCTGCCCCCCTCACTTACAAAATCTTGGAATCGCCCCTGATTGACATACTAAACTGTAAATACAGTACATGTATGTACAAAATTGTACAGCATGAAGCTGATCATGTATTTCCTAAAAAATAAGTCTTCTTCTTTTTATCAGAAAGTATGCCAAAGTAAGAAATCTACCATGCAACACAAAACTTCATTAAAGAAGTACAATGTAGCACTTATACATGTACATGTATCAAGCTCTCCAGGACAATGCATTTATAACCAAAAATAGCAAAAAAAGACAATACATGGATTTGAGATGCTCCCCTTCCCCAAACATTATACAAAAGTTACAGATGCACAAAGTTTAATTCTTCCCTGGGGAGTTTCCAAAAATGACACAATGTAATCTTTAGCCTCAATTATCTTTTCATCATTGGTTATGATATAGAAGGCAGCGAATAAAGCAATAACGGGATATAATAGCTTGTAGATGAAGTGAAATATACTGTACCTCAAGGCTATCAAAGAAGCACTTGTGGTTTTAACTACAATAACATATAAATTGCTTCCAATCCTTTGAAGTTCTTTTTCAAACCGACACGATTACAATTACAAGTTTGATAAAAAAAGAAATAACAGAAACACAAACAAAGAGTAAATAAAAAATTGCCTTTTATCACTTGTTATCACTAAAAAAGGAAACGAAAACCTTGAAGGTACAACATGGAACTTTAAGAACAGCGAATCTCATAGTTCCCAAGAAAAGAAACATACTATTTGTTCACGATTCAATAGACAATATACTCTGGGGAAGCCTTTCATATGTACATAAAATAATTTATACAAGTTTTAAAAATGGGTAAGCCTACAGGCAAATAAAAATGACTCATTCTCAGAGAGTACCTTTTTTTATTTATAACAATGTACTTGTTAAATGGATCGCTTTCAATTACTGCTCTTAACAAGACCCGATCTATATGCTTTATATTTCTGCACGGGAGAAAAAAGTACAAAAGAAGTCAGTCAGTTTTTAAACAGACCAGACTAATTAAAGATAATTTACCCATTTCCTTTCTTTGGGCAATCATGTTTCAATTAATTGATTCATAAGTAGACGATGAATGAGTAAGAATTAAATGCATGCATTGCAAACGTGAATGTCCAGCGTTTCTTTTTCTTTCTACCTGTATTTCGTCCCTATTTTCACGAAGTGACGGTAATGAGGAAAATCGTCACGCAAATTATATGCGATTTTCCTCATTACCGTCACTTCGTGAAAATAGGGATGATTTTATCTACATACATGTTTATACAACTGTTTTTCTATCTCTCCTTTTCTCACTCTCACTCTCTCTCTCTCTCTCCCTCTCCTTCTACTTTTACTCCCTATTTCTTTCTTCCATCAATTCAATCAACACTAACTACATGTAATCACCTCTCCAACCCCCCATCCCCCCCCCCAAAAAAAGGGCATAAATGTATATATCTGCAATGAACATCTTATTTATCTTTACTACCCTATACAAATTTTGAATCGTTCCCACAGACGAACTTGTGTTCTACTATTTTAAAGTATGAAAAACATATGGAAGTACTTTGTTGTTATTGTCACAGCCAATAGCAAAACAAGATGCAGCCCAAAAGGAAAAGGCTGGAGTGATTCTACCATGGACCAGTTCGTAGTTGGCTTTGGTACAAATGACCCCCAAATATCTAGAGATACGTACATGTAGGTGTTGCCACTCCAAGTTTGCCAAATAACCCGCTATTTTAACTATCCCGATTGCAAATTAGCCCGCAGTTGCAATAAGCGGGATATAAAGTCAAGAAAATATCTAGAGAAATCTTGGTCTTGTTTCCAAAATAGTTCGGTCTGGTGAAATGCAATTTGGGGCTTCGGGATAATATCCAGAGTCTGAAAATAGCGGGTTATTTGGCAAACTCCAGCTGATGTAGACAGGCCTACTGATCCCAGAATGGAAAAATGGAACAGCAGTTAAACATTGAAAGTGTCACTTTCTGTGATAGTTGATCTGATCCTAGATCAAATAAGCATACATGCCAACATTTGAAAATCAGAAATCTGTACAAATTATGCTATTTAAAAAAAAAGAGGAACAATCCTAACTCTCCTATTCAATACTACAGACAAATTTGTACAGGAAGAGGAACACCTGCATTAAAATGATAATTATCTTCTCCCAAAAAGAGGAATGTTCCTCTTTAATCTGAACAGTTGGCATGTATGAATAAGTTATCACCTTGAATTCCTGATACAATTATCAAAAATACTAGAATCAGAAATGTAGTCTGTAAAATATGTAGGACAATCTACCTTGGTCTTGGCCCAATGTACATTGCAGATTCAATTTCAAGTACAATTGAAAAGGAACGAGTAGGAATTTGCTCATAGTACATCTGTATCTGACTGAACAGGGCTCTCTCTCCCCTCATGCCCAGCCCTAGGGCCAAGGGTAGTGGAGACCATTTTTTTGAAGTGTGCTTTACATTTGACCTTTCCACTTGAGCTGAGATCTAGCTAATACCAACCATTACCTCCACAAAGGGAGCAGTAATTGGCTCCATTTCTCCCTCCATTCACCTGTAAGGGGATATACATTTACCCATTTACTTCCCCAGGTTTCTTTGTGGACTACGGTGGACCGGTGCTGGGCTGCTGCAATGTCATGAGGTTACTTCTCTAAATAGTATGAATTCATCTGCTACAAAGCTGGGTAATAAGTCAGAGTTGGAATCAATTTAGGAGTTCCATTGGAAATGGTGATGACAAAACATTAACAGATAAATATTTCCTGACATCAAATAGTCACACGTACATGGGTGAATAGCCAGGGGGAAGAGGGTGAAGGGGTGAAAGAGGAGATAGGGAAAGAGGAGATAGGGAAAAAGGAGATAGAGAGAGGGGTAAAAGGAGATAGAGAGAGGGGAAAAAGGAGATAGAGAGAGGGGTAAAAGGAGATAGAGAGAGGGGTAAAAGGAGATAGAGAGAGGGGTAAAAGGAGATAGAGAGAGGGGTAAAAGGAGATAGAGAGAGGGGTAAAAGGAGATAGAGAGAGGGGTAAAAGGAAATAGAGAGAGGGGTAAAAGGAGATAGAGAGAGGGGTAAAAGGAGATAGAGAGAGAGGTAAAAGGAGATAGAGAGAGGGGTAAAAGGAGATAGAGAGAGGGGTAAAAGGAGATAGAGAGAGGGGTAAAAGGAGATAGAGAGAGGGGTAAAAGGAGATAGAGAGAGAGGTAAAAGGAGATAGAGAGAGGGGTAAAAGGAGATAGAGAGAGGGGTAAAAGGAGATAGAGAGAGGGGTAAAAGGAGATAGAGAGAGGGGTAAAAGGAGATAGAGAGAGGGGTAAAAGGAGATAGAGAGAGGGGTAAAAAGAGATAGAGAGAGGGGTAAAAGGAGATAGAGAGAGGGGTAAAAGGAGATAGAGAGAGGGGTAAAAGGAGATAGAGAGAGGGGTAAAAGGAGATAGAGAGAGGGGTAAAAGGAGATAGAGAGAGGGGTAAAAGGAGATAGAGAGAGGGGTAAAAGGAGATAGAGAGAGGGGTAAAAGGAGATAGAGAGAGGGGTAAAAGGAGATAGAGAGAGGGGTAAAAGGAGATAGAGAGAGGGGTAAAAGGAGATAGAGAGAGGGGTAAAAGGAGATAGAGAGAGGGGTAAAAAGAGATAGAGAGAGGGGTAAAAGGAGATAGAGAGAGGGGTAAAAGGAGATAGAGAGAGGGGTAAAAGGAGATAGAGAGAGGGGTAAAAGGAGATAGAGAGAGGGGTAAAAGGAGATAGAGAGAGGGGTAAAAGGAGATAGAGAGAGGGGTAAAAGGAGATAGAGAGAGGGGTAAAAGGAGATAGAGAGAGGGGTAAAAGGAGATAGAGAGAGGGGTAAAAGGAGATAGAGAGAGGGGTAAAAGGAGATAGAGAGAGGGGTAAAAGGAGATAGAGAGAGGGGTAAAAGGAGATAGAGAGAGGGGTAAAAGGAGATAGAGAGAGGGGTAAAAGGAGATAGAGAGAGGGGTAAAAGGAGATAGAGAGAGGGGTAAAAGGAGATAGAGAGAGGGGTAAAAGGAGATAGAGAGAGGGGTAAAAAGAGATAGAGAGAGGGGGGTAAAAGGAGATAGAGAGAGGGGTAAAAGGAGATAGAGAGAGGGGTAAAAGGAGATAGAGAGAGGGGTAAAAGGAGATAGAGAGAGGGGTAAAAGGAGATAGAGAGAGGGGTAAAAGGAGATAGAGAGAGGGTAAAAGGAGATAGAGAGAGGGGTAAAAGGAGATAGAGAGAGGGGTAAAAGGAGATAGAGAGAGGGGTAAAAGGAGATAGAGAGAGGGGTAAAAGGTGATAGAGAGAGGGGTAAAAGGAGATAGAGAGAGAGGTAAAAGGAGATAGAGAGAGGGGTAAAAAGAGATAGAGAGAGGGGTAAAAGGAGATAGAGAGAGGGGTAAAAGGAGATAGAGAGAGGGGTAAAAGGAGATAGAGAGAGGGGTAAAAGGAGATAGAGAGAGGGGTAAAAGGAGATAGAGAGAGGGGTAAAAGGAGATAGAGAGAGGGGTAAAAGGAGATAGAGAGAGGGGTAAAAGGAGATAGAGAGAGGGGTAAAAGGAGATAGAGAGAGGGGTAAAAGGAGATAGAGAGAGGGGTAAAAGGAGATAGAGAGAGGGGTAAAAGGAGATAGAGAGAGGGGTAAAAGGAGATAGAGAGAGAGGTAAAAGGAGATAGAGAGAGGGGTAAAAGAGATAGAGAGAGGGGTAAAAGGAGATAGAGAGAGGGGTAAAAGGAGATAGAGAGAGGGTAAAAGGAGATAGAGAGAGGGGTAAAAGGAGATAGAGAGAGGGGTAAAAGGAGATAGAGAGAGGGGTAAAAGGAGATAGAGAGAGGGGTAAAAGGTGATAGAGAGAGGGGTAAAAGGAGATAGAGAGAGAGGTAAAAGGAGATAGAGAGAGGGGTAAAAGGAGATAGAGAGAGGGGTAAAAGGAGATAGAGAGAGGGGTAAAAGGAGATAGAGAGAGAGGTAAAAGGAGATAGAGAGAGGGGTAAAAAGAGATAGAGAGAGGGGTAAAAGGAGATAGAGAGAGGGGTAAAAGGAGATAGAGAGAGGGTAAAAGGAGATAGAGAGAGGGGTAAAAGGAGATAGAGAGAGGGGTAAAAGGAGATAGAGAGAGGGGTAAAAGGTGATAGAGAGAGGGGTAAAAGGAGATAGAGAGAGAGGTAAAAGGAGATAGAGAGAGGGGTAAAAAGAGATAGAGAGAGGGGTAAAAGGAGATAGAGAGAGGGGTAAAAGGAGATAGAGAGAGGGGTAAAAGGAGATAGAGAGAGGGGTAAAAGGAGATAGAGAGAGGGGTAAAAGGAGATAGAGAGAGGGGTAAAAGGAGATAGAGAGAGGGGTAAAAGGAGATAGAGAGAGGGGTAAAAGGAGATAGAGAGAGGGGTAAAAGGAGATAGAGAGAGGGGTAAAAGGAGATAGAGAGAGGGGTAAAAGGAGATAGAGAGAGGGGAAAAAGGAGATAGAGAGAGGGGTAAAAGGAGATAGAGAGAGGGGTAAAAGGAGATAGAGAGAGGGGTAAAAGGAGATAGAGAGAGGGGTAAAAGGAGATAGAGAGAGGGGTAAAAGGAGATAGAGAGAGGGGTAAAAGGAGATAGAGAGAGGGGTAAAAGGAGATAGAGAGAGGGGTAAAAAGAGATAGAGAGAGGGGTAAAAAGAGATAGAGAGAGGGGTAAAAGGAGATAGAGAGAGGGGTAAAAGGAGATAGAGAGAGGGGTAAAAGGAGATAGAGAGAGGGGTAAAAGGAGATAGAGAGAGGGGTAAAAGGAGATAGAGAGAGGGGTAAAAGAAGATAGAGAGAGGGGTAAAAGGAAATAGAGAGAGGGGTAAAAGGAGATAGAGAGAGGGGTAAAAAGAGATAGAGAGAGGGGTAAAAGGAGATAGAGAGAGGGGTAAAAGGAGATAGAGAGAGGGGTAAAAAGAGATAGAGAGGGGCAAATTTTAAAAAAACTAGTGTAATGCTTTGATTGTTTCACAGCATGAAACTTTGGTAATCTACATGTAGATCACTTGCAACAAATTCATGCATACAAACTGTTCTGGTGTCCCTGCATGCAAATTACAAGACTCCCGAATACACCTAACATATGTATATAAACAGTTAAATCTACATTAATTGACGTCGCACAAGTCAAATTTTCTGTAAGTTATATCGATTTTTTTGGAGCCAAACTATGCAAAACGTGTGATTTACACTTCCTAAGTCAAATTTTGCATTAGTTGAACTATTTTTTGTGGTCCCAACAGATTCAACTTGTGCAAAATAACATTTCCTTATACTTTCCTGAAGTATGTATGCCCCTTTCGCTATCTTATGTTTCTTTACATGACTTTTTTCATACAAGTTTTCTATACATTTCCTTAGGGCTATCATATTGAACACAGCTACTTGAAGGCTATAGATTGTATACTAATTCATTGAGGTTTATACTAGTGCTGTATGCTTATTGCCCTGCGCCAACCCATCTGAGATGACACCAGACTTGATGAAGACATCTGATCATCACGCGCACTGAAGAAAGTTCTTTGTTGTCGGGTAACCCGCCTCCCCTGAACTTATCAGAGATGTCACTTCATTAATGAAGATGACAGGGATGTATTACAGTCCCACTACAGTTACTTCAATTACTGCTCTGGCCTATACTATAACTGTGACTGAGGCACTGCAATGCCTTTGTAATGCCCAGTGAAGGATACTGCACATACAGTTAACATAATGACTTTATTTTACCTCAATGTCTTGACTTTTAGATTTCATATTAAGTAAAAAAAATACTTAATACCAACAAAAAGTGTCGGGGGGGGGAGGGGGGTAGAATGGAATACAGGATCAGTTTTACTTCAAGGATGTAGTTAATTGTCAGCAATGTTGCGTTTACCATGTATATGTTTGTACATACATGTACGGCTAGACATTGTTTATTGCATCATAATATGAACGTCTCCATGTAGTAAACAGAACATATTGGAGGCCTTCTAATGAGCATACATCATATACATAAATACATGAATGAGTAAGCTTGCTAGGCCCTATTCACACACAAAAGTCAGATTGAAAACAAGATCATACATATAAATGGAAAATATAAAGTTAATTTCCATCTCCCCTCAAAAGAAAATGAAGAAGCAAAAGAAATGTAGAATTTATTCACAATTTCACACACAAACAAAAAATCACAATTGTGGTTCAAATCTCATTCATTATCAAGAGTTCAAGACTCTTTATAAGAAATAAAATAATAAAACATCATGCATGTATCTTGATCAATTGGTGAGAAATTCATGTCAATGTAGTAGATCTGTCACAGTGTTAACAAACAATCTTAAAAAGTATGTTTGATTTGAATTATGTATAATTTAGTTGTATTTTGTTCTTCTTTATTCTCTTTCCTATGTTGTATACTACTCAATTGGTATTTTTGTGTATTTTGTTTAATCTTTGGCACTAGTTACTGCACCTTGAGCATCTTATATACATTTCCTATTATTATAATCATCATAATTATTATGATCTGGCAGATTCTGGCTACAAAATTCACAATTTTAAAATCTCACTAAATGCTCTGTATGTGAACGGCCCTATTGTATGATCAGTGAATGTGAACGACTCTCCTTGCATAATTGGCATACCATGGTGACCAAGATGCACCTCTGTGAGTAACCTCGTCTGGGCCCTAAGGTAACTGATATCATGACAGAGCTATTCAGAGAGGATAGATTGCCTCGTTATTCCAAGGAGGATAGCTGGTATCTCTTTGGTTATTCTGCCACCCCACCTCCATGCATGTTGCATCGGGCGGGCGCAGAGTAAAAGGCCAATGCAATGCAAACTGGTGAAATTATCTTTGGGTGCGTTTATTGACCATTTTTTTGCCTAGAATCAGGTTTCTCAAAAGGTCTTTCAGGCAAATTTTAAGGTGATAAACGCAAAGCCTTTTTTAAACGTCTTTATATATGGGCATATTGTAACACAGAAAAAGGTGCGTTTTGAATGTGACATACATGTACAGCCAGAATCATGTTTCTGAGAGATATGATAAATGCAAAGGTGTTTTGAACCCCACACACAAATCGGTTAATTTCCGGTTCGGAGGCTATAGCGCACGCCATGTGTTGTGTCATGTTGTTGTACAAGCATGTGTGTGTAGTTGACCTCCGAGAAACTGTCTGCTTCCCGGGTCAAACGGCGCAAAAAAGCTGCGCAGAGACAAGGCCTTTATTTTGATTCGTGAAGGGACGATAAACGCAACATTCCGCAAATCACGTTCGTATAGTGGGGTTCGATATGTACATATCTAGTGTCAAGACACAATCAAACGCACCCTTTGATGTGAGAGCTTGTGTATGAGGATGATACAAGGGTATTTGCCTACAAACTAAGACCTAATTCAGATGTGATGCCGCCACACCGCAGTGATTTTTAAAAGTAAAAAGTAAATGTAATATGCCTCACACTTCTGTATCTTATAACACAGAGCTCAGTGACTACGAGCAGGACTCTTGCTGCATGCATTTGCCATTCATTTACAAATTTGGGAAGCTTTTTTACGGTGGTTTAGTGTGTCATATCTATTAAACAAGCCTTAAATTTAAAGGGATAATACCATGGACCTACTACACACTGTGCCATAAAGCAGTGAAAAAAATACACGGGGGCTCAGGGCGAATTTGCCCCCGAAATGCCTAAAACAGCCCCTGAAAATCATAAAAGAGCCCCAGTAAATTTGCATAGAGTTCAATGCAAAACAAATTTTAGAGTGTTATTTTTATGCAGGCAAGCTTGAAAAGTAGCCCCCGAAAAATAAATATTATTTTTTTCCCTGCCATAAAGCACTCAGTAAAGACCTGCTCAACTAAAGCAAAGGCACTTCAAAGAGAAGGCTTTTACAAAATAGCTACCGGTATTAAAGCATCTTACACCTAGTACTGTATTAGAAACCTTTTGTACAAATGAAGTTTTAAAAAAGTCTGTTGACATGACAGCTGGCCAATGGTCACTTCAAACTCATGATAAGCTGCACCCAGTTACGATTTTCATACAATATCACATTCAGTCTAGAGCAGTACCATGAAACGTTACCAAGTTTTTGTCCAAAACAACGCTCAAACAGGCGTTTCATTACATCGTTCAGACTAAGAAAAAATTAAATTAACTATTGTATATCTATACGAGATTTGTATACCGGTACATGTAGCTAAACGATGGATGTTGGTAGTTTGAACGCAGGATAAAGTGCAGTGAGCTAGCGCTACACGAGCTGTTCATATGTATATTTGACAGTCGAAGTCAAGGCCACTTGGTTAGAAACCTGTTTCCTGTGAGCCAGTATTCAATCATTTGTATTTCCTTTGCACAATCACAAACAAAAATATTATTTCCAAAAGGGAAATTACTGACCTACAAGTAAAGAAAAATATACATGTACGGGTACTAAAGTGGACTAGGGTCGATTAGAAGAGAAAAAATAATCTCTACTGATAATCAAAACATATTTGAAGCTTACATTTTGATAATTAATCACTACCGGTAATCAGTAATTTTGGCGATTCTTTTACAAATTAAACAATTCTAAATAGAAGAGATACATAAATTAACAAGAGGGGTGGAGTAGTTTGCATGTACACAAACCCTTTTCAGTTGTTGTGTGCAACAGTGTCTGCGATTTTGAGACTAGGTTGACAGCTAGATATAGGCTCTGTACATTACCTGCTGTGGACAGTTAGAGAGATCGTTGTTGTTGTTTTAGTTTTAAGGGCGTGTGTCATTCAATTATGAATATTTACGCCAACAGAGCTAGAGTGTAGGCTCTACTCAAGGCATTATGAATTGTGGTAAAGTGTCAAACTAGAGTATGTGCCTGCAGGCTAGGAGTGAAGATAGGAGGGGTTGAGGGGTGCTTCACCCCATAACTCTAAAAAGAGCCGCAATAAATGAAAAGAGTCTGCCTAGTCTAGTCTCCCCCCCCCCCCCCCGGGACATTTCTGTCAATAATTGTAGTAAAAATAATCACTAAACCTGAAGAAACCTTATTACTCTTAGAAGTAGTGCAAGGAAAACAAAATATTCTACAAGTATTCATTGTATAACCCTCTGAATATAACATTGAGTTATTGCTGCGAAACATGAAACATAGTACATTGCATAAATGATTGAATGTTCTAATTATTGAAATAGCCTTTAAAAACATGTGCTAACATTAACCAAGGAGTTATCAGCAACTCCTAGCATTAACTCATAAAATGTATACTTTTACAAAAAAAACTAACATCTTATGATCTACATCTACCAAACACCAAAAATATTTCACTAATAAGGAGCAACTCTTAAAATCCAGAGTTTCTGTCCTTCAAATTCTCTACTTAAACTTCTAACTTTGTTTGAATAGTTTCCAAGTAAATAAATTTGATCGGGTTTCGCCAACATCCCTCCACCATCGTTTTCTGTGTCAACAGTCATAAACTTTTATTCATTTTGACAAAAATCAGAGTCAATTTGCTTAAAATTTCGACAAAGATTTCCGAATGAAAAGAAGCGAGGCCTAAACAAGTGGGTTTATTGAATCACACCTGGGAAAATATGGAACGCTTTTGGCATTCAATTATACTAAACATCTTCATACATTTATAGGCATTAACCAATAATTACTGAATCGGAAGAGTCAACACAAGTATATACTCTGGTAGTCACGTTGTGAAATTAAATGGATTATTTTCTGATTTGTAAAATAACAGACTCGAATTCATTTATAGCTTTCCAAAAGACAACTTACATATTTGGAGTGGACATTAAAAGCATAACATAAACTGAAAGTTAACTTTATATTTATAATTGAGAAAAGAATGCTGGAAAAAGAAAAAGAATGCTGGATCAAAATTGAATCTGTTTGATTGACTGCATTAATTTTTAATAGCTTACTGACTTAACAACATGAGTTATTTACTTTGTTAAACCTTGGATGAATAATGATGTTGACATACAGGTGTAACATTAGAAAAAGAGGAAACCTTTATTGATTTGTAATTTGACCCAGTCAATATGGTTGAAATATTGCCTTCAGAGGTTTAGATGGCACTACTTCAACCTAAATTTGCAAAAAAGTAGAAATATATGTCAAAAACTCAAAATGTTCAATGTCGAGGTGCATTCGCGATATCTATCCAGGCCGGATCGATATGATAATTTACCAAATAATTAATAGGCCGTTTCCCGGCAAAATATGTGTCAAGTATTTAATGGTCGAAACATATTCTTTCACGTAATTGTTAATAAGAGCTTCCATTTCACTCTGGGGGCGTTTCCAAAACTGGGGGGTGTTTCACAAAGATTCTAAGTAGAACTTAACTCTAAGTTGGACTTAAAAATTATGGACAGCCATTGGAGTCTTAAAATGAAATATATTCAAAAGCAGAAATTCAAGTATTTTAGACTTTTTATAAATTCCACATCCGGAACATGAAATCTCCTTGATGATAGAAAATATGAATGATTTGAATAAACAATTAATGCCTTTCAATATAACTTTTACAAAATATTTTCAAAGATGCTAATGGCTTTCCATAACTTTTAAGTCCAACTTAGAGATAAGTTCAACTTAGGATCTTTGTGAAACACCCCCCTGGTCTACATGTATACCTTTAAAATAGGTGAAACAACATAGCATCCCCACTACTACGAGAAGAAAAAAAAAATACACTTGAGCTTTGAGAGTAGACCAAGCAAGGAGGGTTTCCTGAGAGGGGCTGGTCCGCGCCCTTGGATGAGGTCAGGGATTCGGGGTGAGTCTATGGTCAACCCTCAGAGGGGCTCCAAGGAACCACCTGGTCACATTCCACTAACATGAGCTCAGCCAGGTAAAGCCTCACTGCCATATGACACCACTCACTCATAGACTACTGTCCTCAGACCAGGGCAATCCAACAAGAAATTTCATTGAAGAGCTGCATTTACACTGGAACAACAAATCTCACATTCTGGTCCGGTGTTTCGCAGGTACCAACAAACACGACAAAGAATCAAAACTGAAAAATCCAGCCCTGGAGTGTTTTTTTTTTAAATGCTTGCCAAAGTTTCACTGATTTTTGCAGCGTAAATGCAAACTTCAGAAAGATACCGGTACCGATTTTTGTTTCTTCTCATGTGCCTCTCCTCGCTTCTGTGCTGACGCATGCAGGGCACAACAACTAGGGCCAAATAAAAAAATTAACATGTTTAGCGTCCTGTTTTTTCGAAAAAATAGGAAGGAGGAGGCCCTTTTTTTCTTCTTTTTTTTTCTTTCAAAATGGCCGCTCGGTACATTTTCCCTGACAATTAGGCTATTTTTCAAGATGGCGGCCGACATTTTTTTTTTTTTTTTTTTTAAATCAGAAATACAGTAGCTCCATTTTCGGAAGTGTTTTTAATGTGTTTTTTCTTTAAAAAAAGAAAGAAAAAAAAAGGAGGCGGCCCCCAAAAAGGAAGCCGGCGGGGACGCTAAACATTTTTTTTTTTTTTTTAAATCAGAAATACAGTAGCTCCATTTTTGGAAGTGTTTTTAATGTGTTTTTTCTTTAAAAAAAGAAAGAAAAAAAAAGGAGGCGGCCCCCAAAAAGGAAGCCGGCGGGGACGCTAAACATGTATATTTTTTTTAATGGCCTAGTGGCATATGCGCACTACTCACCCAAAAATCGGTATGGGCAAACTTCAATAGTTTTTTTATGGGTTTTTCCAGTAGTGTAAAAGGTAGTAATGATTTTACAAAATGTCGTTTGGGATCATGGGATGTGTAAATGGGCTTATTGATCCAAGTTAAGAAAATCATTCTATTTTCGTTTCATTATTGGCACAGGTGTATAGATAATGATGATGTTTGGGAAAGGATTTAAGAGACAGTGAGTGACTGGAGGGCAACATGATTGGAAACATGAGATTTCAATCATTACCCGTATCATAACATTCCCAGCAAGAAACCTCCCAGGTGGCAAAGGTCTGCTGAGGAAATGGGTGATACCACTTTAAAGGTACCTTCTCTGACTTCTCTCCCCTCTACCTTCAGTTGTTGAACTCCTAAACGTGTCATTTTTAAAATTCATGAAAAACAATAATCAGAACCAGAGACATTAGGGACTTTTAGATTTGCACGAAGACAATGGGGATTGCTATTAAGATCGACGTCCTTTTAATGCACTGCCTTGAATGGACGTCACACGTATCAGTCCATGCAAATCTAAAAGTCCATACTATAGGAGTCGGAGGACCAAGGCCAAACCATCCCATACCCAACATCATTTTGAAAATCGGGTAACAGTATTATTTCACATAGAAAGAAAAATGATAAAAAATGTTTTTTTGTAGAGGCGGCGGAAAATGAGAGACACAGAAGAACGGCATCTTCATACCTATTTTTTTAAATGCTTTGGTTTGCTACAAAACCATTTCAATTTTTAGGCCTATGACCAGAGCTGAAAGAACTTCTCTATATATTTAGTACCATTTTGAGCAACTGTCTGTCAGATATGAAAATACACATGTACAGAAACTTTTGCCACTAACATCTTGAACGCTACAAGTACAACGATAGCGCCACTTCTAGAGCAGATGTGTCCCTTAAACGTCTGCTCTCATCACAGCTCACAACAATAAACATTCCTCAACCCTGAGACTCTTCCCACTCAGCTAGCAATCTAAATAACAACCTAGACGTGCCCACTCACTCTCTCTCTCTCTCTACATCAGTAATATGGTAGGCCTACATGTACATCTTTTCCATGTACACATCTAACTATGGAAATGCTAAAGGCTATAGAGTACACCAACACCCAACATCCAATCCATTTCATCAACAATCTAGTGGTCACCCACTACCATATGCTTTTTATACCCTGTAAATATTGTTGGCATTATAATAATGAATGAACAAATCCATACGGTAAAGTAATATATGTTTGTTGTCATCAGATATATATTCCAGTAAGCCATAGATTGGCCGCCCTCAATCATTTTGTTGCCCCATTCTTGGTAACTTTTCTTATTTCTTTATTAGGATACAACCATGTACATGGAAGCCAACAAGTAGGATTACAATCTGTGCTTTGTATACCGGTAATATATTTAGTATTCTAGTCTCTCCGTTCTAAAAAAAGATACATGGACAAATGTAAGCTTGCCTTCGATTTTGATGATGAATGATGATGATGATGATTTATCGCATACCGTAAATTATAAAGCACTATACATGGATTTCTATCAAAAATTTAAAAAGAAATTCAAAGGCCCAGGTTCCTCCAATAAGGTGATAGGTAGTCTTGAAACATGATTTGAAGTGTCCTAACTGTCAATCTTACAAAGAGAAGAAGGGAGTAAGATTTTCAAGTACATTAAGCTTAGACTGAATTTCTAAAGCCAGTGCATAAAAATAGCACAAAAAAACAACAACAATGAAATGGTTGACCTAAAAATCCACTTGATTTCATTCTCAATGCCATCCAAAGATATTGAAAAAAGTAAACAATATCAACTCAAGGTGAAGTCATTCACTAGGAATCCTAACCATTCTCTTTCACATTCGCACAAAATCCTATTTGAGTTCAGGCCATCTTTCTCAACCTACCCAGGACTCGCCACAATAAGTGCCTTGTCTGAGCCGGAGCCAGAAAGTCTACAAATCTTGATGATATTTAGAAATGCCCCCAGAGATTTTGAGTATTTACACGCACCCTGTAGACCATGAGTCATCTGGTATTATGGGGGAGGATCACGGCCAGGCAGAGCTCAGGGATATTTTGAAATTCAACCACATCTTTTGGTTGTGGAACATGGAGGATATCCTAGTTCTACATTGTAGGGGAAATCAATAGTTAGTTTCACTGAAAAACATCCTCCTACTTGAAATACCATCTACACAGAAAAAAAGCTTTGGAGAGACTCCATCTCGATTTGAAAGAAGTGACAACTCAAACTCTCAAGAAAACTATGTTACAATGAATAGTGTAAGCCCTACTTGTAGATTCACACTTGTCTTCACATGATGTAATCTTAGACATACACATCAAAGGATTGACTATTTCTAGAGCCTGTTTCAAGAACAGGATTATCAAAGAAATACAGCGTACAATGTGTAGGCCTTATTAAAGGAGCAATAATCTTATTCCTGTATGTAGCCCAACATGTGCATGTGTACATGTATGTATTTGTCTAGATTTGACCCATTTCATTGTCTGCGGGAACTGGGTGGTCCTTAAAGACTCCCTACATTAAGCATAAGGGAATAAGAGAATACTGGTACAGAAGTCAAAAGGTTAATAAATAATATAGGCAGGGAGATGTCTAATGAATGTTTAGGCTGCAACTCATTCGGACCAGTACATGAAGGATGATTCAGGCAAAGGCCTACAAGTATTACACTGGAGCCTACATATACGTGTACGTACATGTACATGTACATGTACATTGTAGGTACTCCAGTATGTCACGCCGGTACATGTACGACAAAATGCATTCCTTCTTGTCATAGACCGGCATGCTTCATACATGTATATGCAGCTCTCATTGTACACTGGGTCTGGGGAGAGTTGACCAATGGAAATTACATCAGGCCAAGGATTTGTACATGTAAGTCCCTTTCAAGCCTGAAACATTAATTAACCTCCCCACTTTTCACAAAATCATACTATAAGAAGTCAACAAATGCATCAAATTTAAACTCTTCTGAGCCACACAACCAAAAAAAAAAAAAAAAATAAACAGACTCTTGCTATTTAGATAACATGAACTTAAATCTGGAATTAATTTGCAGAGCCTTGAAGGAGACTATCATCAGTACAACTGAATTTTAACTGGAGAGTTTTGTAAGTTCTCAAACAAACCCTTGTGTGGATAAAGGATATTGAGTGAGAGGGGCATACAATCAGTGCATTCATTACAGTGAGCTCCCTATTGAAGAGAACCCTCATCAATCTCCCTAAAGCTCATCTCCTCTCCAGGTCCAGTTCTCACTGGCCCACGTTTGTAAAAATGGCCTGCTAATTCAATTCTATTCTGCAGGAGGGGGGAATCGCAAGCAACGTGTAATTTCACAAAAGATACAAATAGCAGCTAGCCAGCCAATGTGCTCGAGACATTCAAGATTTAAGATTCAGGATAAACTTATCAGTTCCATATCACTCTCCAACAAGCTTATGAACATGTAGGGATCGTTGGTTTTCAGGGATTTTTGAGAATAGAGCTCTCTCTACATGTACAGTACCACAAAGTCATTTCATCATTACTACCAAATTAGACTGCTATGATGAATGACTCTGTGAAGACTGTGATACATGTATGCTCTACATACCAATTCCTCGTGCCAGCAGGTTTTACTTAAAGGGATCGTTTAACAATGTTCAATCTGAGATACACGGCCCTAGGTATTATTAGTGTCTGTGGTATGGTGTAATATTGAAGCCCTAAAAAAACCGCGCTTCAAAATGATCAAGAAGTGCCTCAAAAAAGTAAAATCTTTGAGTGACCAGTTTTACCATACTCGTTTTCCCCAATAGACTGTAGTGTTATGAAAACCGTTCAGCGAACGGTTTTCAAAATTTGTAATTCCAATCATAAATATCTTGATAATCAGACAGGCGATCGGCTTGTAAAAGTCATGGATTTCCTGACTGCCCTAAAGGTTTATAATTATCATTGCAGCATGAGCTAAATCCAGGATTTTGTTTCTGAATCTGAGACAAAGTTACCGGATCCCTTTAAAGGGATAGTTGAGTTCTGTTTTCAGACCGCAAATGCATTCAAAGTGCATGGTTATTGCTCTTATTCTTATCTACATGTATGACATTTCTAGTGCCCTTTTAGAACCTAAAATTGCTATGAAGGTAATTTTAGACCCCAAAATGTGTGAAATTTAGCCAATACGAACATACCCAATTCAGCTCCACTTTAAAAAAAACATGGTGACCGTTAATTATTTAATTAAAAATAACAATACAAGGGCCGGCTGGTTGTACGAAATATAAGCAACAAGAAAATGCCAACAAAAAAGCCAACATCGGCACTGGCTGAAATACAACGTAAAAGGTGTTATTTCAACGTTTTTTTCAATTTTTTCAAAATATCTAATATTTGTGATGGTACACAAGTATTTTGATCAAACAAAGATGGTTTTGTCATTTAAATTTTATGTTCTTCAAATTTGACACTCAGTTTTTCATTATCTCACAAAAAATTATTTTGTGTAGCGCCCTCTGCAACAGAACTTAACTATCCCTTTAAATCTGGCTAGTGGAAAAATGGAATCAGATTTCTTTTTGAGAAATACTGATTGATTTAATAATAAGCTTGTCCGGAGAAAGGGCACTCAGACTACATGATCTGAAGCTTAGGCTACAAGAAGTAAATGTACAAGAACTTAGAAGTACTTCAAGCAGAGATTGCTCAACCTATAAAGGGTATGGGTGACAGGGAGTTTCAATCTTCAATTTATTTCTGAGAAGAGCCTATCATACAATGTACTTTTATATTGCAAGAGCTCAAACTCAAAGTGAACCAATCACCAAAAAACAAATTTCCGTTTAGCTAGAATTGGAGAGTATGAAGAAAATAAAGTATAACACAAGAAAAAAGATAGGTATCAACTACTTGTAACCTTCTCAAAAAGTTGCTTTACTGTTTACTGAGAGGGTATATAAACTGCAATACATACATGTATATCTTAATCTCTTTGTAGAAGTAATATTTGAAGCTTATATTTTGAATACAGTATGGAACCCCTGACATCAAGAGCAAAACATGTTTTGATGATCAGGATGTTGGAGTACACGTTGAGCTTATTCAGGCTAATAGGAAAGTACCCCTGTTCTGCTTGAGCTGTTTTAAGCTCTGGGAGAAAAGAATAAAAGAAGAGAAAAGAAGAGGAAATCCTTTATCCCCTCACCATACCTCATCTCCCATTCATATACAAATTTAGTTTGGTGGTGAGTGGGTAGGGGGGTTGTGGTATATCGAACGAACAGTGTCAGTGTGAATCTATTTGTCTCTCAATTTGTTGGTCCAGCCCCTATTGACAGCAGGTCCTTTGTGATGTCATTGTCATCCCAGTCACATAAGTGTACATGAAAGACCCATACATGTAGACCTACATTATGTATGAACCATTTTGGATACTGTCTCAAAGACAAATGTCAATGAATATGTTTTTTTAAAGAAAAAATCTCATATTGAATGAGTTGAAAATTAGCAAAAGCAAGTGTAATATTTATACCTGTATATGTAGCTTTACAACACTTGAAGTTAAACATTTTGTACACAGAGTAGGTTGCATAAGAGTAGAATTTGATGTTTAACTTGCAACAAAATATGGGCTTACTTGGGTTGGTGCTGTTTTTAAAACGTGAAGCTCACCCCCCCCCCCCCTCCCTCCCCATATCTTGTACCAATTTCACAATCAAGACATCACTTCAATTTTGCCAAACTAAGTTGATTGCAAAATTTAAAAATCAATTTAAATTTATAAATTCTAAATCATTCATGTTCTTCTCTGGAGTTTATTTGCTCATGAATCTCAGTCAGTATCTAAAACACCAACTTTTTGAACAATGAAAAAGTACATACATGTATTTGGCAAAAGGGTGCTCCTCTTTCCAAACTACAGGAATCAATTGTGGGAAAATACAGAATGGATGGTAAATAATCAGATTATTTGTGATAACTTATGTTTCCTCACCCAACACGCACACCCCACAGACGAGACCGTTTGTAGTAAAGTTTGACATGTCCTCTAGATAGTCCACCTGTCTATACATACACAATACCCCTTTCACACTGTCATAGAAACTAATAATGTCATGAAAATGTATTTCTGAAAAAAGAAATTCCTGAGAGGTTTTTCAACTCTAGACACATTAACATTATATTTAAAGTGGCTCCAACTGTCGTTAACATGCATAAAAAACATAGGAATTTACTGTGTAGTTTATGGAATGATAGTTGCACATTGTAAATGAAATATTGTGTGAATACACTGTAGGTCGATTTAAGCAGAATATGTATGGAATTGATGGAATTCACAATTTTCTATGATTTATAACTACCTTGAACAACATGCAGGTCATGTCATGATAAAGGGTTCTTTGATAAGATAGAGACTCTGAATTAGTCACAGGTCTTGATTTTTTACAACACCTGTAAGTCTATTCTGTCACCAATATAAGAAATTGAAAATTTATGAAATTTTCTGTACACAGCAAATTGGAGAGGAGCTCGCAAGATACAGTGTACGTCCAAGTTGCCAATTTGTGTTTCACTGAAAACAACTTTAAAAATTGATAACTTTTCCTATTTTTAATCAGATATTGCTCAAACTTCTACTAATTTGTTTTTCTCATACATTGTATTCTGCTTTTATTAAAACCAAGATAATATCAGGGTGGACTTCCCCTTTCTAATGGGAATACCAAGTTACCAACTATATCACAGATGTTAGTTTTATTCCATTTAACATTTTAACAAATTACTACAGCTTGGGTCAGCCCAATGATTACATGTGTATTAATTCCATCATTATTCCATGACAACTGGTTCTAAAGTCTTAAAGAAAAAACACACCTACTGTAGGACACAATATTTTAAAGCATCCCAATAATCTGGAATTTTCATTAGGCTTGTAATCACAAATTTAATTATTTTTAGCTCATGTGAAATGGCCCCCAGAGTCTGGTTTGGTCGATCCAACTTGTTTAGTCTGGTTAGCCGAGTTTCCGTTAGGTGGGCAATAATAGCGGTAATATCCATGTCTGTCTGAAGACCCCACTTCCTTTCATACTGGCCTGGTTTAACTATTCAAGCCTTTGTACTTTCCTCTCGTAACCTCTCCACTGACAGTGATGTCAATTTTGTAGCAGAGAATTTTTCACACCTCTCTTTAATTTGTTTGTCTTATTGTACATGTATACAGTATGTACCACTCCCCCCGAAAGGGAAAACATCTAGCATACTCTCATCAGAACTACTATCGTACTTTTTGGTTGTTTGGCAGCTCTAAATTTTTAATTTGTTATTTAAATGCATTGCCGTGCACTGTTTCTTTTGCATTAAAAATATTAAGTTTCAAATCTGGCAAGTTCAAGTAATATGTACAAATTTGGTGGAAAGTTAATTCTATTTCTATCTTTTTGTACATCATCTTCACTTATCCCTTAATTTGGTGTGTACATGTATAATATTGTGTATAATATGGAACATTAGTATTATGCAAATGCAAGCCGCTGAAATCAAACTGGCAAATTATTACCTGATACAGTTTTCATTATTTTAAGTATGCTTTGAACAAATTACATGTTTTATTTGACAAATTCTCAGACATATCATGATATCAAACACTTTTTAAAAAACCTATCAAAGCTTTCTGTAAGTTACTAACTAACAACAAAGAAGGCTGGATAAAATATAAGCTCTAGACTATCTTAAAGCCAATCAGGTCATTGAGAAAGATGTCAATGAATGGAGCCCAAATCACCACAAAGGTGATAACTAATTCCAATTACAACACTAATTGTGTGGTTACTGACTGTTTAATGGGATAAAATTCAGGAATTAGCTTAACAGTTGGTGATTGAAATGCAAGGCTTTGCCGAACATGGTCCAAGCTGAACTTCCTGCGCTTATTGTTTTTACGTAATTCTAATCTTTATCGTGTCTAGCCTATATGTTTGAGATTTAGACAAAAACATTGTCCAAACAGTTTCCTGTGCCTACTGTGCATGAGTCATTAGGGGACTTGTCAAAACAATAAATTTACTTTTTGAAATATAATTTTCTATGATCTGGTATTCTTGAATACTGTGTATACAGTATATGAGAGGCAGAAAGAGCCTATAGGCGTGTCTGCACTATCTCGAGATTGCCAAATATCCAGCTATTTGAATTATCCCGTTTGCCAACTATCCAGCTTATTTGCGTCTTCATTAGACCGAAGTAGCAAATTAGCTGGATAGTTGGTCGGGATAATATCCCAAGATATCTCGGTCTAGTTTGCGGTTTTCCGTGTTTACTAGTTGTACTAGCGCGGCGCTGAGCCACAAGGTCAGTGCGCTGAGCGGTATCGCATACTGTGCTGCGAGGAAAACCGGAAATCGTTGTGCATGATGGGATCGGGATATTTGACTCCGTACTTCGGTCTAATGAAGACGGTCGCAAACTATCCCTCTAGTTGGGAAATAGAAGGATATTTTGCAAACTAGACCGAGATATCTTGGGATATTATCCCGACCAACTATCCAGCTAATTTGCCACTTCGGTCTAATGAAGACGCAAATAGCTGGATAGTTTCGATCGGGATAGTTCAAAATAGCTGGATATTTGGCAATCTCGAGATAGTGCAGACACGCCTTATGTGTATGTATGTACATGTAGATGCCTGAAAAAAAGGATGTCTAGGGCCCTATCTTTATTAACGAGTTGATATCAATCGTAACTACATGTTTGTACATTGTAAGAGATAGGGGATTGCAAACTTGCGATTGATTGGAGGACTTGCAATTGATTCTCTTTATAAGACGGACGGGCCAAGGTGTGGCGGAAATAATCTGTTCAGATTGGACAGCCTTAAAACCCAACAACAACAACAATTTAATGTCCATCCTGAGAAAAAAGTGCATTCGAATTTCAAATGATCATTCTCTCACTTCATCTTCACAACACATTTCGATCGGCCGCACATCGTCCAAATTTTTAATGGTAATACTTCTACTTCTGCAATAAAAACTATGATTATAGATATTTCACACACACAAAAACAAAAACCTTCTCCTGGGCAACCAATCGATCTAGGCTGCTAACATTTTGGGTCACATCAAGTTAAGAAATCTATAATTTAAACAAAGGTATGCATACGTCGTATTTAATAATACTACTGGCTACATCTAGGCTGCTAACATTTTGGGTCACATCAAGTTAAGAAATCTATAATTTAAACAAAGGTACGTCGTATTTAATAATACTACTGGCTTCATGTTAAAATAAGTGAAAAAGTGTTACTTTATTAATTACTTATCACTTTATATCAAGCTTTATGAATTTATACATTTTCTAATTTAATTTTTTTTCTGATCTTGGTGTTAGTTCATTTTAAAGTGAGATACTGTAAAAACAACAAAATCAAAGTTCAAATTGTAATGCCCTTCTTTTCATCTGTTCCCCCCCCCCCCCCCTCTCTCTCTCTCTCTCCTTCTCTACCTCATTCTCTTTCTGTTTTGTCACTTCTTAAAAAACATATATTGATGCTCATAAGTTTCACATGTACAATGTACATGTATGTGGTTATGTGGCAATTGTAATCATCAGTTTACATCATACAGCTCCATCCAACATTGCAAACCTCCCCCATCCCATGCACCCCCCCCCCCCCTCCTCATCCCCCACCCCCTTTCTTTCTTTGTTCTTCTTTATTTTATTTTTTTATATTTTTTGTTTAAGATAAGAGAGAAAATACAGGTACATACCTAAATGTATGGTGAGATTGACTGAGTTTGGATACTGAATATCTTCATACATCGTTTCACTCTGCCATCTCGTCATCCTTTCTTCACTGTGAAAATCCGTAAGGTATCGAGCGGGATGCGAGCCGCTCTGGCAGTTATAGCACTGCCCACGGCCCCGGGCTCCCCCCTGCACGCCTGTCTGCCTACAGTACCGGGTGTCGCGGTATTCTCCGCAGGTATTCGTCGCCTCTACGCTCAAGTTGAAAGCTGCATTTTCGAACTCGGGAACGCATCTTTGAGGTCTGGATAGATCGTCATAGCAAGGTACAGAATTTTGGTTGGCACGACAGAGTGCCACCATACCAAGAACTAGCAGAAATTTCATGATGACTCTGTAAAGTTCCAAGGAACTTCCACTAACAGCACATTAATCCACCTGCCACAGGAACCAATCGCATAAGCTACCCCTGTATATTTGGGCGAGACTGGTGCGAGTACCCCTATTCTATTCTGTGTCGAGCCGAGCCGAACCACCAATGCAACTCTACAGCGTTCGCCTAGTTTACGTTAGCTAGAGCATGCAGCGAGCGAGTTGTGATCGCTTGTAGTGTAGCTAGGTCGCTGCTAAATAAAGTTTTCTAACTTTTTGTATGCACGCCATATAGCGTAGAAAAAGTGCGTGTAGGTGTACTTTAGTCCCATACCAATTTCAAAGCTGACAAATCAAAGCAGTGTTAATCGCCAAACGTTAGGGTACTAGTACGTGTTTATAAACTCCATTTATCATTTCATTTCTGATAAAATTATTTATCGAATTGCGCATTTACATGGGTATCGTCTTCCTGAATCCATATTTTACACTAATTTGGTTTAAAATGTCCCTTTCAAAATTATAATGGAAATAGAAAAGCGGTCTGTTTGCCTGTTTTCATAAAAAAATAATTAAAGATAAACTTGAGTTCTGGTAATGCGATTGCATTGTGAAAGAAAAGGTGTGGAATGGATCAGAAAAGTTGATCATATAGCATGTAAGTAATGGTGTGTAATGCAAGGTTCTGGAGTCATTAAAATCATCATAAATTTGGCAGAGTCTTGGTAAAGTAACAATCACTTACACAGAAAGATGTATATGGGACAAGACACAAGGTGTCGGGGCTAGTACTACCCTGATTTCCTTATTTTTCTATGCTCATTACTCAGCCAGTATACATTTTCTTCCAAAATTGTTTGGCACATTACATTTAATTGTAATCTTGAACATTCAGTGTAAGTTTCGTTAGATTCTGTGAGAATTCATTTTCTTTTTTTACCAGAACTCAAGTTTATCTTTAAAGGCAGTTAACCGTTCTTATATTAATTTTTAAAAGGTTATAATCTCATCATGATTTTTTATTTGAGGAGAAAATGTCATAAAGATAGAAATAAGCGTCGTAAATGTAACTAGGAACAGATTAAAGAGATGATCTATATTACATGGCTTGACGCAGAGGCGACGGAGCGTCTTTCAAAGTGTGGGGGCGGGGTACCAATAAAAAAGGGGCACTTACAAAAGAAAACCTTAAAGCGAAAGTTTGTAGACATTGGTATATATACCCCTACATTGTGATTACATTGTCAGGGATGATTTTTGTTTCACTCTTTACATTGTTCAAGATACTGCGTAAGCATCATGCTTTGCGGTCTGAATATTCATTTGCGAGCAAGCAACAATATTAAGATTTGTGAGGCCGCAGTGCGAAAAATTACATCTTATAAAAAGGAAAATAACAATCCTGGTGGGGGTATGAGTACAATCTAATCATGAAAGAATGAAAAAACCTTTCATAAGAAACAACATTATATCAACTTGTGAAATTAAATCAAAGTTGCTCTTAGTCGATTTAGATTGAGTACATTTTATGGTAAAAGGAAAAGAGAACAATTATCCAAAGGGAAAATGACACGTATTAGAAAAGAAAAGGAGCAGGTTTCAAAATAAAAAGGGGAATTGTCTGAGGTAAAAAATATGGCACTTCCCTCACCTAATAAGAGGCACTCACCAGAGATGAAAAGGGGCACTTATTAAAAGAAAGAAAAGGGGCAATTATCAGAAGGAAAATGGCACTTATTAGAAAGGAAAAGGGGGCACTTTTCAAAATAAAAGAAGCATTTATCATATATAAAAATGGGCCCTCATTTCAAAGTTAAAGAGAGCACCTCTCTAACCGAAGATGAAAAGGGGCACTTATAAGAATGAAAAGGAGGCATACAAGAAAATGAGGCACTTGTCAAAATATAAGGGGCAACTCTTAGATTTGAAAAGCGGCAATTGAAGTATAGGGGCGCTTAACAGAGATGGTAAGGATCACTTGTGAGAACGGAAGGGGCACTCATTACTAAGTAAAATAGGCACTTGACGAAGGAAAGGAGCTCCTATCAGATTTTAATAGAGGCATTTTATCAAAGATGTGGGAAGGGGTGCATTTATGAAGAGGGGGAGCTGGGCTCTTATTTTAAAAAGAAGGCATTTATTAAAAGGAAAAAAAGCACTTATTAGAAGGAAAAAGGGGGCATGTGTCAATATAAAAGGAGGCACTTATCACAGGTAAAAAGGGGCACTCATCAGAGATGACAAGAGGAACGTATTACTAAGGAAAAGGGCACTTGTTATAGTAAAAGGACACCTCTCAGATTTGAATATGGGCAATTATCATTGGTGAAGAGGGCATTTATCAAATGTTGTTATGGGCATTTAAAAGAATGCGGAACGGGCACCTATTTAAAATAAAAAGGGGCACTTATCTGAAGTAAGAGGGACACTTTAGGGGCACTTCAAAAAGCCCCACCCCCACATATTAAAAATTAAAAATTACAATTATCTGAAGTAGGAGGGGGCACTTTAGCGGTACTTTATTTATAAAGAAGCATGCAGGCCTATTAGTATTTTGGCCTTAACTTCTGGATAACAAAGAATACAGCTATACCGTTCAGATGACCAAACTGTAGTTCTTTTTCTTTTAACGTAGGCATTTATTTAAAACAATATATATTGGGATAGCACGAAAACATTCAATTATAATGTTATTGCTAGGCGAAATTCATTTTCAGGTCAACAGATTGTGACGTATATAGCAATTCCCGTATTACATGTGTTTCAGTAATAGCTATAAAAAAAAAAAATGTTGCTTCTCTTTAGACAAGGCGAAAAGAGAGGGAGGGGTGGTGAATTTGCAGATATAATTTCAATTCCCTTTCGATTTATATTTACTGATTCTTATACTTACATCATTTGAAGAAAAAAATCTTATACTTTTCTAAACATTTGTTCGTGTTTCCATTTTACCTATTACGTAATTTAGGTCCATGGTGTTTCGTATAACTTTGCACATATTTATATGGAATTCCAGTTGCTTGTCTAACTTCCAATTTTTGGTGAATTAGTTATGCGACTGTCTACGATTTAAAGCCGATTCGGCTTTTGTTCTAACTTAAAGGTTTTAAGGCACTACAATTCTAGTTGTTAGCATTCTTATAATTCTTTGTTTAGATTTCCGTAACTATATATAATTGCCTATATTTTAGAAACCGAATTTAAAAGTACCCCCTCTGTTGTTGAGTTGATCGCGACGATTATGTTCTTTAATTCGCGAGATTATAGGACATAGGTCTCTTTGAAAAATCATTTCCCTTTTTTAATTCATTGGAGGAGACGGGGCACCCCCGGGCCCCACATACACCCAGCTCTACCCCTGATCTTTTCTTCTTCCTCTTCTTCCTCCTCTTCTTCTTCTTATTCTTCTTCTTCTTCTTCAATCTTCTTCTTCTTCTTCTTCTTCTTTTTCTTCTTCTTCTTCTTCTTCTTCTTCTTCTTCTTCTTCTTCTTCTTCCTCTTTCTCTTCTTCCTCTTCCTCTTCTTCCTCTACTCTTCTTCTTCTTCTTCCGCTTTTTCTTCTTCTTCCTCTTCTTCTTCTTCCTCTTCTTCTTCTTCTTCTTTCTCCTCCTCCTCCTCCTCCTCATTCTTCTTCTTCTTCTTCTTCTAGCTTTTCTTCTTCTTCAATCTTCTTCTTCTTCTTCTTCTTCTTCTTCTTCTTCTTCTTCTTCTTCCTCTTCTTCTTCTTCTTCTTTCTCCTCCTCCTCCCCCTCCTCATTCTTCTTCTTCTTCTTCTTCTAGCTTTTCTTCTTCTTCAATCTTCTTCTTCTTCTTCTTCTTCTTCTTCTTGATTGATTGATTTTTATTCGACAAGCTTCCAACATACAACAATATACAATAATAACAGATCAAAAATAAGTCAGCTTGAACAGGATAACCCACGAAAGCTCGAGAGCTTATTTCCAGTGGGGTCCCTTACAGACATGTATAAAATTAATAAGTTAAAATAGTAATATTTACAGACAGATAAGAAAATTAAAAGAACTACTTATTAAAGATAATAATAATAATAACAACATTAAACTGATGATAGAAATGATATTAAGTACAAGAAGAAAAAGAAGAAGGAGAAGAAGAAAAAGAGGAGAAGGAAGAAGAGGAAAATAATGATGAATTTGTAGAATTTCTATAACGTACGAAAACATAAGTATATACAACATGAAAAGGTATGAACCGACAGAAGAATAACAATTTCAATCATATAACATGTCATTCACTTCTCTTCTCTGACTGTCAAGTATTAGGTATTCCTTTAATTTCCTCTTAAAATGATCATAGTTTCCTATTTCTTTTACACCATTGGGAAGGGAATTCCAATGTTTTATGGCATTGTAATAAAACGAATTTCCAATACTACCTACTCTTTCTGGTAAGTTAAAGTTGAATCGTCTATTTCTTATTCTTCTTCTTCTTCTTCTTCTTCTTCTTCTTCTTCTTCAATCTTCTTCTTCTTCTTCTTCTTCTTCTTCTTGATTGATTGATTTTTATTCGACAAGCTTCCAACATACAACAATATACAATAATAACAGATCAAAAATAAGTCAGCTTGAACAGGATAACCCACGAAAGCTCGAGAGCTTATTTCCAGTGGGGTCCCTTACAGACATGTATAAAATTAATAAGTTAAAATAGTAATATTTACAGACAGATAAGAAAATTAAAAGAACTACTTATTAAAGATAATAATAATAATAACAACATTAAACTGATGATAGAAATGATATTAAGTACAAGAAGAAAAAGAAGAAGGAGAAGAAGAAAAAGAGGAGAAGGAAGAAGAGGAAAATAATGATGAATTTGTAGAATTTCTATAACGTACGAAAACATAAGTATATACAACATGAAAAGGTATGAACCGACAGAAGAATAACAATTTCAATCATATAACATGTCATTCACTTCTCTTCTCTGACTGTCAAGTATTAGGTATTCCTTTAATTTCCTCTTAAAATGATCATAGTTTCCTATTTCTTTTACACCATTGGGAAGGGAATTCCAATGTTTTATGGCATTGTAATAAAACGAATTTCCAATACTACCTACTCTTTCTGGTAAGTTAAAGTTGAATCGTCTATTTCTTATTCTTCTTCTTCTTCTTCTTCTTCTTCTTCTTCTTCTTCTTCTTCTTCTTCTTCTTCTTCTTCTTCTTCTTCTCCTCCTTCTTCTTCTTCTTCTTCTGTTTTAATTATTATATGTATTGTAAATAAAGTTTTACTTTCAAAAGTCAAAAAAGTCTTCTTCTTCTATCGTCTTCTTCTTCTTAGCCGTGTTGCCACCAATAATTTTTCTCTCTCGACACGCCCATTATTCACAAGTCTAAGTCAAGGACGTACGGTGTTATTATTATTTTTATTTGATATGTTGATGATTGAACCAGCTCCAAAAAAAATATTACAATACATTTTATGTTTTAGAATCTAAAATAAGAGCAATTTTTTTCCTAAAATCTAATTTTCAGCCCATTTTAACCATTTATTGATGGTGATAAAAAAATTTACTTCTAAAAAATAATACCGAGAAACCATAACAAGGCAATACCGTTCGATACTTCGACCACTTTTTATTTTATCTTGTGCAGTCATTCCCTTCCAATTTTTCACTGTGGCGAGATCGAGAATCAGAGTTGGTTCCATTCCAGTGCTGTGGTAACTACTGTAAGTATTACTTATCTACCTAGATGTACTGTTACGTAATACATAAATTGAATGAATATATGAAATGGAACGTAAGCATCTACTTGTGTTGCCTTTTTGTCAGGAAAATTACAAGTTACTTAAAAAGTGAAGTCGCCCGGCCCGGTATCGTACTCTATGAAAAACCTAGCCCGCCATGTCGGCGGGAACAGAGTTTGGCGAAAGGGTGAGCGCCTACATGCGCGTGCAGGAAAGTTGATGTTGGTGGCTGCAAGCGCTAGCTGCACTCACTATGAAGAGATGGTTCATTGAAATGTGGAAAATGGGCAAATTACACCTCTACAGATTGCTGAGAACATTAACAAAATGAGCAAAGTACATTTGAAGCCCTCACTGTTGTGAGGAATAAATTAAATGCAATTTTGTTACCCTTTCCTGAACCTACTCACAAAGTGAATTGACGGCGTTATTTGACATGCGAAACGATGACGTCACAATATGAACAACCTCCATCACACATTCAGGACAATGTTGATTTTTATATTTTTTTCCATCACATTCGAGCGTGATAAAAATCGGAAAACTAATCACATATTCTGAGGGCACTTTAGGGTCTGGGAAGGCAAAGGACATTCTGCATGCTGACCTAACGACTCTTTTGGAGTAAAGTAGGCGACAAATTTACATAGAATTGTCCAGATATATCCATTTTACAAAAATGTGTGATTAGGCTGATTAATTAACATTTTTGATAAATTAAGTCGTAGGACCTGATAAACCGAAAGAAACAGATCAGTCCGGTTCGCGATTCACGGCTAGCTCGAGCGCCGGGCTACGGGCTAGGCTGGCTAGCAAGCTGCGCTAGATGTGATGCACGCATACTACGTACGTGCAATATTGCACACACAGAGTACGCACGCACAGCTAATAGCTACAGAAACTTGAACGCTACATACATCAACGATATATTCACTCGCTTTTTGGAAGTTATATACCATTTATATAGACTAAAGTCAGATTAAGAACCAAAACCATGCCATGGAGGAGCCTTCTTCTATCTCCTCAAAACTCAAATCAAGTATGTTTTCGTCCATATCCATATTTCCAGGGGATTTTGATGAAGGTAAACAGCATTAGGTATAAATGGGTACGGTACTTGAGAGTCAATGCAATACATGTGAATAGCATGCAAACTGCATCTCGCACCGTCGTCAATCATTTCAGCTGAGCGGCCCGCTGTTCATATTGTGTCGTCACTTCAAAATCAGCTGACTTACGATGTTTTCGGGGCGTTGAGTGGGTTGATTTTTCGTCAAGTTCAATCAACTTTTATAAATTTCACTCGAATGTACAAGTTACACAAATGTAATGATTTTACTCAGTGTAATTTTTCGATTGCAATGATACCAAATTCAGTCAAGTTTGAAATCAATAAACCATCTCTTTAAGTTGTCTTCTTCAGGGCAGTTTGCTTCCTTCAACCTTGAAAATTCTTGTAGAACTTTGGTTTATTGTGTGTCATAAGGAAGGGTGCATGTGCATAATAATAATAATAATATTTTAAAGTCCACTCCAAATTTTATCAAACCAAAAAATGGAAATTCTTTTTGCCTTATTGATCGTGCGCCCGGCAGCCACTGAGCAGCGCCAGATCGACGTTGCTCTATCCCTTATTGTTGAACGCCAAACAAGGTAGCAACAACTCCCATCTTTTCACGTCTTTCGGTATGACGCGGCCGGGGTTCGAACTCACGACCTCCTAGTTGTGAGGCGGACGCTCTACTGACTGAGCCAACACACCGGCACGATGTCTTGTTTTATTTTACTGATGTAAATCTTACTAACAGTAGGCCATGCCCAGGGCCTTTCAATTTTCAAGATTCATACGTGGAGCTTAGAGTGGTTTTTAATTTTTTTTTTTTTTTGGGGGGGGGGGGGGGAGGAGCCAACAAACAAGCATATTATTTCACTTCATTCATTGCCAGCACCGTGGCATGAGATGTAAACTTGAGTCAATGAATACACATGGCCATAAATTGAGAACATCTTGATCCAGTGTTTCAAAACCAGTGACAATTGGTCTTTAGTTTGCCGATGGTTTAAATATTTGGTTTTTAAGAAGAAAAACAAAACAGATTGTCCTAAAACTACTGTCATCAGTCAGCCAGCAATGTTGTGAAGTTTGTTGATTGATTTCATTTAAATCTTTGAACACAAGTCTTCAATAGGAACTTGTTTTTTAAATATAATGTGACCCATTTTTTATTCTTCTTTTGTAATCACTTGTCATTTGTGATAATGTCACCTTGTGAAAAGTGATTTGGTTCTTGTATTAAATTTGTATTTTAATTACTTTCATACTTCGAGGGTTCAGCGACACAAAGACCTAACTCCATATTTTGCTAAAATGAGTGTTTGATATCAAAATGTTCAGAAAAATGTGGGCTTTCCAGGAAACACAAATACTCAACTCCACCCGACACCCAATTGAAGTCAATGACTAGTGAAACATAAACTTAACTCCTTAAGGCCCAAGTGATCAGTGACACATAAACCACTTTTTCTCAAAATGGCCTAAATGGAGTTACCTCTTTGTGTCACTGACCCCCTCGACTTGATATACATGTACATGTATATACATGTAAATGCTAATTCAAAATTGTTAATTCTATTGCAATAAGTTAATTTGATTTGATTGTGTTTATACGTGTGACCCTGCACCACGGAACCATGATTACGTTGCCAAACATAAGTTCTTAGTGTAGGCCTACGGTTTATTATCCATGTACATGTAAAAGATGATGATCTCAGTTTTAAAGGGTTTTGGTAACTTTGCCTCAGATTCTTTAAAATATCGTGGATTTAGCTCATGTTGCAATCATAATTATTTTTCTAACGTTTTTATAACACTGCAGTCTATTGGGAAAAATGAGCATGGTAAAAACAGACACTCAAAGATTTGTTTACTTTTTTTTAGGAACTTTATGATAATTTTGAAGCGCAAATTGTTTAGGGCTTCAATATTACACCATATCACAGTCACTGATAACACGTACGGCCATGCATCTCAGATTTAACATTGTTAAACGATGCCTTTAATAATTGAATGTTCCTAACCTACAGAGATGAAGAGATTCATCTATACCTGTATGCAGTTCACATGAATGTTTGACCCTTCTTTGCAGATTGTTAAAGACAAACTTGAGTTCTGGTAAAATAAAGAAAATTAATTCTCACACAATCAAACGAAACTTACACTGAATGTTCAAGATTACAAATAAATGTCATTTGCCAAACAATTTTGGTAGAAAATGATACTGGCTGAGTAATGAGCATAGAAAGATAAGGAAATCAAGGTAAGTAACCCGACACCATTTGTGTAGTCCACAGTGCTTATTTCTTTACCAAGACTGGGCCAAATTGATTATGATTTGTATGACTCCAGAACATTGCAGTACACACCAATACTTACATGCTATATGATCAACTTTTTCTGATCCATTCCACACCTTTTCTTTCACAGTGCAATCGCATGACCAGAACTCGACTTTATCTTTAAGAAGACTTTTGAGAGGATGGATGAGATGAATGATGTGATCATTGTGGGCGGAGGTCTAGGAGGGCTCATCGCGGCTCATCTCCTGCTGAAAGAGAAAAATGGACTCAGGATTCAAATCCTAGAAGCATCAGGTAAACAAGCAGTGACATAGTTAAGCAGGACTGCACTACTTGTAGCCACTTGCACCCTCTATTATATAGCAAACAATGCCTTAGCGGTACCTGTTGGTCCCCCACGGTCTCCTTTTACTTATGTTAATTGAGAGCTTATTTGGTGAGATAACCACCTGTCAGTGACCTCTCTAATCAGTAAACTTTTATTCAAATCTGCATTTCATTTTCCAAGCAAGACCTGCACCACCCCTATTCCCCCCCCCCCCCCCTCAATAACGAAAATTAATAAATAAAACAAAATTGTTCCAGTGTCTTTCACTGGGTGGACTCGTGCTATAGCTCTGTATGTAGGTATCTGGAAAATGTTACTAATTTTTGTTTATTATTTAACAAATACTCTTCAAGGTACCTGGATAGGGACTGAGACAAACTTATGAAACAGAGATGGAATGAAATTTTGGTGGATGATCTGAGACTGCTAATCCATGTTTACACGTATATGGATCATGGGATACACCATATTGTGTGGATTTTTAGATCCCTTTTTCGCTCATTTCTTAGCAGTTTTAAGAGTTTCTACCAGAATCATTTATTTGAAGTCTTGAACATTCAGAGCGATGGTCATTTAATTCTGTTTGATGTCATACCCTGTCTTTACCGGAATTCAAGAAGCTATTCACAATGTATACGCATCTGTTGGCCTGATTGGCAGGAAGTCTTATTTTCCATACATTTCAATGAATATCTAGGCAGGCTATTTTGTTCATACCTGTATGTATTCTGCATTTTGATATATTTTGCAGGAAATATGCATACAGTGTATGATTTTTGTAATTATAATAATAATTACATTTATAGGGCGCTTTTACAGACGTTTCTAAGCGCACAGGTGGTACTGTCTAACTTAGTATACATGTAATTATTCAACATGTTCAATATCTTAAAAGCAACAAAATAATTATTAAAAAAAAAAAATATATATATATATTACTAATACAATTGAGTTGAATGGAATTAACTACTTGTGTGCGCCTCCAGTAAACTATTACTGATTAAAAAGGTGGGTTTTGAGAAGGGTTTTGAATGATTCAATATGTGATACCAAGTGTGGACAATGGCTTCTCCAGACAGTAATCTTAATGACCTTTGGGTAAGAAAGAAAGAAACAGAATTATGTAGGTTTAAATACCTATAGAGTGTGCATTATAGGAAATGATCTCTCATTAGAGATCATATCAGATGGACTTTGTTCTACTTAGAGGTTAATTTATCTTAAGCACAGGTCAATGTACAAACCGTTTGCTCATAAAATTAGAGGAGAATCAACATCGTCCTATAGAAAGATTCAATTTTGATGGCAGGAGAAAATTCAAGAATCATACATTATATTAGAACAAATAGCTAAAAGGATTCCAAAGTTTGAAAGTCAGAATAACTCAAAGTCATGACATGAGAAATTTCCTTTTAACATTTCACTATGTACATGTATATAGTTGACCATGTATACATGTATGTTGCATTTAGATCATATATGTTGCATTCAGTCAATTTTGTAATTTCTACCTGAAAGTTTACCTACTTTCATCATTGGAATAAAGATAAGGCAGAATTCTAGTGATTTTGGATACAAAACAAATTGAAGAGACGTATCATGGTAAGCACCAGGGCAAAATATCGAGGTCATCATATGCCGGAAAGATGAGAAAAGCATTCAAACAAAAATTGAGCTTCAAACAAGATACCTACTGATGTTTCTGGTGCCCGTCATCTATTGTCCATTCATTGTTGTTTGTCATGTGTAAACATTAAGATTTAAATCTTCTTTTAATCCCATGGTCAGAGATTTGCAGACTTGGCAGGAATCATTCTTGAGTGGTGAAGTGTGACGTCATCAAAAATCAATTTTTTGAATTTCTCAATTTTTTCTTCATTTTCTGAAAGAGCATAACAAATTATGTCCAAATGTCGAAAGCCAATTGAATATGTTAAGTATTAGCCAAGATATGACCATCTGAAGATATAGATTTCCTATAGGAACTCAATGTTATTTGCTCTGGTTCATACCAGAGCAAAATAACACTGATTTCCTATAGGAAATCTATTTCTTCAGATGGTCATATCTCAGCCAACACTTAACATATTCAATTGGTTTTCGACATTTGGACATAACTTTTTATACTCTTTCGGAAAAAGAAAAAGAAATTGAGAAATGTTTAAAATAGATTTGAATGATGTCACAGCTTCGGTACTCTATGGACAAGGGTTTCAAAATTCTATAAATGGTAACCATGGCCCCCTTGGGACCAGGGGCATAATCATGTCTTGTCCATGTACAGTATGCAGTTGCTTTAGAGGTGAAAAGAAATATACATTTATATCAATATATATATTTATATAATCTTATAAAGATATATGGAATCTGGAAGTAGACATAAGAGGGGAAGGAAGACCAACAATTTCATGTAAAGAAAAAGAAAGAAAGCAGTAGGGTTGGTCTAAATGAGGAGGATGCTCGAAACAAGAAAAAGTGGAAGGAGGAAGTGTCATCATGGCGTGAAAGCCTGTAACCCCTCATTAGAGAGAAAATGCTGAATTTAAATGATTTAAAAAGCGTTTTTGTGGAAAACTAATTGTCAATGTTTATATTTTCTGTTGTTTGTCAGATCGTATTTGTGGTGCACTGAAGACTGTTGAGCTTGAGGCTGCCAATGGAAAGGATCACTTTGATATCGGGTCATCCAGAGTTGGAAGGTGTGTTCATCAATTAGAAAATATATTTTCTGTTGGGAGCCTCAAGGGTTTTAACGTGTTAATGCAGAGTTTTTGTTTTATTTCTTAATCCCCTTACAAAGAAGTTATTGCTTAAAAATAATACAATATATATTATTAAACAAATTTCATGATTGAACAAATTGACGAAATATTGCGGGTAATACATATTTTCAAATCATTTTGTAACATAACATTTAATTCAGAATTCTTTTAATCTTGCAAACTTTTCCTCGGAGAGTATAAGTTATTTTCTCTTTACGATTTTTTTCAAATTATCTTTGAGATCTCTTTTAAATTCTAGTTAATGCTGAGATAACGCCCCTTGTGGCACCCAATCCTACGCCAAATGGACTGTATCTTCTGCTGAAAGCAAGGAAGGCACTAATTCTAGGATAAAATTTTATTGCTAGTACTATGCTATGCTAGTATACTAGCAAGTTAATACTAGTATACAGAGAACAATATATTACCTCCAAAGGAAATTGAGGGAGAGAATGCAAGAATCAAATGACATAGAGAATAAGAGATAGATAGGTAAATAGAGAGAGAGAAAGAGAGAAAGATGAAGAGATAAAGCGATAGATACATGAAAACATAGATAGCAGGGTGGTTCACATAATTGTATGAAATTACATTCACTCTCAACCAAAATTATTTCTGAAATGTTAGTCAAAAGATTTGTTAGAGAATGCTCCAAAATATAGCTCAGAGTGCACCAGGCAGCATGTAATGACCCTAGAGCTGACAAGTGAGCCCTGGACCCATGCAACAAAGGTCTTTGCGCTTCGCATTCATCTGTTCGTTCTCCTTCCAAGTTTCAATTTTACAGGTTTCAATTATTTTTTTTGTAGACCACCTTGAGTTAGATAGATTGGTTGGTTGGTTGATTAGATTATCAAACATGAATGAATGATGGTGGTTATTTTACCTAACTGCTAAGACAACATAAATTCTTGTTAGTACATGTACATTTGTAAGCAACCAGACAGCCAACGGCTTTAGGTCCTCTCCGTGAAGCGCCTGGTTTAATGAGGATTAATGCCTTACAAAAGGGCACTAGCGCATTGCCTTGATTTCGAACCCGGGTCACCGGATTACAAGACCACTGCTCTACAAACTGAGCTATCATGCCTCCTCTGTGATAGATAAAGAGAGACAAGTAAAGAGAAAGAGAGAGGGGGGTAGAGGATGATAGAGGGAGAGAGAGATAGAGGATGATAGAGGGAGAGAGAGATCACGTTGGGTGTGGTGTGCTGATATAGATCAAGTTGGTGATTTCTGATTGTGTTTAAATACAGCAAATTTAATGTGCATACTTTGTCCAGCTCCCTAACCCTACCCTTCTCTTTTCCTTGAATATGAAACCCCAGTGCCCAGCCCCTGATGATAGCCTTACTCAAGGAGTTTGGAGTGGAGACATACGCACATTATGACAAGGGTTCCAAGCACTGGCAGCTCCCAGACGGCAAGATCAAGAAATATTCTGGAGCCATTCCTCCGCTAGCCTACACTGCGCTTGTCGATCTCCTGAGATACTTCAGAAAGGTTGGAAACAGGATATTTACATCCAAACTGTGTTTTAATGCAATCTTGCAATTCCCACCAATTTTATTCACGAATAATGCAATAGCTTTTCTCATTAAGACGTGTTTTTAGAAAAACTTGTACATACTGTAGAGGCCCTCTCCCTTGAGCCTTGCCACGCTATCTGCAACTTTTCGAAATATAGGTGTATGTATGAATGTCTATAAAAATTTATATTATTTGTTTTTGTCATTTTGTGTCCCATGCAACGAGCATCCTGGAATAAGGAACATGGTTACCTTGTAAAGGGCACTCCAACCTTTGTACTATTAAGTTCATTTGTGTGAAAGCAGAAAATAATAGTTTAGTAAAAAAGAAGTGCTCACTATTGGCCGGCCCGATTTTTTTCGGGGTCAAAATAGAAACAAAAAAAATTGTGCTCACTGGCCCCCTCCCCCCCGTCTACTGAGCGAAATATAGGCCGGCACGATTTTTCATTTTCAGCACACTAAATTTCAAATTAATTTTTATGCCTCCGCCACCGAAGGTGGTGCCGGAGGCATCATGTTTTCGGGTTGTACGTCCGTACGTCCCGTTTGACCGTTATCACAATATCTCAAGAACCATTTAAGATTTAAACTTAAGACTCGGGAATAGTATTTATCACCATAGGAAGACGATCTGATTAGATTTTGGAGTACGTAGGTCAAAGGTCACAGGTCACAGAGGTCAACTTATGAAATTCCTTGTATTGAGTTTGTTAGTGCGATATCTCAAGAACCATTTGAGATTTAAACTTCAAACTTAAGGATAGTATGTATCACCATAGGAAGACGATCTGATTAGATTTTGGAGCACGTATGTCAAAGGTCAAGGGTCACAGAGGTCAACTTATGAAATTCCATACATTGAGATTGTTATCATGATATCTCAAGAACCACTGGAGATTTAAACTTCAAACTTAGTGATAGTGTGTATCACTATAGGAAAACAATCTGATTACATTTTGGGTCACGAGGTCAAAGGTCAAAGGTCACAGGGCTCATTATGTATGCAAAAACAGCTTGTGATCGCGTTATCTGAACAACCGATTGATGGATTCCTGCCAAACTTTGGTCATGTATGTATCTTGCAAAGCCAATGAACTGATTAGATTTTGGGGTCACGAGGTCAAAGGTCACAGCGCACATTGTGTATGCAAAAACAGCTCGTGATCGCCTTATCTCAAGAACCGATTGATGGATTCCTGCCAAACTTAGGTCATGTATGTTACTTGCAGAGCTGATGAACTGATTAGATTTTGGGGTCATGAGGTAAAGGTCAAGGTCATGCGGCTCATTATGTATGCAAAAATAGCTTGTGATCGTATTATCATTAGAACAGATTGATGGATTCCTGCCAAACTTAGATCATTTATGTATCTTGCAGAGCCAATGAATGGTTCATAAGATCAAAGGTCATGGGCTCATTATGTATGCAAAAATAGCTTGTGGACGCATTCTCATTAGAACTGACAGATGGATTACTATTTAACTCAGGAAATCTTGCAGAGCCAATGAACTGAGTAGATTTTAGGGTCATGAGGTCAAAGATCAAAGGGTCATATATGTATATGAGAAATTGCTTGTAATCACGATATTCTGAGAACATGTTAATGGATTACAATTGAACTTGAATTTGAAAAATTTCTTCCGTTTCGGTTTGTAAAATTGCTCTATGACGGAGGCATCATTTTCGACTGCGCGCAGTCGAATTCCATCTAGTTAATTTGGGCCTTCCCCCCTAAGAAATCCTGGATTCGCGCCTGAGCGAGTGAGTGTGATCATTGGGACTTCTGCATGTACTTAGCTTGACTTTGCCTCAAGCAAAGCATATTTTAATGTAAATCTAAGTTAATATAATGTATCATATCCTGCATGTTTGTGACAGATGGACAAACTTGCTGAGAAGGTCAACTTCAAGGATATAGCTGCTACAGAGAACTGTTCTGAATGGGATGATACCACAATGGAGCAGTTCATTCCCAAGTTTCTATGGACTCAGGGTGAGTTATCCTAAGGTCACAGGTCATCGAAGCTGCGGTTGGGTCGTAGGCCAACTCCTGCGACTCACATGTTTTTCTAACGATCCCTTGGTGGCGCCTTGCACTCTCCACACAGGCATAATTCCCAGTTACGGACTCAGAGCGGGTTATCCTATGGTCTCTGCTCATCGTGCGCGTCTGAAGCTTTCAGTCATAGGCCAACTCCTGCGATTCGCATGTTTTTTTACCGATCCCTTGGAGGTGCCTTGCACTCTCCTCACAAGCATAATCCCTAGTTGCCTGCAGGAACCCTTGGGGTGAACTGAAACCCCTGTGCAGCTACTTTACTACTGCCTTGCCATATGTAATGGCTCCATACAGTTAAAATGAAACCGAGAACTATCAATGTTTTATCATAACTTAATCACAATTATAATTAATAAATGAAACATATTTGTAAAGCTTAGATCCCCCTCTTTCAGTTGATACAACTCATATGATGTATATTTCACGAATGAGTGATTAAAAAACAATTTGAAGAGAGGGTACCAAAAAGTCACTTTAGTGTGGTATCTGAATTTCAAAGAGAAAATCATATTTCTAGAAAGTTCATATTCTGCCCTTTCATATGACACCTAGTCAATCAGGAAAAATGAGCCAGGAATAACAAAGTTTTGTTCATTTAAAGTAATGCTTGCATTCCAAATATTTGATTAAACAAATTCGTCTCACTGGCTGCCTGCCGTAGCAACAAACCGAGTTGACAAAATACTTACCGTAAATCTCTTGTGTATAAGGCTCACTTTTTTGCAGCCGGAAAAAATTGAAACTAGGGGGTGCGTCTTGTACACAGTTACAAAAAACAAAAAAAAAAAAATTTATGCCTGGCAATGTCTCCCAGCTCAGTAATCTGTGTGTTGACTCACCATTTGGAAACTACAACAACACTCAAATTTGTCTGTCATCTTGGTTTGAATGTAATCTTTCTAATAGATCTCAGTATGTAGTTTATAATAATAATTCATGGCGTACCACAAGGTTCTATCCTAGGTACTCTACTGTTTTTTTAATTATTGTTACTATTATTTGTGACAATTAGTTCACAAGCACAAATCGGCGCCTTCAACTGCACCTCGATGTTAAATGAAAGTCCTTCCCGCATGGGTTTTCGGCAACAAAACAACAACAAAAACGGGGTGCGCCTTATACACAGGTGCGCCTTATACACAGAGATTTACGGTAACTCTGTTTCGTTGACAATCAGCCATGCACAAAAAAGATGTAAGACATGATGCATGGCTGATCGTCAATGAAACAGAGTTAATTCTTTTGTCAACTCTGTTTGTTGCTACGGCAGGCATCAAGTGAAAACGAATTGGTTTATTTAAATTATGGAAATGCAAGCATTACTTTAAACCAACAGAACTTTCTTATTTCTGGCTCCTGACTAAGTTTGTTACGTCAGGCTTGTTTTTAGTTGCTTTTTTATCATATAATGTTGCCTTTCTTCAACATGAGTTTACACTGCCACACTACTTATGGTATGCTCCACAAAATTCTTATGTTGCATGTCTTAGAAATGTTAAGTTAATTTTGTTGTTTGATAGATTAGTGATACATAACATCATTTGAGCAGCAGCAAACCTGTTTGATAGGGACTCTCCTGATAGGGAGTCCAAAGGGGTGTTTAACAAAGACTAAGATCGACTTTAAGTTGGACTTAACTATGACAGGCCATTCATGCCGCTGATTGCTCCCTCCATTGTTCTCTCAATTATGATCTTTAGATAATATTTTTTTGTCAATAATGAAATATCAATAAAGGTAAATTCTGAAGATTTGTGACCATAATTTGTATGTCCCTTGAAAGACCAATGCCAGTAAATGATGAGAGAAAACAGTGGCATAAACGGCTTGCCATAGTTAAGTCCAACTTAAATTCAATCTTAGTCTTTGTGAAACACTCCCCAGCCTCTCTTACAGCTGCAAGAACATTTCTTAAAATCAAGGTCATTGCCTTGGCATAAAGATGACTCAAAAGAGTCTTAACCAAATGAACACAGCATCTTTGCTATTACTATCACTCACTTTTCTGGTAAAACTATCGGTCAACGATTATCTGTTGATACCTGAACTGGCTACTGTTAAAAATTGCACAATATTTATATGCAAACAAAAAAAAGCTGGAAACCCCCCTGACCTGAACCTTTGACCAATCCTTACAGGAGCGAAGGACATGGCCTGTACAATGATCGGTACCTTCTGCGCAATGCCTCCTGACCAGATCTCTGTCCTGCAGTACATGTGCATGATCCACAGCTGTGGCAGCTGGGAGAAGCACATAGGAGGAGAGGGCACAGGACGCATGGATCTCAAATTCAAGGTAGGCAGTAGCAGTGAAAAAAAATACACGGGGGCTCGGGGCGAATTAGCCCCCGAAATGCCCAAAAGAGCCCCAAAAAATTTGCATAGAGTTCAATGCAAAACAAATTAAAGAGTGTAATTATCATGCAAGCAAGCTTGAAAAGTAGCCCCTGACATTTGGCGTGTTTATGCAGGAGTCCCGAAAAACGTTATTGTTTACCCGGAATAGACCTCAAAAGTACACACTAATGAAAATGATTCAATATGCTTCTACAGAATCGCGGAACCAGATTTTAGCAGGTTCACTGCCTGTCTGGAAAGTGGGCAATGCGTGCAGCAATGTATTGTGTCACGTGACCTATTAAACGCTAAAGTAACCATCTTTTTCTACGGGACTGAGAAGGCGAGTCTTCCTGGAAAAAACCACCTCTATAGACGAGTACGCTATTACGTTAGTGTTAGTGTTATAATCCCAATTAAGGTGTGTCTCGACAGAAAGGCAGACTAGGAAAAGTCTGGAACTTAAAGCTATATTTTAAATCCTGTAGAAACCTGGAGATGTATACTTCCTGGCAGGACTTTGTTTCCACTTGGTCTATGAGGTTATCCAATATTTGCTCCGGTAAAAACTCCTTCAGGCTTTGTTTCATAAAAAGTATAGGGTTAGGGTTGCATTTGGGTTTCAGGTAAGGTTTAGGATAAGGGTTAGAGTTAGGTATAGTGTTATGTCCAGGGGTGAATTGAGGAATATGGTTAGAGTTGGAATTTACAGTGGAGCAATTGTCGCTAGAGTAAGTGCTGTACATCTCATCCATGGACTAACATATAGTCTTGGAAGGGGGGAGGGGGGGGGGGTTGATGTGATTTTGGTTAGTTTGCTGATCAAAAACTGTCGGTAGCAGAGAATCTACCCCTTTTTCTTTTTGAAATTCCTCATAAATTGCATCAGCACCAAGAGATCTTCTTAACATGTCTATGTTGAAACATTCCAAAATAACATAATGACAAATATCTTAGATACACCTGTAGCCTTTTAAATATTGATATTGTTATTTATTTTTTTCTTTTCTTTCCCCAGGGTGGTTGCCAGCAGCTGGGTGAAAGACTCCAGGAAAAGATTGGTAGTGACAGGATTGCAACGGGTGATGCTGTGATGCGTATCGAGCAGTCTGCTGACAAGACTAAGGCCACCGTTCACACCAAGTCAGGTCGCACGTTGGAGACGAAGGTCGTCATTATGGCAATCCCAAGCAGAGACATCTGTGAGTTTACTTGAATTGAGAAAATAAAAAATTATTTTTAAAGTCTTCATGGCTTAGAAACACTATGAACATGACGGACAAAAAAATGAACAAAATATACAGTTCCTCATTCTACCTTCAACAATTGCTGTGGTAGACAAAGGAACATCCCTTCACTGCTATTATGAAAAAATGTGACAGGTGTCACATGCATATTCACCTGTTCAACAATTTTTGCATAATAGCAGTGAAGGGATGTTCCTTTGTCTACCACAGCAATTGTTGAGGGTAGAATGAGGAACTGTATATTTTGTCCTCTTTCTTTGTCCGTCATGTTCATAGTGAAAGCATGTTTAGATGCATGCATGATGCAGAATGTCCAAAATACCTTCAATTTATAGTCCTGCAATAATTTGCAGTACTAGTTCATTCACTTTTTACTTTAATGGATCACAAGCCCAGACTGCCATATTGTTTGGAGTGTATGGTACCTATCCAGTCAACCATGGCAATCCAATATTTGTCCCTTGGTTGATCAAAGCAGGTAAAGAGTTAAATCAAGAATTTTGCTGTAACTTGTCTGTAGATAATGTTCTTCCATGGAGATCCTACAATGTGTCCATTAATTTCTGTCTTTTCTCTCCCCTTTCTCACTCTAATACTCTTCCTTTCTCTTATCATCCCCTCCTTGCTACTTTCTCTCATTATCACTCTCCCTTTGTATTTACCCCTCTTTACCTTTTAACTATGTTTTTCTTTCTCCTTTTCTCTCTCTTTCTACTCTCTCTCTCTTCTTTTCTCTCTATCTTACAATCCCAAATTCATACAAATCACATACACACCCACACACGTTTTCAGGTAAGGTAGAGCTAGCCCCGCCTCTTGATGTACCCCGTCAGCTTCCTTCTGGGGACTATGGAGTGCACTTTATTGTCACATACAAGAAGGTAAATCTTGACTTCTCTTCATCTAGAGAGTTCTATGTCATATTCTTTGCCTGTCAGTGAAAAATTACAATATTTTTATTATGGTACTTTGTCTATTTATTTATCATGCTTTTTTAAAGCACAAAACCAAACGAAAGAAGAAACCTCCCAGAACTCCATTTGTGTTACAGTATGAACCAAGCTTCTTTAAACAGATTGGGTATCTTTGCCTCAGATTCTAAACAAAATCCTGGATTCAGCTCATGCTGCAATCATAAATGTAAACCTTTAGGTCAGTCATGACTTTTACAAGCCGATCGCCCATCTGATTATCAAGATATTTATGATTGGAAATCGAAATTTAGTACTTTTATGAGGCACTCCATGATTATTTTGAAGCACAATTTTGTTAGGGCTTCGATATTACCCCATATCACAGACACTGATGACAGGTAGGGCCATGCATATCAGATTTAACATTGTTAAACAATGCCTTTAATTAATATGTTGCGTGTTGCGCTATTAATGTCACCTTAATTATATGCTACGGCCAAAATACTTACATTTTCTTTCCCCTTGCGTTTGTAGAACTTCTGGAGAGAAAAGAAGATGGCAGGAGAGTTCCTGAGCGAGGCTGGAACGCTCGGAAGCTTCAAAGATGAGCAGCAGTATCCTATCATTGCTTTCTTTGACCACACCTCAGCCAATGGAAACCCAGCCCTCATGGGTCTATTTGCCGCCCCAAGCTTCGCCAAAATGACCGTAAGTTCCCTAAAAGTCCTTTTCAACTATTTACTTTTGTATTTTATTAACATTTATTTCCTTCTCAACAGTACAATATGAAACACAATGTATATATAAATTATATATGTAACAATGATTTCAACATAAATAATTCAGATAACAGAAGGAGGCGAAAACCCGAAAATCATAGCTTGTGTTGGGAACCCCCATAATAAGTTAACACAGTTACTGAGAGAACATTATAGATTTTATTATGAAAATTACATTTTGTATAAAAGAACCTTGATAGGAAAGAAAATATAGTAAATGGAAGAAAAATTGAAAAGAGAATTAAATATAGGAAGGTATGTTCACTTATAAAGAGAAAGGTAACTCAATTCCATATTTGAGCCCTCCTGGGCTGTCTTGGGCTGTGCACGTGTCTACAATTACATCATAAAAATGACAAAGTAATACAATACTAAACAAGTCAACGCAAAGCGTAGCATCCCCTCGCAGGGTACAAATGGCCTATATACATCAGAAAATTGGACTATACTATTATATTAATAGGCAAGGAAATTAACCACAATTTCACATGTATAATTATGTGTTTTTGCATATTTAATTAGCTATGACCTTTCACCTTTGACCTACATACTCAGAAATCGAACTTTGGCTGTACATGTATTTTGATACCATGTACCTTCATTTCAAATTTCATTAAAATTTGACAAACATTACTCAAGTTATCGAATGAAAACCAGATATGCATATGCTATGAACTTTGACCTACATACTCTGAAATCGAACTTAGGCTGTGTTTTGCTACCATGAACCTTCATATCAAATTTCATTAAAATCCTTCAAGCAATACAGAAGTTATGGATCGGAAAACAGATTCGCATATTTAATGAGCTATGACCTTTGACCTACATACTCAGAATTTGGGCTGTGTTTTGATACCATCTACCTTCATATCAAATTTCATTAAAATTTGTCAAACAATACAGAAGTTATGGATCGGAAACCAGATTCGCATATTTAATGAGCTATGACCTTTGACCTACATACTCAGAATTTGGGCTGTGTTTTGATACCATGAACCTCCATATCAAATTTCATCAAAATCTGTCAACGTTACTAAAGTTATCAATCGGAAACCAGATGTGTATTTTTTCACATATTTAATGAGCTATGACCTTTGACCTACGTACTCCAAAATTGAACTTAGCCTGTATTTTGATATCGTGTACCATCATATCAAATTTCATTAAAATCCGTCAAACATTACTGAAGTTATCGATCGGAAACCAGATGTGTATTTTTCGCATATGTTATGAGCTATGACCTTTGACCTACGTACTCCAAAATTGAACTTAGCCTGTATTTTGATATCGTGTACCATCATATCAAATTTCATTAAAATCCATCAAACATTACTGAAGTTATCGATCGGAAACCAGATGTGTATTTTTCGCATATGTTATGAGCTATGACCTTTGACCTACGTACTCCAAAATCGAACTTAGCCTGTATTTTGATATCATGTACCTTCATATCAAATTTCATTAAAATCTGTCAAACATTACTGAAGTTATCGATCGGAAACCAAATTTGTTACGGACACACACACGGAAGGAAGGAAGGACGGACGGCGAGGGGATAAAAAGACAGTGCGTACATATCATTAAAAACAAGCAAAATCAACAAACAAACAGCAGCTTCATCCGACATCATTGTCAGGGGGAATATACAGATGGTACCTAGCAACAGCTGAGGCGTGTGTGTATAAAGTGATCAAAATAAATAATCGGTCATAAAACATGTTATTGAATTCTACAAGAAGTCACTTACACACATAAATACAAGAAAGGGTATTAATATCAAGCAATTAAATAATTTTTTGCCTTATGGGAAAAAGTCTGCAAGGAGAGCGACTTCGGTAGGATAGATGGTAAGGTGTTCTAAAATTTTGGCCCAAAGTATTGAATATCAAATTGAAATCTTTGGGTTCTATGTTTTGGGAGATGTATGTTGGCAGCACTTCTCGTACTACCTAAATCCAAATTTTCTAAATGACAGGTTTGGAAATCAGTGACATCGAAATTAATCATAACAAATTTGTTTGAAAATGCTTCAAAATATGGCTCATTTTGCACCAAAGACCAATCAAATGATTAGAGCTGGGCCCCGGCCTGCAAGGGGCTTTGTGCTTCCCGCATAAGTTCATACTACAGGAAGCTTTGATTGAATGTTTTGTTTTTGGACCATCCTGGACTACAGGTGAATGTATATTCAGGGCTAAAAACTAACTAGAGCTGGAAAAAAGATTGGCAGAATAGACCCAAATAATTCAGAATGATCTGATGGATACTCTTTATGAACAGGTCTTGGTTTAGTTCTCAGCTAATATCTTTTAGCAAGAAAATACTGTCCAATCGCAACTCGGTATTTGTGTGTGTAATGGAGAAGATGTCCTTTGTTTTCTTGTGGATTCCATTTGGCTTTACTTCGGTCATTAGAGAAAGTAATGCTACTGTGTATATATTTGTAATCAGACCATCTTGATGTTTATTTCATGTTACACTTGACCAAGGTAACTTAGCCAAATATAGTGGCACAAATAAATGTGTCTGGAATGCAAAGTGGGAGATTTTCGAAAATTTTCGTAATGGCATAGAGGTATAAACATATATTTTGTTGAATCGTTGAATTGAAAATTCACCAACAATTATGCCATTTGTATTCCAGTCACATCTTTTCATGTCATGTCCTTAGGTGAGGCTACCTGAAACATTCACAGTAAAATAGCTCAAGGGACATAAACAATGGACATAATTGATTTCATTTGATTTTATTTCTGCATTTTCCAAATACAATAACTGAATAACAAAGAACATATAAACGTGAGGTATGATAAAGATTATACAAACAACAATAACTTTATGTTATCATTATTCATGAACTAGAACATATTATTGTGAATTTAAAGTATTAACCAAACTATCTGTGGAAAAATTGCAGGAGACCGCAATCATATTCATGCTTGACTAGGATGGCGGCCTCAAAAGAAAATTTTAAGGTAAAATTTGAAGTGAAAATGTGTTCCTACCATCTTTGCGTATGAGTCCTATCCAGGGTTTTCTATCTGCTTATAAACTAGGAAATAGTTTACTAAAGGAAATCATTATCTTTGTGTTGTAGAGTGACGAGAGGAAGCCCATAGCTATTGATCTCTTAGCCAGTGTATTAGGAGATGAAGCAAGGGACATCATTGAATACAGAGATGAGGTGAGTACATAGCCCTCCATGAGAGGGCCTAGTAAGGTACCTTGAGGTACTCCACAATAACATAAAAACATGGAATAGCTCCTCAATTTTTAAAGTAATATAGCCATCCATTCCCTGAATTTACATGCATGTTTTCATGTTCTAGGCCCCCGTCTTATAAATCGTAAGTTCTCCAATCATTCGCAAGTTTGCAGTCTTCTATCTCTTATGTACATGTACATAGTTGCGATTGATATAGGGTCCAGGTTCAATTTTTAACCTACATGTATCAGGCTGTTACCAATGATGTCTGGTTGATCAAGCTCATATTAGTATTCTGCCTCAAATGTGTTTGCCAGATATTTCTGGAATTCATTTTCTAGTATAAAGTTCATAAACTCTTCATAAAGCTACATGCATTAGTTGTTTCATCTTAAACCTCCAAATATGACAAATGTTGGAGGTAATTTGCTGAGGGTGATGTTTAGATTGATATCGTTCTTAGGATTTGAATTGACAACACATGTGGGCAGGTCCAAGCTATTGTCCCCTCTGGGGGTCAAATTTCATCTTTATATATATTTAACAAACTATACCTCATTTTAAAGCTGAAACTATGAATTTTATGAATCTGATAAAAAATTTAAAAAATTATCAAAATATGAAGAGTGCCAAGGTCACAAACTTCGATTTTTATTAATAAGCGTGACGTACGGGACATTACATTTTTATTTTTGTATCTCGTTTGAATTATTTTTTTTAAATTAAATATCTCAGGAATTGTAGACCATCATGCTAAAAAATAGGGAAAAAATATAAAAACTTTCAAAATTAATTAATTATGCAAATGAGGTAGGTTCCAAAGTGTGATGTCCCGTACGTCACAATTTGATCATAATTTGTTTAATTTTAATTATGAAAATATTTTTTTTTTTTAAAGATATTCTAGGAAGTTCTAATTTAGATGAATACCTAACAAAAAATAGGTTTAACAAAAATTACAAAAATTCTGTGTTAATTACATAATCAAATTAAGAAATGTGACGTATGGGACAAGTGTGTGACGTACGGGACAACCCCATATAAAACCAATGCAAGATGTGAAAAAAAATGACCAAAAGGAGAATATATACTGTGTTAGGAAACTTGTTGTATACAGGGATATATGAACATTCCAACTGGGTCCCTTCTAGGAATTTACTTGTTTGTACTGAATTTGATGTAATTAGTCTTCAAGCCAGACCCCTGGTATTATCAACTTTGGTATTTTGCCAGTTGATGTCCCCAACATTGGCAGGATGCTAAATATGTAAATCATAATAGTGTACTAGTTCCTGGAATGAGTCTAATGAAATTATATGGTAGTAGATGCACCAGAAGCTGGCTTTTTACAACTCATAGATGCTGCAGGTAAGAATTTTAGCACATGTATGCTATCAAGCTCTCCATGTGAGGTTTTTTTGATGTCATATATGATGGTAAAGAATTACAGCATACACTGTGTACTATGGAGCCAGCTTGAGAATGTTGATTTCCTAAAAACTTAATCATAACTTTTAAGGAAGGATAGCCTTTTTGAGTATTTCACACTCTCACCCACTTAAGATTTTTAGCACTTTTACACCCATGCATTTTTGTTGATTTAATCTTTTGAATTGTGGAAAAGGTCACACAAACCTTTAGGGTTTTAATTTCTTATATCTGGTGGTGTTAATAAGATGTCTTTAATCAATACAAAATACATTCAAGATTTATATTTTTGTATCCATCTTTCACAAACATGTAGGCTACATTAATGTACATCAAAATTCTTGAATATATGACAGCAACATATACATGTTCTAATCTGTGATAAAAGGATTTAAAAAAGACAATATGTTCAGCATTATCTTTGAATTCCTTCAAAATTCTATGATATTACTATCAAGTAATTCAAACAAGTTATGAAGAAAAGACTTCATATTTTTAATGTACAGGTGTATCTTTGTTCACACACACTGAGAGCATAAGAAATGTTCTTTGACAAAATATGATGTGCCGAGTGTGCCCCTGTGTTTCAAACAAGTTTAAATAAAAGTTTTCAAGTTCAAGTTCATCTTCTTCATTAATTATTATTTAAAAACTTTTGCAATGTTGAATGGAATGGATAAAAGAAATGAGAAAAGAAGCATGACTGCACATGATAGATGGGTAAATGGAACACAAATGGTAATATAGTGTGTATGAATATATTAATTCAATTTGTTTTCTTTGTTAAAGTAATATTTGTATTGAATTACCCCATAAATTAACACAGAGGATATTAAGTGATGGTCAGAGGATCTAATTGGGTTCTAAAACACTCTAATTGTCACTGATTTAAGTTTAAATTGTTCACATTTAACAAATTTTGACGAAAATTCTTCATTTCAATGCATTTTCCCATAGGGAAAAGTTGTCCCGTACGTCACGTGTCCCGTACGTCACATACACACATTTATGTTTTGGTATATTACATAACAACGAAAGGTCAGAAAAATATGGTAATAGTTGTGATTAATGCTTGATTCCATAATGAATTAAGATATCATTACCATAAATCTCATAACTTAATAAATTCAGAGAACTTTTATGATGAACTTATTTTTGAAAAAGTCAGAAATTCTCTGGTCCCGTACGTCACGCAGCACATTAATTACATTAAAAATTAATTTATGAATTGGTCAGATCGAACTAAAACTTTCCATAAATGAACTAGCCCATAATAGCCACAGACTCATACCAAAAGATATCCATATAAATAATGTCATCCATTGTTATTTCTTGTTTAAAGTCTCTGAATGTCCCGTACGTCACAAAGCAAATAGCTTGGACCTGCCCATTAACAAATTCAAGGGGAACAAAAAGCACAAGCTGAAAAAAGACCCCTTTAGCATTGGGCCATCAGTTCCCATCATTGCATACATTGACTTTAAATACATGTATAAGAGATATAGTAAGTGGAAAAAAGAAATTTGTTATATATACATCCTAATGCCGGGTACACTTTCAACACTATTGTCAAATTCTTCTGTAAAGAGGATATGAATGTGTAGACTTACGCTGATGCATTTCTTTCTTTTCCTATAGTCTTGGTGCCGATCGGCAACTGGAGAGGAACCTGTTAAAATGAATGCTGGTCTGAAGACATCCGAGGTGTTGGACTCCTTGAGGAAATCTCATGGATGGTAGGTCTCCTTCTCTTGATTCAATAGCTTGAATTATTTCCTAAAGCACAGAATCAATTACCTCGTCCTATTTGAATTGGCAACACCCTTAATCTCACTGCTGAAAGCGGGAAAAACCTTGTGTACATTACGAAAAGCTCTCCTTAAAACTATACCCCACCACTAGAACCAATGTAAATTAGGTGGGGTATCACGACCCCACTTTCGTTTCTCTCCTTAAAACTTGGACAGAGCCTTGCAGCTCTGTGTGAGAGATGGCAGCTGTACTCTTCATCATCTTACGTAATAGTGTAAACAAACTCTTACTGGGGCTCTGCCTGAAAGGAAATGAGAAGTAAAGGGTATATATTTTACTTGTTTTAAGATATTTTCATGTCCAAAAGTCACTTACAATTTAGATGAAGACCATAATGAAAGTTCGAACGAAGCAAAATGACCCAGAATTAGCGATATAACAACAATTTTAATTGTGAAAATTAGGACTCTTTCTCCCTTCCTCTCTACCTCTATCATGCTTATTTCTCTCTCCCTCTCTATCACCCCATCAAGGTCTTGGTAGGGGATTACAAGTATAGCGCTAGTGTTTACTTTAGGCCTAGCTCTAGGAGTAGTAAAAGTCAAATGGGGTTTCAATTTTAAACGACGAGTTTTTGTCATGGTACACTTTTCAGCGTATGAATGAATGTTACATACTGCAGTTAAAATGTTGTATGGGAAAACAGGGATTGTGCATTTAAGATTTATTACCAGTTTGAAGAATGTAATGGTTATAATGATATTATACAGTATAACTGCAAGTTAAAAACTGTTCCTATACTGACAAAAAATGTCCATGCCATATCATTGTATTATTGTACTTTCTTTGTCGCTTTTTTGGTTTTTGTATGTAGTTTTTAGGATCATCTACCTATAAGTTTTTGTAACTTTTTTGATGATCCAACCACTTCGTAATTTCCTTAAGTGTATTTTTCCATTTTATTGGTTTGTATCTATGTTTGCAAGAAATATTTTATTGTACCATATTCTTTGCCTTTGTATATTTTTATGAAAGTGGTGAATAAATTCAATTCAGTTCATATCATTATTTTGTAAACACATAGTAAGATTTGACTTGTGTTTGGAGCCAGATTTTCTCAAGCCAAATCTAATTATTTTCTTTCTTTCTTTCTTATCTCAGTATTCATTTTGCTGGTGAGGAGACTGGAGCTGTGTGGCTAGGGATGATGGAATCTACCGCAGAGGCGTCAACCAGAGTCGTGAAGGAAGTCCTTGCAGTCCTTTGAAAATCATTCCATTATCATTCCAATGATTCAAGCGAACTCATGTGATGGTAACATGACAAGCTCACGGTATTCCCAAGGTAGTGACATGGTATTCGCATGTTAGTGACATGGTATCCGCATGGTAGTGCCATGGTTATCGCATGGTAGTGCCAAGGTATTCGCATGGTAATCGCATGGTAGTGCCATGGTAATCAGATGGTAGTAATGGCCACCACCAGAGATTACGTTGAACTTTTTTTTGTAATTTTATATATATTTGGTGGATGAATTTCAGTGTTGACTGATTGATCAATTAACTACTCGTACAGTACTTATAGTATTGACATTGGTATTCGAAAAGTGTCTGTGTGGTTACATACTTGTTGAAGAACTGCCTTCGGTTGGCACAAATCTGTCAAGTTCAAATGAAATAGAAATATCATGAAAGTGTGTGCTTTTGTAATGAATTTACATTTCCAATGTATTTAACCTTTTATGAAAAATAATCCTTTGAATTATTAGACAATGTAATCATTTTGTTGTTGGATTTAAAAAAAGAAGAGAAAAAGATAGTATATGCAAATATTGTACCATTCATTTTATATATTTTGTGAAGTTGACTAAATACCACATATGTGTTGTATTATTTAAAGGACAATCCATTGGTTGTGCAAAATGAAAGATAAAATCATGATTTTCAATTTCCATTTAGCAATGGTCAAGACATCAGTACTATGATCCAATTTTGAAACAAATGTGATCCAGAGATATAAATAGAAACTTTTTCATTTGACGTGATTGATTGTGTCAACTTATCATTGGTACCGAGACGGTATGATTACTAATTTTGATCGTCTTTTTATTTTGAAGATTATTTTTCTCTATTTAAGTGTAATTATCAACAATTTGAAAATGTATATGTATATTTTACTATTCAAAATGACATTATATAGACTAGCATGATTACGTGATTGATTTGTGTGCCAGTAATATTTGATATTACATTTTCTATTCCTCCACCCACCAAAGGTGGTGCAGGAGGCAGTACATGTATGTTTCTCGTCAATGCGATATCTCAAGAACCACTTGAGATATGAACCAAGTTCAAACTTAATGATAGATTGTAGAACCATAGCAAGACAATCTGATTAGCTTTTGGAGTAACTAGATTATCAAAGTTCACAGAGGTCATCTTATGCAATTCCAGGTATTCCATTTTTTATCGCGAGTTTTGTGTGTGATATGTCACAAATAATTCCATCCATTTCCTATACTGAATTTAGGGCGGAGGCATATAGCAGACGCAGTGGCATTTGGCTTCAATGTTGTTTTCCTTCTTTAACAGAACATGTCTTCCTGATTTCTACTCCTAGAGTATACAATTTGTTACTTTCTTATGTCAATTTATATCTTTATGAAATTTTATATGTTTCTAAATAATTTGATCATTACTTGATATAACTTTTTTTTTAAATATTTCTATATTATTCATTGCTTACATTTACGTTTCTGTTTGAATGTTGAATATATGTGCGCTATGAATTTATCCAATATTATGATTATGATGACGATGAGGAGGATGATGATGATTATTATAATTATCATTATTATTACAATTATTATTAGAAGTAGTAGTAGTGGTATTGTTATTATTAGGGACTTTTAAATTTGCACAACGTCAACGTGGATTGCTACGATCGACGTCCTTTTAATGCACTGCCTTGAATGGACGTCACACGTATCAGTCCACGCAAATCTAAAAGTCCTTATTAGTAGTAGTAATAGTGTTTTTTCAATATTTTAATTTTGTTTATGATTATGATGAGGATGATGATGATGATTAGTAGTAGTAGTAGTAGTAGTAGTAGTAGTAGTAGTAGTAGTAGCTGTGTCTCTATTTACCTCACCTGGGGCAAGTATGGCAAATAAAGATGAATGTCTTGCCAAACAATATAATTGCCATGACAGGGATTTGAGTCCAGTGACTTGTCAATTAAACAACTACACTTGTATGTATATTAAAGAGTGTATAGAAGAAACATCTTCTCTTATAATATATTGAATTATTTATATTGATTATTGTTTTATCATAATGCATGTAAGTGCTTTTGTCAGTTAACTGGTGAAGGGCTTTGTAAGGAGCAGTCCTTATTATTATTACGAAATAATCTGTAATGTGTCAAAATAAAATCATGGATATGTTAAAATTATTGCTTAAAGTGTAAAAAATATGTATGGCCAGAGTGTTCATGTTTGTGCATACAACTGTGCAATTCTAACATTACAAAATACGCAACAAACACAAAATCTCCATATCTATTTTAGTGATAGCTATTCGTGCAAAAAACTTGTAAAAAATAATTCACATGCCTCAAAATGCCACCTTTCAAGTAAAACAAAACTCCTCAAATGCGTGTAAAGTGAGTGCGCAGACATGGGAACCTTTGTTTTTGCAATGTCAAAATGAAATGCGTGTAAAGTGATTGCGCAGACATGGGAACCTTTGTTATTGCAATGTCAAAATCAAATGCGTGTAAAGTGAGTGCGCAGACATGGGAACCTTTGTTATTGCAATGTCAAAATGAAATGCGTGTAAAGTGAGTGTGCAGACATGGGAACCTTTGTTATTGCAATGTCAAAATGAAATGCGTGTAAAGTGAGTGTGCAGACATGGGAAACTTTGTTATTGCAATGTCAAAATGAAATGCGTGTGAAGTGAGTGTGCAGACATGGGAACCTTTGTTTTTGCAATGTCAAAATGACGCCATTGCCTTATTGTGAAAATTGCATTGTTCTTATTCGAATTTTGATGAGATTTTGGGCACATTTACTCTCTAGAATATGATTTCATGGTGTGACTAGAAAGATGACTTAATATCTTACATTTGCACCCCATGGGTGTAACTAAAAAAAGTATTCGTTTTCATAGTTCAAGACATAATGAGAATAAATAGTTGCATCATTTGCATCAATATTAATACTTGTGTTTTTTAAGTGCTGTGCTGTTTTTATTCTGGCTTTCTCATATTCGTTTTTTCTTTCCAGGTTTCCTTTCACATCACTTTAGGGGAGAATAGAAAATGTCGATTAATATATTTCCAAAGGAAGTTAGTTAGTGCTGTGGTAAGGATTTGAACCCTATACACCTTGTGATCCATAGTCAGATCAGTTAGACCATGACATCTCTAGGAAACGAAGAATTCAGCTCAAGGGCCATCTCTGTACCTATTGCTTTTTGTTAGAAATCACACCCTGATCATGTAATACATCATTTTATAAAGTTTGCATATGCCATGAGGGGATGTACAAAGCTATTGAAATTTCAGTGGGGTTAATTTTTATTCAATGCTTAGGTGATCATGTTAGGATTAAACTTAATCAAGATTGAACTTAATCAAGATTAAATTTAATCAAGATTAAATTTAATCAAATTTGTTGGTCAAAATCATTGCTTTTAATGATTATTTAATTATACTTTTGTAACACATCATCTACATGTATGTGGTAGAACATCTTAGAGTGATACATTGTTTTGAGATCTAGACCATTGGCTTCCAGTGTAATTAATAGTTCGAGAGCTTAAAGCTCAATTTGATTGTTCATGCTGATACTTTTTAGTACAGTTTTCTCTTTCATCAATATCAAAATATTTCTATTTCAAGATATATTTGTGGAAACAAATCAAATAATAATGTTTGCTAATTCAAGAGAAGTTTAAATTATGTTGACAATTTCTGTTATGTATAATTCAACTCTCACTATACTTCCAGTAGAGTATAATACTTGAGCAGATGGACTCATATGATAAATGTTTATCTGTTGTGTCACAAATTATATGCCAATAAAACTATTACGACGGGTCATGAAAGGTAACATACAAAGAGATATATTTTGAGTTTTGTTTGAAGTCATTACAAATACTGCCTCACGTTACGTGTTAGTCTTTCTGTCATTTTAAGCCTTGGCATATAAATGCTTCTTTATCAGTCTATCAATCTATCTTTTATTAATGCTTGGCAACGCTAACTATGGAGACTAAACTGTGCATATCCATGAACTTTCCTGCTTACAAAAGAAAACGCAAATCCATCCCGAAAGAAAGAAATGAATGAAGGAAATAAACGTCAATATCACCGGCGCTTGAGACAGATTGCAGGAGAGATAGAAGCAAAAACATTTCAATATCGCTGTTACCGGCTTTCATTACACAAATTATGTCAACGGAAAAAAAGAAATGAATGAAGGAAATGAATGCCTACAACACCAGCGCTTGTGAAATATAAAGAGAGACATGTCTCAGGAGATCGAGAAGCGAAAACAATTCAATTAAGCTAATGTTACCGGATTTTATATGACAAATAGTAAGCCAACAAAAAGAAAGAAATGAATGAAGAAAATGAACGCAGATCGCTGGAGAGAGAAGCGAAAACAATTTAATTTAGCTGATGTTTACCTTCTATTATGATTTATGACAAAAAGTCAGCCAACGAAAAGAAAGAAATGGAAGAAGAAAATGAATGCCAATATCACAATAATAAGCACTTGGAAAATATAAAGAGAGACAGGTCGCGGGAAAGAGAGAAGCGAAAACAATTCAATGTCGCTGATGTAAACGGCTTCATGACAAAAGGTTTGCCACCGGAAAGAAAGAAATGAATGAAGAAAATGAATTCCAATATCACCATCGCTTGAGAATTATGAAGAGAGACAGATTGCAGGAGATCGAGAGAAGCGAAAAAAAATTCAATTTGGCTGATGTAACTACCGTCTATCATGACAAAAAGTAAGCAACGGAAAGAAAGAAATGAATGAAGAAAATGAATGTCAATATAACAATAATAGCGCTTGAGCAATATAAAGAGAGACGGATCGCGAGAGAAAGCGAAGCGAAAACAATTAAAATATCGCTGATGTTACCGGCTTTATTACAAAAAGTAAGCCAATGGAAAGTAAAGAAAATTAATGAAGAAAATGAATGCCAATATCATCAGCGCTTGAGAATTTTAAAGAGAGACAGATCGCGGGAGATCGAGAGAAGCGAACAAATTCAATAGCTGATGTTACCGTCTATTATGAAATAAGTGGGCCAACGGAAAGAAAGAAAATAAATGAATGAAGAAAATGAATGCCAATATCATCAGCGCTTGAGAATCTTAAAGAGAGACGGATCGCGGGAGAGAGCGAAGCGAAAAAAAAATCAATTTGGCTGATGTTACTACCGTCTATCATGACAAAAAGTAAGCAACGGAAAGAAAGAAATGAATGAAGAAAATGAAAGTCAATATAACAATAATAGCGCTTGAGCAATATAAAGAGAGACGGATCGCGAGAGAGAGCGAAGCGAAAACAATTAAAATATCGCTGATGTTACCGGCTTTATTACAAAAAGTAAGCCAACGGAAAGTAAAGAAAATGAATGAAGAAAATGAATGCCAATATCATCAGCGCTTGAGAATTTTAAAGAGAGACAGATCGCGGGAGATCGAGAGAAGCGAACAAATTCAATAGCTGATGTTACCGTCTATTATGAAATAAGTGGGCCAACGGAAAGAAAGAAATGAATGAAGAAAATGAATGCCAATATCATCAGCGCTTGAGAATCTTAAAGAGAGACGGATCGCGGGAGAGAGCGAAGCGAAAACAATTAAAATATCGCTGATGTTACCGGCTTTATTACAAAAAGTAAGCCAACGGAAAGTAAAGAAAATGAATGCCAATATCATCAGCGCTTGAGAATCTTAAAGAGAGACAGATCGCGGGAGATCGAGAGAAGCGAAAAAATTCAATAGCTGATGTTACCGTCTATTATGAAAAAAGTAAGCCAACGGAAAGAAAGAAAAAGCGAAAACGTGAGATCCTATATCACCATCGCTTGAGAATTATGAAGAGAGACAGATTGCGGGAGATCGAGAGAAGCGAAAACAATTCAATTTGGCTGATGTTACTACCGTCTATCATGACAAAAAGTAAGCAACGGAAAGAAAGAAATGAATGAAGAAAATGAATGTCAATATAACAATAATAACGCTTGAGCAATATAAAGAGAGACGGATCGCGAGAGAGAGCAAAGCGAAAACAATTAAAATATCGCTGATGTTACCGACTTTATTACAAAAAGTAAGCCAACGGAAAGTAAAGAAAATGAATGCCAATATCATCAGCGCTTGAGAATTTTAAAGAGAGACAGATCGCGGGAGATCGAGAGAAGCGAACAAATTCAATAGCTGATGTTACCGTCTATTATGAAATAAGTGGGCCAACGGAAAGAAAGAAATGAATGAAGAAAATGAATGCCAATATCATCAGCGCTTGAGAATCTTAAAGAGAGATGGATCGCGGGAGAGAGCGAAGCGAAAACAATTAAAATATCGCCGATGTTACCGGCTTTATTACAAAAAGTAAGCCAACGGAAAGTAAAGAAAATGAATGCCAATATCATCAGCGCTTGAGAATCTTAAAGAGAGACAGATCGCGGGAGATCGAGAGAAGCGAAAAAATCCAATAGCTGATGTTACCGTCTATTATGAAAAAAGTAAGCCAACGGAAAGAAAGAAAAAAGTAAGCCAACGGAAAGAAAGAAAAAAGCGAAAACGTGAGATCCTATTATGACAAAAAGTCAGCCAACGGAAAGAAAGAAATGGAAGAAGAAAATGAATGCCAATATGCTTGGAAAATATAAAGAGAGACAGATCGCGGGAGATCGAGAGAAGCGAAAAAATTCAATAGCTGATGTTACCGTCTATTATGAAAAAAGTAAGCCAACGGAAAGAAAGAAAAAGCGAAAACGTGAGATCCTATATCACCATCGCTTGAGAATAATTATGAAGAGAGACAGATTGCGAGAGATCGAGAGAAGCGAAAACAATTCAATTTGGCTGATGTTACTACCGTCTATCATGACAAAAAGTAAGCAACGGAAAGAAAGAAAATAATGAATGAAGAAAATGAACGCAGATCGCTGGAGAGAGAGAAGCGAAAACAATTCAATTTAGCTGATGTTTACCTTCTATTATGACAAAAAGTCAGCCAACGGAAAGAAAGAAATGGAAGAAGAAAATGAATGCCAATATGCTTGGAAAATATAAAGAGAGACAGGTCGCGGGAAAGAGAGAAGCGAAAACAATTCAATGTCGCTGATGGTACCGGCTTCATGACAAAAGGTAAGCCACCGGAAAAAAGAAATGAATGAAGAAAATGAATTCCAATATCACCATCGCTTGAGAATTATGAAGAGAGACAGATTGCATGAGATCGAGAGAAGCGAAAACAATTCAATTTGGCTGATGTAACTACCATCTATCATGACAAAAGGTAAGCAACGGAAAGAAAGAAATGAATGAAGAAAATGAATGTCAATATGATTAAGCGCTTTAGAGCAATATAAAGAGAGACGGATCGCGGGAGAGAGCGAAGCGAAAACAATTAAAATATCGCTGATGTTACCGGCTTTATTACAAAAAGTAAGCCAACGGAAAGTAAAGAAAATGAATGAAGAAAATGAATGCCAATATCATCAGCGCTTGAATTTTTTTAAAGAGAGACAGATCGCGGGAGATCGAGAGAAGCGAAAAAAAAAAAATAGCTGATGTTACCGTCTATTATGAAATAAGTAAGCCGACGGAAAGAAAGAAAAGAATGAAAGGAAAAAAAATTAATATCACCAGCGCTTGAGAATCATAAAGAGAGACAGATCGCTGGAGATCGAGAGAAGCGAAAACAATTTAATTTCCCTGATGTTACCATCTATTATGAAAAAAAGTAAGCGAAATGACGGAAAAAAAGAAATGAAGCGAAAAAATGAATTCCTATATCACCATCGCTTGAGAATTATGAAGAGAGACAGATTGCAAGAGATCGAGAGAAGCGAAAACAATTCAATTTGGCTGATGTTACTACCGTCTATCATGACAAAAAGTCAGCAACGAAAAGAAAGAAATGAATGAAGAAAATGAATGTCAATATAACAATTAAGCGCTTGAGCAATATCAAGAGAGACGGGTCACGGGAGAGAGCGAAGCGAAAACAATTAAAATATCGTTGTTACCGGCTTTATTACTAAAAGTATGACAACGCAAAGTAAAGAAAATGAATGGAGAAAATGCATGCCAATATCATCAGCGCTTGAGAATTAAAAATAGAGAACAGCGAAAACAATTCAATTTCCACGCTTTGTGCGAGAGTGGGAAGGGGTGTAATTAAGACAAGAATTGAGAGTCGAGAACGGTACAACGAATCGTCTTCTTTCCCGAATAATTAAATGAAGCGTTAAAAGCGCGGGCAGGAGGGGGGGGGGGGGGGGGTTATTTTAGACAAGGATTTAGAGTCGGGAACGGTACGACGAATCATCTTCTTTCTCGAATAATTATATTAATCGTTGACGCTTCCGCGCAATGCGCGGGTGGGGGGGGGGGGAGGGCTGAATTCAGACAAGAATTAAGATTCGAGAACGGTACAACGAATCGTCTTCTTTCTCTAATAATTTAATGAAACGTCAAAGCTTCAGCGCTTTGCGCGTGAGTGGGGGGGGGGGGGGGAGGGCAGGCGCGGATCCACGGGCCGATTTTACCGACCCGGCCACCCCCTAGCCCCCCAAAACGGTTTTAAAAAATAGGATAGTAACGTAAATTTTACCTTTTTTTAAACAAAAGAAAAAAGCGCCCCCCCCCCCGAAAATATATATTATAGAATCTGCCCCCCCCCCCCGCTGATTCACCGGCCGGCTTTGTCGGCGCAACAAATTTCCCTCAAAAAATGGACCCCCCCCCCCCTGCCGCCGGCAGGATTCGCCCCTGGTGAGGGGGAGGGGGGGGGGGGGGAGGGGGGGCGCAATTCAGACAAGAATTACGATTCGAGAACAGTACAACGAATCGTCTTTCTCAATTATTGATAAAACGTCAAAGTTTTTGCGCTGTGCCCTGGTAGAGTCGAGAACGGTACAAAGAATCGTCTTCTTTCTCAATTATTGATAAAACGTCAAAGTTTTTGCGCTGTGCCCTGGTAGAGTCGAGATCGGTACAAAGAATCGTCTTCTTTCTCAAAGTGAAACGTTAAAAGCGTGGGAGGGGGGGGGGTGGGTAATATTTAAGACAAGGATTTAGAGTCGAGAACGGTAGGCCTACATCGAATCGCCTTCTTTTTCGAATAATTAAATGAATCGTTAAAAGCGCGGGAGGGGGAGGTCTTATTTAAGATAAAGATTTAGAGTCGAGAACGGTACGACGAATCATCTTCTTTCTCGAATAATTAAATGAAGCGTTAAAAGCGCGGGATGTTTTCTTCCACTATAAATAATGTAATGAAACTTCAAAGCTTCCGCGCTTCGGACCAAAAAATAACATAAGAGAAGGTGATTGAAGGAAGAAAAAATTAATAATTACTTAAGGAAAGACAGAAAAAGAAAAAGAGAAAATGATAAAGACAAAGAATAACATAAGAGAAGGTGATAGAAGGAAGAAACACAGGATAGCGTAAGGAAAGATAGGAAGAGGAAATAATAGAATGATAACAACAAACAATAGCATAAGAGATGATAGAACAAAGAATAACATTAAGTAATTAAGACAAAAAGAGAAAATGATTAAGAATACATAATGGAAAGATAGAACAAAGGATGAAAGATGGAAAAAACAAAGATTAACATAAGAAAAGACAGAAAAAGAAGGTGGTAGAAGAAAGAAACAATTAAAGGATAGCGTAAGGAAAGATAGGAAAAGGAAATTACGGAATAATAAAAACAAACAATAACATAAGAGAAGGTGAAAAAAGGTAGAAACATAACATAACATAATGAATTTAAGACAGAGAGAATACTGCTTAGCCAGGTCGGTTTATTAAAACAAAAGCAATGAGAACACAGCGAAGGTCTAGTAACTAGACTACTCTCATTCAGACCGTAACTTCTTGCTCAGACACGCAGCTCAGAAATTGTCACACAACCTTCTCCGAGTTTGATTCTGATGCCGGCGCACGCAGTGCACTTACGCATACAGTTTTCTAACGAGACCGTACGTGCTACAGCGAGGGAAGAACGGACACGTAGTGCCTCGCTAGAAAATTGGACGAAACTCGGAAAAGACCCGTATGTCTATGCGACAATCTGCGCTCAAGCGTAGGCTGAGCAGCGTCGGCAGAGCGCACGATCTCATATTTATCTCCGCTTTTGCTGGTTCATTTTTCCCCGTTCAAAATTGCATTTGAGGTAGCAGTTCATTTTCAAATTTCTGGTAATAAAATCAAATTCTAAATAAAACATGAATCAAAAGGACATCTGCACTGATATGCGCAGTCATACAAGCTGGTCAGTCGTACTAATACCCTTTTCACATCTATTTTTCTTAACCCCGGACTATCCTTAACCCCATACTATCCTTAACCCCATACTATTTTTTTTGCTGTTCACATCTATTTTCTTAACCCCGGACTATGTGCTTAGCCGGGGTTAAGAAATTTCACGCGATTCACACTACGTTCGCCTTAGCCCCGGACTATTCGATAGCTCATGAATATTAATGCTTTTGCTACCGCGCATGCGCCTTTCGACTAAATGAAGGGGAAAAACCCGCGCGCTAAATTCAATATAAATATAAATTCAATTCCGATCGATCGGAATTGGAAGTAGTTCTAGGCCTACGTAGTAAACGATCTCGATCTCGACGCATCGTCTGCCATCTTCCTTGCCATATCGTCGAAAACTTTCTTGTTCCTGACCGTGCCATCCAGCTGCTGCTGGACCTCCCCCTCTGCCCACAGACTCAGGAAAAACCTGATTTCAACATCTTCCCAATTGGTCCTTCTGATGGGTAAAGCCGTCATTCCGGTGTAAATACAATTAAAATCAGGAGACAATCAATGCAACAATTGAACTATAATCAATATCGGTCAACGAACTCTTTGCTTGTGGTAAAAAGACCAACAATATACAGTACGGTACGTAATAATTTTAGCTCGCTCGTGTTGTGTTATCCAGCCTTGCGCAAAGCGTTTTCCCTTAATTATTTTACCGATACAAATCAATTACCCATTTTTCATCCAATTCACTTGATAAATTTACCTACGTAAATATGACTGATAATGATAAATGCAATAAAAAATTATGAGCTACATGTTCTTTCACTATTTTTTTAAATCAATTTTATAATAAAGATTTTTTCATAATGACCTCTGCCTCGTAAAAGACTAAACGTCAATACAGAGAGCATGCATGCGTAACGTGAACTGCATGCATGCGTAACGTGAACTGCATGCATAGCGCGCGATAAATGCAAATTCACGACCACACGACCACGCTGTCTGTGATTGGCTGTTGCTTAGCCCCGCTTCTCCTTAGCCCCGCTTCTCCTTAGCCCGGTTCGGATTCACACTACGCAGCTTAGCACCACAATTGCCCGGCTAACCCCGCAATTGCCCGGCTAACCCTGCTATTTTGCAGGGCCAGATAGTCCCGTACTATTTGTGGGGTTAGCCCACTTTGGCAAAACGTAATGTGAACAGAAAGCCGGCTAAAATTACCCCGGGTAATTGGTGGGGCTAAGGAAGGAATTGGTGGGGCTAAGAGCCCCCTTAGCCCCACCTATTTCCCGGGGTTAAGCAATATTTGGTAGATGTGAAAAGGGTATTAGAGGGCTTAATCCGATACAGCTGCTAAACAGCCGGTCGAAACGTGATTGACAGCTCTCTCCGCGAGAAGAAGGGGGAAAAGTTTCCTGAAGTGAGTCAAATCTGAAATTTGTTCGTGAATTTCAATATCATATCTCCGGTATTACTTGCCCGATTTTTGTGCTTTGAAGTTTTTTGGGGTAAATGAATCCCTAAGAACAAATTTCGGGAGAAAAAAAACACAGATTTGTGTAACTTTGGGATTTTTTTCTTCACATTTTCTCTTCAGCCAGACTCTGTTGACGGGTCTTATCAGCGCGTCGTTGGCAATGGATTAGGAAAGTGATAAGATCGGGAGGTCCTTCTCCGGGCTCGTTTTCAAACTCTATGAGACAATTCCGAGTTAGGGACACTAAAGTCGGAATTTCTCTAGCGAGGAATTTTCGTAATGAGGTCACGCCGGGACTCCCCCTTTCGTTGAATTCTCTCTTGTTTGTTTCTGCCCTTCTACTTTATTACCGGTAATGTACAAGAACAGTGAATTTAATGTCTTTTCTTCAGAAAGAAGTAGTGTTTGGACAAAACAAGGCCGACCAAGACCATTACTATATTCTCCTGGTACACAATGCAAATTTCAATTCTCTTGCAAAAGTAGATCATCATCTTGGGAAATTAATGTAATGTCGTATCCAATAATGTAATTGCTTGTAACATAAAGAAGTAATAACGTCTGTATTAAATCATATGATTGAATTCCTTGAATTTGACAACGTCGGTGGTTAGCAACTCAAGTGATTAGTATTGGAAATATACATGCACATAAAAATGGCCTACAATCGAGGCCGCATGTTAAAAGAACAAGCGAAGTAATGTTGTAATTGTAATTGTATGTCGCAGTGAATTAATAGCTGGTGCAAATTTCTCCCATTTTCCGCCTTTTTTAATCACTTAAAAGTGATTGAAATATGTCGAGTTTTTCGGAATCATAGGCGAGACGAAAATGCACTCCTTAAAATCAATTTCTATTTGTTCATTTGCTAGTCATGCATAAGTTTATGGTTTAATTGTTGAGGCTTATTACTCTGATTAGAGGAAGAGATTAAGGAGCATTCAGCACTGCTGTCAACGTGCATATATCTAATTGATGAGATAAACAATTAGGGGGGTTGACAATAATTACTGTCGGAGTTGGGTACTTTGCAATGGAATAATTAAACAGAAATCAGTATATTTTTCATTAATTCTATGACAAATTCAATTTTAATTGAGATTTGTTGTTCATTCAATGGAAAGAAGTTTGTAAAAATTTAAATTTATAATTGAAAAGTCACTCCATTTCAGGAAAACAGGCTTTAGGATTAATTCTAAGAAATTGAATGACATTCTGACATTTGCAAAGCCTCTACAGACAAAGTTCAAATTTGATGACAGGTGAAGTGAACAGAACTTTTCTGGAGCAAATGCTAGCCATTTACCAGTATCCCTTGAACATGCCCATCTATTTGGTACTCTGCCACTGGCCAATATTTTTGAAAGAGGCCTAAATATGACCTGTCTTAAAGTATACCAATCACCCAGAAAACAACTTGTGTCTTGCTTGGTTTGCTCTATTTTAACAATTAAGGGGTTTCCCCTGACCAAGACCATAAATATATTCTCCTGGTAGAGGGAGAGGGAAAGAGATGGGAGATGAGAGAGTGGGAGAGTACTTTTAGTAACTCCATTCAGCATTGCGTATGATGCAGCTGTTCAAAATGAATTATTCACTTTGCATAACAAGACTTTGAGTGAATCAACAATTGTTGCTTGATATGGCAAACTTTGACATTAATTGTATATTGTACCATTCTTTCCAATAAATTGTATTCTCAAAATCACGTATGAAAAGAAAAATTTAAAATCGTTCCACAATCTTTGTATCTCCTCTTTCCTATCTCTTCCCCCCCCCCCACCTCTCTCTCTCTCTCTCTCTCTGCTCTCTTTTTTTCCTTCTCTCTCTCACACCCTCTTTCTCTCTGTCTGCTTTCTCTATATTCTCTCTATACCTCTCCCTTTTCTTCTTCTCTCTGTCTCTCTGTCTCTCTCTCTCGTGTTCAGTCTCTAAATGGAATTCAAAGACCTCTAATTCACTATGATGACCACGGGAAAGTAAACGACAAATATCCATCAAAAATGTCTTAACTCAAACAATGGGAAAGTAAAGAATGACAGGTAATCATATTATCGCACTTTATTTGTATACCTTAACATTTCTTTTTCATTCAAACTAGTACACAGCGATACGTTGACAATTTTAAAGACAAAATAAAGTTACATACATTTTGATAATCTTAATTAAATCATAAATTATAAAGATATTATCCACTTTTAGAGTAATAATCCTTTTTTTTTTACATAAAAAGGACACAACACCATAACTCAAATGTTAAATTACAAATTTAGAAGGGCCTTCATAGTGTTAGATCCAGCATGTTTAAAGTGTAAATCTACCATTCAGAAAATGTTGTCCCTAATTCTCGGACCCTTTAAATGTTTATTTATTTATTCGTTTATTGTTTGTATGTATAATTCTTTCATGACATTAGCACATAATGCTTGAGCTATCTTGAATATTATATTCATTGTATGCTTTCAGCAGAAAAAAACCTAAGGGTGTCGATTCATGTTTAATGATGGGGTAGGGGGTGGGTGAGTTGATCGCAAGAATTAATGACGTAAATCGCCACGACCGCTCCTCCCCTTCCGGTCCCCTCAGTCGACGCCCTTATAGTTTGATACACTTAGAAGTATGTCTATAATGATCTATCAATCAGTTTCTTTCTCTCTGTTTTAAAATGCAAACATGGCATTTCAAAACATTTATTGCGCAAGCCATCTCGTACATGCGACGTAAGTCAAGAATGGCAAGCATCACAAAACTTGAAAGTTATCATGGAAACTTTAGTATTTACCAGAAATTAAACATCCTATATTTATTCTAATACAACAATATTTCGAAAAATATGAACAATCTTCAGAATATCTTACTTTTCTACGGCTTAGTATCTGATAACTTAAAACGTTATCATACATACTGTAAATTTCTTAAAATCTTGGGTTCCAAGTTACTAATATATTTTCGATAAAGCAATATCTGTTTGTTTTATTATCACTATAGTTATGTTGTTCTTTATATCTCTTTCTGTTTCTTTATCACATGTCAATTATATACTTAAGCTAGGAATTTACTTGACTGGATTTAAAGTTTAAAGATGAACGAGAAAAAAAACCTGACAGGGACATTCATAATACTATACACAATTTTATAGTAGAATCAACGTAACATAGTATAGGTCTTATTACAACATGTAATGTTACAATGATGACAATGGTAATGAGGTCTTATTGTGGCATTACCGGTTGTAAGGAGGCCTTTAGTGTCTCTTTTAAAGGTGCATTATGTACGGTGCATTATGTACGATTGTGCCTGACGCTCAACATAATCTTACCAGGTAACATATTACGTTCAGCAGGAGATAGAGCCAGTCTTCAGTACGGTGAAACCTCAGTACATAAAGACCGCTCAAGGGATCGAGACAACAAAATCAGTCGTTATGTACAGGTTCCTATATGTTAAATGAGAAACACAGTTCATGGGGAAAAAATGGTTCTTTATGGACAAGCGGTCTTTCTATACAGGTCGTCTTTAAAGCAGGCTTGACTGTATTCTGTCCCATACTTTACGTACTGTACTATACGTTGGTACACACGATGATTCTATATCGAGTTCACAGCTCTATCACAGCTTGAAATAGACTAGAAATAACAGTTAAAATCGAAAATGCTAATTTTTAAAAAATTATTTTCGTTATTCTTGGTATTACCTGGACAGCAAATTACCAAGTACCTGGGAATATCATAAACGAAGAAATACTCTGTTTGTAATCTTCAGGAAACATTAACATATCGGCTGACAATGATGGTGCCAGGAAAAGTACCAGCAAAAACAGCAAATGTGGAGGTATTTCAAGCGTCTATGACTAAGCTTTGCCCGCCGATCTTTCCCCAGTTTGTACTCCATTGTGGTCGCATAAGAACGAAGAGTCTGCAATGAACAATATCACATGATTTACAATTTCCCATTTTGTAAAAAAAGAAATATGGTATGATAGGATCATAGGAAGCATTTGCATTAAGAAAAAAGGGACAGGAGTAGGATACACTGTAAAAAAATAATAGTCGAAATAACTCAATAAAATTGAGGAAAAGAATTGCCTTATTTTTATTAAGTAAATATTACCTATGGCATCTTGAGTAGAATTTACTTATTTTGCTGAATACATTTTTACTCAGTTAAATCGAGTTACATTAACGTAAATAATTTAAGTATTGTAATCATTTTAGATAATTAAAAAAAAGCTATGATAGGATTACATATTGCACGATTTGGTACCCATCTAATCTAACAAGTAACATCCACTAATCATTCACTACTTCTATTTAAGATTAATCACTAATCACTAACACTACTTCTATTTAAGATTTAACCGTATATATATATCTACCACCATCACAAACTATTACATACGCTTCAATTCGACACATATTGAAAGGCTCCAAATTTTATATATACTTGATCGTAGCATCTTAAAGACCGTCACCACTACTGAGCAAGAAGGGATTAGACCACACAGAGAGCCATCGAGGTCACTGTGACAGGTGGCTATCTCATTAACTCAGCTCTCATTTAACATAAGAAAAAGAGGATCATGGGGGACCAACAGGCACCGATTGGGGAAGTTTTCTATACAGAGGGAGCAAGTAGCTACAAGTATGGCAGTGTGCCTTTAAAAGAAAAATTGGTTGACAATTTCCTGAAATATCAAGTTTTGATTTGTTTTGAACTGGGTAACAATTAAAAATTGTCTTGTCTTTGCTTAGCCATGTTAAATGAGTAAATGTTTTAAAGTCCTTAAATTTTCATTCAACCACAAAAAAGAATTGTTTTATTTTAAAAAGAGTTTAATTTGGTCTTAATGAATATTCATAAATTATGTAAATATTTCTATTACGCACTGCATCGGTCCTTACTTTAAAAAGATAAGAATAATCAACATAAATACAAGCTGAAATTACTTAAAGTTCTTAAGTATTTGATTTTACTTAAATATTCCACGTATGTTCTACTAAATTGAAAGTTTGAGTTAGCAAGACTTAAATTTAGTGCGTAAGTGGCAAAACTAATGTTTTCAAGTAAATTCTACATGGAAAAAATACGTAAAAATTACCAATGAACAAATTCTTTTTTACAGTGTAGAACATACGACAATGAAAGAACAGTTATTAATTGATACGTTTTAAGATTATGATTGAACACTTCGACTGATCTGCTACTTCGAATCTCTTGAGGGAGTGCATTCCAATATTATTGATTGATTGATTGATTGATACATTTTATTTCAAATTCAGTATAAAAAAAACCCCACTAAAAAACAGGTTATAAACATTTACAATGTACATATAAAATCAACTTATATTATGTGAAACAAAGTAATAAGATTTAAATACAAATAGTTGGAAAATGAAATAGGGTGTATCAGTAAAAGCCTATGTGGCTTGACAAGTTGATACACACAATAAGACGGCCCTGCATGTAAAAAGGTTCCACCAACACTTAGTATTGAGTTTAGGAAGAACGAGAAATTCTGAGTTTTGAGAGGATAAAGGTCTGGACGGTATGGAATGATTTATCACAGTAATATTGTACTGTGGAGCAGAGCCATGATCACATTGAAATTAAAGCAAAATATTTATTTATTTTAAATGCAGCCGATGATTGCCGATGAGCCATGGACAGTTGCCGAAGAAGACAAAAACAAGGACGAGAGGAGGAAAGTAATAGATGATGATGATGATGATGATGATGATTCACAGCATTTGTATGGCGCCATATATCTGTTTCAAAAAACATTCAAAGGCGCGAGCTCCTCCAATAAAGTTAGCATTTAAATGTCCGAAGGAAGATGTGAGTTTTGAATGAAGCTTTGAAGTGGTCAAGATGAAAGAAAAGTGGAGGAAGAAGCAGATAAAGAAGATAACATCAGGAAGCCAAAAAAAAAATCAAAGACAAAACAAAAAAAATTTAAAAAAAATAAATAAATAAATAAATAAATAAAAAAAAACACAACACAACACACACACACAAAATAACGAAATAAAAAAAAACGCAGTGGAGCAGAAAAATAAAATTTTCTAATGAAGTTTAATATTAAAAGAACTATGCTGTGCCTCCATGATACCCCGACTGACAAAATCCTGACTAAGTTGCTGCGATGTTAACAAGAATAGAGTGCAGGAAAGAAGTAGGTAGGAGTGATGGAACGTACCTTGCAAGAGGTATCCCTGATTCTTTCTGTAAGAGCTGAATCAGAGCTGTTGTGTCCTCTCTATTTTTCTCTGCATCGTCGAAGATAGCATCACAACCAAACAGTTCGATGTAGCCACAAGCATCTTTGGTCCCTGCTCGCATGAGGCGAAGACCTTCTCGAATTAAAACAATGATGTTCTGCAAAGATCAACGCAAATAAACACATCAAGGGGGTGTTTCACAAAGACTAAGATCGACTTTAAGTTCATGCCACTGTTTGCTCTCATCATTTACTGGCATCGGTCTCTCAAAGGACGTAAAAATCATGGTCACAAATCTACAGAATTTACATTTGTTGATATTTCATTATTGAAGGAAAAATATTATCTAAAGATCATAATGGTGAGAGCAAACAGTGGCAAAGAACGACCTGCCATATTAAATCCAACTTAAAGTCGATCTTAGTCTTTATGAAACACCCCCTTTAATATTTCATTAACTGTTTGATTTATTATCGGTTGTTAATGCCAGGAAAGCAGGTAATCAGTAATGCAATTGATCTTGTACCGTCCTCAGCTCATACAGTGAAATGAGAAGAAAGAAATGAACGGGACGGAAAGAAAGAAAGAAAGCTAGAAATCACGGAAAGCGAATGAAAAGGAGCTAGGGGACCCGGGCCTCACACACGGAGGCGGCGCTTCTGAGGAGGAGGGGGGGGGGGGGGGTAGGGGGTACAGTGCCTTCACTTTTTCAAGTAACCGACACAGTGCCCCTTTTACATAGAAAAAATGCCCCCTTTTACTTCAGATAAGTGCCCCTTTTTTTTCTTTTCTAATAGGTGCCCGTTCCATATTCTCTTACAGGTACCCCTTACCACCTCTGATTTATCTCTGATAATTGATAATCTGACCCAACGATGTAAAACCCATAAAACGCACAACATCCCCCCTTTTTTCATTCATTCGCCCTCTCTCCGAGGTAGAGATAAAAAGAAAGAAGGATATATAGAGAGGGAGAGAGAGAGAGAGAGAGAGAGAGAGAGAGAGAGAGGGGGGGGGGGGAGGAGGGGGTTCAGTTATTTCTGCAATATATTGCTGGTGAATATAAGAATATTTATAACTCTTTAAAAATTGTTTGTTTGGCGCTACCTGACATCTATCGATTTTTATCAAACTTGCGAAAGGAAATTTATTGCTCATGCAATACAGAATTCTGAGAAAGAGAAAGATCTACTAAAATGTCAAAGCGAACGTTTTTCATAGGCTAAAAGTAATGTCGACCTTATTATCGATCAAATATCTATACTCAAGGCAGGAATATGTAGTAGTCGACTATTTTTTGCGAAATGATAAAAAACAATGACATATCACACCATAATAATGTTAAAAAGTGGAACAAAGTGAAAACGTTTTGGGAAATTATTGAATCTCACCTCTGTTTGAAGATCATATCGTTTCGCAACCATTGTCGCCAGTTGAGTTCTGAAGGAGTCAGATAGCTTGCAGGCTGGTGTGTTCACATGTACTACACATCGTAGCATCATGATGAAGAAGATGATGACCCGGGCCGCTCGGAAAAATACACCTAAAAATGGAGGCGAAAGAGCAAAAATACCCTCACTGAAGACTAGAGGCAAATCGACGATATGAAAAGTTGGTCTTCTTCTGAAGGTTTATCCTTCCTGTCCTCACTTTTGGAGGAAAAAATTTACAGGAATAAGTTTACAGGAATGATTGATTTTTAAGATGAAGACTGAGGACTCTCTAGATTAATGTAATATAAGCCCGGGCCGAGGTAGACGATTAACGCGGGTACCGTCAAAAGTAACATGCCTATACATCTAAATGGTGCAGGTTTCCAGGATGTTGCAAAACAGAGGGCAATTTTGATTGCACTATGTGTAGTAAAGGGACACTTATGCCACTTCGCCGGGGTTCAATTAGGGGGTGGGCATTGGCAGGTTGTGCCCCCACTAAATTCGTCAGTGCCTAAAGAGAAAGAGAGAGAGAGAGAGAGAGAGACGGAGAGAGAGAGAAAGAGAGAGAGAACAAAAATGGATAGAGGGAGAGAAAGAGGGAGAGAAAGAGAGAGAGAAAAAAAGAGAGAGAAAGAGGGAGAGAAAGAGAGAGGGAGAGAAAGAGAGAGAGAGAGAAAAAGAGAGAGTGAGAGGGAGGGAGAGAGAGAGAGAGAGAGATAGAGAGAGAGGGGGGAGGGGGGGGTTCAGTTATTTCTGCGATATCTTGCTGGTGAATATAAGAATATATAACTCTTAAAAAATGTTTGTTTGGCGCTACCTGACATCTATCGATTTTCATCAAATTTGCGAAAGGAAATTTATTGCTCATGCAATACAGAATTTTGTGTGACAACATCTTGTAGGTCTCCGTTTTGCAGATGACATTGTTGTTTTACTTGCATTTTTTAAAAATGATAGCTTTTTAAAGTTTATGCTTTTATGACAAAATGTATATAATTATCATGAAATCTAAAATGCACGGTTCCTTATGAATTCAAAAAACTTTGCGAAACACACAGCATGGAAAGAGAACAAAAATGAATGACTGTACAGTGATAAATATCCTATATTGAAATAAATGAAATGGTACTTAAAATTCTTAAATTGAATGGCACATTGTTTACTTCACTTGAATTTCGCAGCTAGCTAACCGTAGCGTATTATCGAGTGAAATGTGTTTCTTTTTATATCAACTACAGCGAAATATGGAGGTAGATATTGATATATAAGCTCGTATAGAGAAAAGAAAACTAATCAAAAATTAGTTTCATAAGGTCTCACTTGAAATAGATTACATCAGCTTCCAAACTGTGCAAAACCAAGAGTAAGCACGCAATAATAAAAAGAAGAAGAAGAAGAAGAAGAAGAAGAAGAAGAAGATAAAGAAGAAGAAGAAGAAGGAGAAGGAGAAGAAGAAGAAGAAGAAGAAGAAGATGAAGAAGAAGAAGAAGAAGAAGAAGAAGAAGATCAAGAAGAAGAAGAAGAAGAAGAAGAAGAAGAGGAAGAAGAAGAAGAAGAAGAAGAAGAAGAAGAAGAAGAAGAAGAAAAGAAAAAAAGATGAAGAAGAAGAAGAAGAAGAAGAAGAAGAAGAAGAAAGAAGAAGAAGAAGATGAAGAAGAAGAAAAAAGGGAAGAAGTGAAGATATGTGATAATAACATTTGTTAAAAAACCTTGTGAAATATGCAGGTATAAGCTCCGGGTAAAAAAAAAAGATCATTCTATAACGCTCTATAAAGTAAAGCTAAAGAAAGAAATGATGACTTATACTCTCTGGTAGATGGAAATACTACCAGCATAAAACCATTATTGATAAAAAAAAAAACTTCATGACGATATCATTTTAACGCTCTATAAAGTAAAGACAAAATAAGAAATAATGACTTAATTGTACAGGTATATCATTCCTATGCTTCGAGGTCATCTTGCTGGCACTGATCACGAACTTAGTCCGTGTTCTGACGTTGCTTCCATTTCGCTTTCGTCACGTCACGCCCGCCGCGTGCAAGATACAACTTTACTGCACTGTTAGGTTTTTCGTTTTCTTGGCCTGGTGTTCTCTTTCATTTATGGTCCTCTTTTTCTCAGCAGCTTTAGTGTGTCGCATATTTGAAATTTTTGCGGTCATTTGTTTCAGTCTCTTTTGTGCTTTTAGAGGAAAAATGACTCTAGAAGTCTGAAATTTAGAGCTTTATTTGCATTTTGGACCCGATATTTTCTTCCGTTTCATGATCTGGAACACTCTTGATTGAGCTTTTTCTTGCGCTAATTCAAAAGAATTGATCAAGATGCCTCTGTGTATCTTTCACACCAACATGTCTGCAGATCGTGTCAGCGATGAATTCCATTCGAAGCTTTCAAAGATCATCTCCGAGATTACAGGATCCAACGAAACGGTATAAGTGAAAAGTCATTTAATACCAAGTCCGCCGGAAAGGACTTGAAGCTGTCGGTCCCCTGGTTGCTGACTTACAAGCATATACACAGCAGGGGCGGACATTTTTGTGTTGCTAAATGGGTTGGGGGAGGTTCGACCCAATGACGATGACGATGATGATGCTATTTTGAACCCCCGTTATGCCTAGGTCACATATAAACCGGGCCCCGTACGCTTTTCCCTACCCGGCGGCTTGCCGTGGATTTATAGACCGTACGGGAACCTTCCGATTTTCTTTTCTACGGCATGTGCGGTCACATATTCTGCGGCGCCCGGGAGGTGCCCGGTGAAAATTGGTCGAGTGAAATGCAAGGCGCCCGTAAGGATGCCGGCCGGTAAGCTACGTGCTCCGTCCGATGAGCAGGTGCACCCGTGGCTCCCGGAAGGTGCCCTGCCGGGACCCGGCCGGGGTCCTCAAGGTGCCCTGCCGGGGACTGGCCGGGGTCCTTAAGGCGCCCGGCCGGGTCCCGTGCGGTGCACTTAACGATGTGTCCTCTGAAATCCGCACCTCAAGGTTCCCGTAAAGATTTTTCATGAAAATTGACCCCCAAAAATCGTGAGGGGCCCGTCCGGACACCGTCCGGAGCCCGCACGGGACCCGTAAGGTGCCCTGCGGGCCCTTCACGGGCTCTCTACGACCTAACGGTCAGATAAAAACGCCGGGAGAATTGGGAGCAGCCGACTCAGCACCACGGCGCCAGTACGGCTTCAAAAACTGTCCCGGCGCCCGTAGGATCTTTACGGTAGCCGGCCGGATACCGGCCGAAAATTCCCAAAATGTCTGTTTTTACTAGCCGTACGGGCCCCGGAGTGTATATGTGAAAGCCCCATAAGTTTTCCTGGCATCTACTAACACAATGGAAACCATAAAAAGGAGAGCATGATTACGTCATTTTAAATCAATAAACAGTTTAAAGGCGGATACTGTGTGGGTCTGGACACATGATGGCGTGTTTATGCACATCACATTTTCACTTGGCAACCAAAGGGGCGGGGGGGGGGGTTGTTACCCCCTACACCACCCCCCCCCCCCGTCGATCCGAGACTGCACAGGCTCTCTTAACAGTCAGGTAAAAACTTAGCCAGGATACGAGGGGCCGCCCCCTCTCCCAGAATCAATGATTTCTATAATGGGTGTACAATACACGGTGGTGGTGGGGGGGGGGGGGGGGGGGTTGAATGTCTGGACACGCTGTACAATCATTTTTGAAGGCCCATCGGTAAAATAATATTGGTAAATTTGTCAGACAATCCGCAGTACAATGGCAAGATAATTACAACAAAAAATTGTCGAACCTCATAAATAAAATAAAAAGTTAAACATACCTTTTCATAATGGTATTGGTAACACAAGGCAAAACAAAAAGAATGAAATTATTGTCTTTTCTAACACTCAACATTAATCGATCATAATATTGTTTGTAAAGTGCTATGTATCACTATGTAGCCTAAGCCTCTGATGGCCTTTTACAAAGTGGGTGCAGCCAATGTCAGTAACTATGTCGGCCTCCAAGTGACGTTGAAGAGGGTGGTCATTTGTTCAACTGTTTATTTCTTTTCTCTAATTTCGCCATCAATGGAAAGTGGGGGCGTACCCCTTGACACTTCGAATATACAGCAATGAATTCTATGTTGAGTTCCATGAAAAAGTTATAATAAGTTTAGTCGTGTATAGATCAGTACGTTAAGGGTGGACTGGCATGAGACGATCTTACTTGGTTGATGAAATCCGAATAACAAGACACCAAGTTATGTTCGGGTTAGGACGTTGATAGGGATCTTAATTTTACATTCCCTTTTCATTTTCAATTTCTTTCTTTCCTTTATTCTTTCTTTCTTATCTATTTCACTCCCCCATCTCTCTCTCTCTCTCTCTTTCTCTCTCTTTCTCTCTCTCTCTCTCTCTCTCTCTCTCCCTCTCTCTCTCTCTCTCTCTGTTTCTCTCTCCTTTCACTTTTATCTTGTCTTTTTTGTTTGTCATCCGGGGGGAGGGGGGGGGGGGGCTGTCATCTGTATCCCCATTACATTCTGCATATAATTTCAGAAGTTTATTTGATCATTTAAAAAAAAAAAAACCTTACTATCCTTTGATATATTTTTTTACACCCCTTACTATCATTCTATCTTTCAGTCGATCACCGTCGAACTGCGGACGGGCAAGACGATGTGCCGGGCGGCCAATCCCGATGTCGACTGGGGATTCTTCGAGCTTCACGCCATCGGTGTATCCGAAGACCCCGACCTCAACCGTGAGCGTGCTGGCAAGATCTTGACATTCGCAGAAACAGAGATCGGACTGCCACAAACAAGGTGGGTAAAGAGGGGTCTGTTTGCATGGGGATACTGTTATGATTGCAGGGTCAGTATTGATACTGATGTGGCTACCCTGGGTAAACAAGACATATTATTATTATTAATATTATTATTATTATTATTATTATTATTATTATTATTATTATTATTATTATTATTATTATTATTATTATTATTATTATTATTATTATTATTATTATTATTATTATTATTATTATTATCATCTTTATCATTATCGTTATTATTATTATTATTACTATTACTATCATTTTTAATATTATTATTATTATTATCATTATCGTCATTATTATTATTTTTGTTATTATTAGTGTTGTTGTTGTCGTTGTTCTTATTACTGGGTTTTTTTTTCGTTTTAGAGGAGGTCTTTAAGATCCCTACCTTTATGTTTAACACAGTCCAAACGATATGCAAGCAAACTAAATTGTGATTTATTTTAAAGAGAGAGAAAGAGAGAGAGAAAGAAAGAGAAAGATTGGCAAAGGGAAGAGGTAAGGGGAGGGGGGGGGGGGTCTTTCACTCCTTTTCTTCTCTCTTTTTCAGCACTTTTCTCTCAAGTCCCTTCATCTAAAATACCTACCCATAACGATCTTATGCCCCTCCGTACTTATATTTTCTTGAACGACACTACAATATCGTCTGAATGTATAATGTGAAGTGTCAAATAATATTGTTTTGTTAATGCATGTAGATACCTACATCATACATCAAAATTATACATAAAATGTAAAAAATAGCTCTATTATTCAAAGGTGTAACTAACAATTGATTATGACTTATTCCCCGCACTTCCCCCTTTCTTCATTTTTTTCCTTTACCTTCTTTATTCCACTACAGTTGTTTCTTCATGATGCACAACAATGACCCAAAGCACATCGGACTGGGGGACAACAAGTTGTGCGCTGATCACCCCCATTTTAAAAACTACACGCCCATCGAACTCTTCAATGACATGCGATCCTAGATACAAAATAAATGTCGTGGATTTAACTGAAAGTCACACTAATTCCCTTCCGTTTTTCGGTACAATGTAGTAAAACATAGAGATCGGTCGGCATCGTTTCACAAAATCGTTTTGAGTACAAGTTCACAAAAACCAAAATGAAACACGTGTTAATTCATAGTAGATGGAGAAACAGTCATATTCTCATCCTATTTATATATGTACCTCCAAATGAGGGATAGAAAGGGGGCATCCCCGATTCTGTCCTATTATGGATACGCCACTGATGGATTCAAAAATCAGACAAATTTATCACCCGCAATTTCTTCTTTTTAAATTGAATACAATTCTGCCTTTGTTTAGTAATTTAGTTTATTTAATTATATTAACTTTACTTTTAAGTCGTACATAATAAAACAAGAAAAAAAGAAACATGTGCAATATAATTTTGAACTCTAGTAAGAAAAAGGGGAATAGTAATTGAGATCATATACAAAACATATATATGCATCTATCTCTGAATGAAAAAGCCTTTTGTATCGGTATTTTTGGTTATCTGCTTATCATAATCATAATAAAGCACGTCGAACATGCCGAACGTTATGAATTACGTGATTGACATTTGATTATTATCTTTATTGTAGAAAAGTTAACATTTACTAAAGATTGTACATTGTAGTATATTAAGGTTTACTTTGTTACCAGTGGTTAAAATATGAAGCTAGGTCATGTTCTAGACGTTTGTTAACAATAGATTAAAATTGAAACAAATAAATGCAGTGCTGTTATTTTATAACAATATTTTTACATAAACATAACTTGCATGTGAATCGTATGAGCACTGACAAACAGTCAGCAGGATTTAAATGAGCACATTTTTAATTATGAGAGGACAGAAAATAGTAACAGATTTGATGAAGTTTAAGTCGTGAAAGAAAGTTAGAGTGTGAGAAATAGTTATAGTGTGAGGGAGAAAGAAGAACGAGAGAGAGAGAGAGAGAGAGAGAGAGAGAGAGGGGGCGGAGGGAGATAGATATGGAGTGAGAAAGAGAGAGGGGCGCGGAGGGAGAGTGAGAGAGAGAGAGAGAGAGGGGGGTGGAGGAAGTTCTCTCTCTCTCTCTCTCTCTCTCTCTCTCTCTCTCTCTCTCTCTCTATTATTATATAAAGAGATATACACATATATATATTTATGTATATATATATATATATATATATAAAGAGAGAGAGAGATAGAGAGAATTTTCGTAACGTGCATATTTCGCTTGTCCACTTGTTCCAAACCCAAAATATCTCTATTACGTATATCCTTCTCACCCCTTCCTTACCTGTCTCTTCTGTCTCAGTCTCTCTTCCCCTCACTCCCGCTCTCCCAAAACTATATTCTTCTGCCGCCCTCTCTCTCTCTCTCTCTCTCCCCCATTGCTCGAATTAATTCTGTTCCTTTTCCTAAAATCTGTGACAACATGTCCCTCTACTTTTTCTTACTTGCATGACATAATAGTTACTATGAGAAAAAATGGGGAAATTTACATGGCATCAAAGAGGGCACAACCAAACAACTTCTTTTAAAAACTACCCTTGGTCTTGGTTACCTGAAGCACAAGGAATGAACATTTGCTCTTTATTGTTCTCATGAGCCCATTTTCACATGTTTTATCCATTAGTCATGTAGGCCTATAAACTGAAACACGATTTGTGTTCTTTCTTTTCAGAGATTTCTCGGAATTATACCGCCTTTAAAAAAAAAACAGAATCCTGGATCCATGCCTTCTCCTAACCAACAGTCATAAAACGAGCTGATGGCATCTCAAACTTGTTCTCATTCTGCTTTGATGTGTTGCCAGTCGCCCACGCATCTTCCACGGTGCCGTCACCCGGGGCGTCACCCGGGGCGTCATCCTGGGTGTTACCAGGGGCGTCACCCGGGGCGTCATCCAGTGGGTGTCACCAGGGCCGTCATCAGCCAGGATGCTAAGGATCAACCTGATTTCATCAATGTCGTCCGGTCCGACCGATGGAAGACATAGGTGGTAGATCATGTTCACCCTCAGATCGCGTTTGGTCTTCACCGTCTCGCTCCGCGGGAACGAGGACTGTACTACCCCGCAGATTAGGTCCGATATGATGAGAGGGCGCCCTCGACCCTGCGGGAATGCTCCTAGAATGGGGGTACTGGAGAGCCAGTTGATAAGTTGTAACAGATCTCGAAGAAGAGCTTCCCTTTCTGACATAGTGCGAAGCTATATGAAACAGGAGGCAAAATCTGTGCATGACTAACGGATATCTCTGAAATCTTACTTTTGGATAAACAGAGAGATACGTATGTATACATTCATATACGTTATAGTATGTATAATTTAAAAACGAACTTTATCATTTTTCTTTAGCCATTTGTACTTTGGTATGAGCATTATGTTCAGTTTAATTTAATCTTCATTATAATTGTATCAATTTTAACACAGTAGAGAATTCAAATTATTCGATTGTCTAATGGGCCTATAATAATGGAGAAAATTGTCTTCACAAAACCATTATCCAACTACACTTAAGTTTACATATTTGAATTTTGTTTTTGCGCAAGGTACGTGGTAAATTGTGTTAAAATCAACGGACAATATTTTCTAATAAGGCCTGCGAAAGAAGCAGCTCATGCATCTCTCGTCATCCAATGCACCTTTTTTTATAAACATCTGACTTTCCGAAGAAAAAAAAATCCAAAGATATTTCCCATGCCCACTTTGAAACTCCGTGTTATACATAGCTCCTATTTCCGACTTACCGGCAGTGCCTGAGCAACTCCAACAACTAATGTTAGAACATCGACCATGCAGAGCAATAGACACATCCTGATCAAGATTCACTGTTATTTGGGATAGAAAATCATTCGTGTTGGCAAAGAACCATAAGCACACACCCGTCCTTCTGGCTTTTATTCGAAATGAAAATGACGACGAGACCTCGCCCAATCTGATGTAGGCCTTTCTATCTTAAATTATCTGAAGCCCTGTACTTTCCTTATAGTGCAGAATTTGTATTGCTCTCCAAATTATTATTTCTTTTAAATTATGCATAATAATTATATTATGGTCAAGCGTTTATTATTAATGGTCTGGTACTCGCTTTATTCTCTCTTCAGAAAATATACTGTACTGACACAAATTCCGATGAATGTTGATAGCTCCACCTCAAAGAACGAATAAAACCCCGAGGTCAAGTGGAGACACTAAACCGACTCGGGTCACCAAACAAACCAAATAGCCTGGCCCTGGCCCGTGATTAAGAACCCCCCCTCCCATCCTAAAGATTGACCGTCGCCCCCAGTAACTTATACTTTAAAGTTCTCGGTGGCAGATCTAGGCTTCATCGACAGGAAAGGAGGGAGGGGGGAGGGAACATGTCCGAAAGAAACAATCTCTTTCTAATCCAAAATTCTATGACGAGAAAACAAAGAGAGAGAGAGAGAGAGAGAGAGAGAGATAGAGAGAGAGGGGGATGGGGGGGGGGGGGGAGGGGGGGGGGGGTAATCTTCTTTTTTCTTAACCCGTTGACTACTGATTTTTCACTTTTCTAAAGGCTTAGTACAGGAACCATTCAGTTCTAGTAGGCAATGAGTTGACTTGAAGCTTATGCCTTACATTTTGGCCTATAAGCCAGATGTAACGTTTGCCGGGGGGGAGGGAGGGGTATAGTGTAATCCGCCTTTGGTTTTTCTTCTTTTTCTTCCTACTTCTTCTTTGCTATAGTGCAGGTCACCGCCGGTGTATTCCCGTACTTTTATATATAGTTATAAAGGCGGATGGGTAAACTCTAAAAGAGTCACTCTCTATAGTAGGGCAACCCGAGAAATCAGGAATATTAATGCTACAGCCCCCATCATACCAAAGTAGTTCTCACTACGTCCTGGAAAATGTTGACACATGGGCTCAAACTGTGTTGCATGCGAACGGAGTGAACGTACACTCTTATTTCCACGGAGTCAAATTTCACTCTGAATGGCGTCAGCTGGGAGTCAACTCTATTCCTAGTTAAACTGACACGGAAAAGGAGTCATCTTGACTCTGAATTGCGTCAATTCTCAGCTGATGCCACACAATCCGAGTCAAATTGATTCGGAATCCGTGTCACTTTAACTAGGAATAGAGTCGACTCCCAGCTGACGCCATTTAGAGTGAAATTTGACTCCGTGGAAATAAGAGTGTAGTGTCAACTGTTTACGATCTGTTTTAACTTCATGCAGGTGCAGATCCACGGGGGGGGGGGGGGGCGCCCCCTGGACTTTAAAATAAAAAAAAAATGTTTTATAATTTTTTTAAAGTTAGTGCTCACACTACCCCCCTCCACCAACTGAGCGAAAATAACGGTCTGCGCGATTTTCAAATTTCCGGGTGCAAATACGAACAAAAAATGCTTACTACCCATGTGGATTATGTAGACCTATTGTCCAGTATGTCAGGGGAAGGCAATCTCTCCCTCAAACAAAAAAAAACAACAAAAACATCTGGGTATATAAGATGGACCGAATTTTTCCAGTGCCAAACTCTCCGAACATAAACAATGTAACAATTACTGATCTTAAACTATATGCAGATTAAATTAAATTTATTTATTTAAACGCGGTAACACTCTCAGCCTACACGGATGTTTTTTGAAAATCCGTATGAACTGAATAAAAATATATACACACAAAGGCCATTATAACATAAAACAATAAAACATAAAGGTATGCAAAATAAACGAATCAAATCAAAACAAAGATAATGAAGAATAAGAATAGGAAACAAACACTGAACAAACAAACAAAAGAACAAGAAGAAAAAAACAGCATTAAACAAACAAACAAAGTTACACATAAGAGGATCCCCGGGGATCAGGTCGTGTTCTTCAAAAATATATAAGTGTACGTTGCTCAAACGCGCAAGTTGGATGAAATGAAGCAAATTACATCATTTTCATACGGCTGAAGGTTCGAACTATTCAATTAATTTTTCCATACACGATTCGGCGTAAATAACTGAATGACAAGCTCCGGAAAAAGAAAGAAAAAACTCATTACCAATAACAACACATGACGAACAACAACATAAGCCTCCCTCCAGCTCCCACCACCCCCATCTAGCTCTCTCTCTCTCTCTCTCTCCCTCGATCTATTCCCTTTCATCCGTCTATCGTGATGATGGTAATCGCCCATTTTACACTTCTATTCGCCAAGCTGAGAGAAAACAAGATGTTAGACAAATTGTGGAAACCACCGGAAAGCATTGTTCATTCATTCATTGTTATTGTATTCTTTCTATTATTGACTAAGCCCGGTGGCCATTATTACCGCAGCGTCTTACAACAAATCCGCCCACGAAATGAATATTCATGAGTACACTCCATGGAAACGCGCTAGTTGGATGTCATCAAGGCAATAAGGCCACGAACGAAGTGCCTGGTATTTTTCACTAAAAACGTAAAATTAGGAAATAAATATGACATCAAGAGAAGACACCAAATCGTACCTATCTCGGAGGGAGATACCTCAGCTTTTTGAGGTGAGTGTTCACTTTATATTCATATTTCATTCATTTTAACTGCCTTACAAATGTTCGTAATTCACCCCGTTATGCGATTATGTAGTCCCACATACTGGAAATTCGGATGCGGCTGGGGAAGCTTACGCATGATTGACTCGAGTCTAGTCTCGAGTCGTCAAGTCTGACAATAGAGTTGAGAACTTGTCTTGAGTTGAGACTGTTGACTCGTTGATTGTCGACGTCTAAAGCGTAATTTTACAAGTATACTTTATCATGTAGTACGCCAACTACATTTACCTTGCAATGAATTCCATGGGTTTTAACAGTTTTTGATTTTATGAATAACAAAATGAACCAGACGGCAGACCCCTCTCTAGTCTAATGAATATGAAGAATGATTCTAATTTCAATGAACATGATGAAAGTATGATGAGTATGACTCTGTAGTATGTATGACTGAGAGTGAGTATGACTTTCTGACCGAGTATGATGATTATGAAATATGCATAGACCCTAGGTCTAGACCCAGGTCGAAATTCCAATAGGATCCTATAGCCTATTGGACCATCAGAAACCATTAGAGCTATTGGTGTCTATTGGTTTCAATAGGGAAAGTGAAATGATGGACCCACAGAAACCAATAGAAAATATCTAATGGACCAACACAAACCCACAGAAAAAATGCTGATGGACCAACAGAAGGCTTCTATTGGACCAACATCCACCCACGTCTTCTATGGGTTTCTGTTGGTCCATCAGATATTTTCTTCTATGATGGGTTTCTGTTGGTCCATTAGATATTTTATATGGGTTCCTGTTGGTCCATTAGAGATCTTTCTATGGGTTTCTAATGGTCCCATATTCTGAATTCCCTAATGAAACCAATAGTCCAATGGCTTCTATTGGTAAATCAATAATGATAAATCAAAGATCGATTTTAACAACTGTCCACCAAAAAGGTATATTCTAATCTCAATTGCATTAACTCCATCACAAAGATCACTTGAAGTGAGTTTAAGAATATCCTTTAATTAACTGAAGGCTTGTACTATTCTATATAATAAACATACATGAATTGTTTCTTGGTTAGTATTTTATAGTAATCATTATAATCAATATATCTATTGCTAAAACGTGAATGTAATTGTAACATGATCACACAAATAATCTATTGGTTATTAATTGCCTAAAGAAAATAAAAATCACAAAATTGATGTGCATTATCAAAAGTTACTTAACAAATTATGATAAATGTATTGTTCTGTGAGAACGTGTAAAGTAATCATGAATATGCATGAGATAGATTTAGCTGTTGGTTTCTATTGGTTTCTATTGGTCTCATTGGTTTTCTATTGGTCCTATCGGTTCTATCGGTTTCTATTGGTCTTATTGGTTTCTATTGGACCTATTGGTTTCTATTGGTCCTATTGGTCCTATTAGTTTCTATTGGACCTATTGGTTTCTATTGGTCCTATTGGTCCTATTGGTCCTATAGGTCCTATTGGTCCTATTGGTTTCTATTGGTCTTATTGGTTTCTATCATTTCTATTGGTCCTATTGGTTTCTATTTCTATTGGTTTCTATGGGTGCTATTGGTTTCTATTGGTTTCTGATGGTTTGAATGGTCTCTATTGGATTCAATTATATGGGTCCAACAGAAACCAATAGACTCCAACAGAAACCATTAGAGACCAATAGAATTTGTCTAATGGTCTCTATTGGTCTCTATGGGATTTTCGACCTGGGGATCTAGATCTTCAGAATCGATTAGATCGTCATCAAAATAAAAAAATGAAGATAGATTCTAGACCCTAAGATTGGACAAGCACTGGTCCTCTCAGCACCAAATGCTTCCATAAAATTAATATATGCGTCCACCCGCCATGCGAGCAAAAATAGTTCAGGTTTATTAGAACGAAGCACCACTCGATGAAACGACTGGAAATTTCAACAGGATCACCTCACACTTCCGTATACTGATGCTGAAGTTAACTAAAGTGGCATAAAATGAAGCAATAAAGGCATAAGCTAGTACTAGTAATAGAGTATGAGTTGAAACTGGAAATTACTTTTGCACATCGTAAGTAAAAATAATAATACTCAGCTTTTATATAGCGCTCTAATACATCTCGGACTTCTCTAAGCACTTTACAGATTACCCCGGTCATTGGATTCAGTGCTTGCCCGCACACACTGTGTGCACAATCTCAACACCCTGGGAAACATTCCAGCCCGGCGTGACTTGACGCTCAAAAACCGTTTGACCAACAATGACGGTCGCATCCTACCTAATCTATCTAATTATTTATTATTGTCATTATTCCTTTTTGTTATTAAGTCTAGACTATTGTTATTATTTATAATCAGGGCTTAAATTAATCCAAGGCCATCCAAGGCCAGGCCTTGGATGCCCCTTTGATTGGCCTCAATGCCCCTCTCACTGGCCTTGGAGATTTTGTGTGCCCTTTCCAATTCTTCCTATTTGTGCTGTACTATAGGAATGTGCCCTACAGAAAAGTGGCCTTGCCCTAAAAATATTGAAATTTAAGGCCTGATAATTATTGTTATAATATGATGATGATGATAAAGATGATGATTATTGATAATAATATAATCAATACTATTGTTAATATTTATTGTATTATTGTTATCATTATTATCATCACCATCAGCATATCATCATCATCATCATCATCATCATCATCATAATTAACAATCATCATTGAGGGTTAATCTATACCATATGATATCTCCATTCCTTTTTCAGAGTCTCATGACAGGGCTGATGTACAACAAGCCTGAGAACCATGTAGAATACATGCTCAATTGTCTGCAGAAGGTCCAAGGTAGCCCAGAGAAGCCCAACGCCGTCAAATGGAACACATTCGTAGAGAACGTAAAGCGGACCCCCAGTCCCCTGCCACCAATCCAGCTCGACAATGGAGCGAGGCAGCCTACATTCACTACAGGTCAGTCTCATATCATATCATATGAACCTTATCGATCTGGGGGAAAAGAAGTTAAAGTAGCTTGGGTACTTTATACTTTTCTATCATACAAGAAATAGGGTTGTAAAGAGAAGGTAGTACTGACTCAAATCACCTATTTGAATTATCGATTTGAATAGTTCAAACTAGGCCTACCAGGTACTGATCACAGTAATATTGCTGATTTTAAATAAAAATTGTAATACAAAAAAAAAGTATTGATTTTATTATTGTTTTTAGTTCTTCATGTGATTTACAATGAGCTGATTCAAATTATAATTTCGATTCTTAAAAAGAAAAAAAATCAAAAGAAATATTAATGCAGGAGTGCTGGCTGTTTATCTCCTCATCTACATGTACATGTACATGTACATGTATGTAATGTGATCTGTGATTGGCTAAACCCGCATTATACATATTGAATAGATTCCCCATGAGTAGACATACATGTACAGTAGTTGTATTGCCAGAGTTGAAGACAACTTTAATTAGGAGATATAGAGAAAAATAAGGCCAGTCGATTTCACTATCGGCATTATATCCACATGTTCTTAGTTGAAAAAAAGAAGTTTTGTTTGTTGATATTAAGTCTATGATCAGAGACTTTTTTGTGTCTGGGGGGAGGGGGGCTGGGCAGCAAGAGAGTGCTATTTAGTGTACTGTAGAGGCTCTTCATTGGAAATACAATGAAGAAGCTTAAATTCATACAGTCAACATTTGTATGGCTGCATGATTAAGAATTAGGTGACCATTTGTTGCAAGTACTGGAAGTGTATATCGCATAAAAAATGTTGCCTTCGTTGTGAAATATACTATAATGTTGGTTTTGCTGCAAAACAGCATTACATGTACATCAATAGCACATCTTTTTCATGCACATGTATTTAGAGTTACTTTTTAAGAAATATGTTCATTATCTTTTTAACCAGCTCTTGGCCCTTAATCGTCTACACCTTGCAGTGTGTTTGTATTCCCTATTACCTAATTTACATGTGTGTTTAATGCTCTTAAATACATACAAACCACAATCAATACTATTGATTATTTCCCCAAGGGTGGAAGAAACTCCCTCTTTGTGAAGAGCGGAGGAGTGGCTGTGAAGAAATAAAGTTAAATAGCCTCTTAAGGACCATAAGTGTTGCTAAAATCCATTCTCTCGTACATGTACATGTAGGTCATCAATTTAGCTGGTTTATTTTCTTTTCATAAACAAATATGTGTAACATGTTGTAAATTCTAATGTGCCTGTAATCTTAAAAAGTAAATCAACTCTCTAATGTATTGCACACAGACAGGGGTGGTTTAATAAAAAAACTTGAAAAATAATTGACAACATTGATACCAGGAATGTTTGATTTCAGAATAATTGCTTATAAATATATGTAGGCCCTTTTATCTAAATATAGTTGGTACTTTATCAATTTATATACTTTTTCTGCAAAATTGTAAACCATCCTGATGAATGGGGCAATAAAATCTCTTTTTGGTAAAATACAGGTACAGGTACATGTACATACTGTACTGTCTTATTGAGAGCCACAATGATATGTACCGTCATGATTATACAGAAAAGAGGAAGAAGAGGAAGAAGAAAAAGAAAACTATCATATTTTAATCGTTCCTTAAGTATTTGTAGGAGGTGATTATAAAAACCTAGTCCTAGTCTAGAGTATTGAATTCTTCATCCAAATTAGTATGTTGTAGTTGCCATTGTGTCCTAGTTATGAAGAAAAACAAATGCTTATTGTCATTGTGTGCATTTAAGATAAGATTTTGATGGAGGATAACCTTACTCTTAGAATTGGTTCTGAAAAGGCAACCAATATGAATTGAGAAACAAACTTCCATATATATACTGATTGATGTTCCTCTCTCTTTATTATGTTTCGTGCGAGTGCATTTGCAGGGGTATTTTCATATCATTCTATGTACATTATATTTTACTGAGCAAGAGTCTAAGGGAGCTGCTCTTTATTGGCTTACTCTCTTTGTAATAGTCTTTTTCATTGTACAAGATATACATTTTGCATGATCTGCAAATGATTTTTAATAATTTAGAATTAAAAGCAATTTGACTTTCGGCTTGCAATTTTGAAATTTTACCTTCTCTTTTTTTCACCTTCTCTCTTTAGAACCGAGCCTTACAGATATGAAGCGATTAAGCCCCCTGCCTCCGATTTCTCCCAAACCAAATCTGGCCCATGTACGAATAATCTTGGTTATTGGTAAGTTACTTATTATTATTCTATGTTGTGTTTAATATGCTTTAGTGATTTTGCTTGGACATTTTCTTATTAAGGACATTATCATTTGAGTAGAGTCAAAAGAAAGATACAACCTTTTAGAATATCAACTAATTAAAGTAATTATTTCATGTAGATTATGTGCATTTTGGATAATTCATTCTATTCTATATACATGTTAAATATGTGGAAATATTGAATGGATGTGATTGTCAAGATGAATAAAAAAAAAGGGGAATAAAAACTAAACCTTCATACATGCAGTACGTGGGGTAATTTTAAGAGAAAATATATTTCAAAAGAAATTGCCTGCTTATTGCAGATTTCTAAGCCTCACAAATTATGCAAAGCTAGCTATTTGACATTTAAGAAACTGCCTCCATGTACTCGATACTTGTCACATGGTTAAATGCCCACACATAATAATTCACTGTTGACTTTTTAATAATCCTTGGAACCATCACTGTGCGCTCCATTGTGTGGTTGCTGTAGCAACAGTGGCAGCCAAATAGAAGGCAATTGAAGGCATTTAATTGTGTAAGGTTAGGTAGGCGTACAAATGTAGATATGTACATACATGTATACATACATTATTTAGCAGTTATCATTTACAATTTACAATTTTAACATGTCTATAGTAGGCTCCATTGAATAGCAATTTCTGCTTTTTTTTATTGAGAAAAAAGGCGGGGGGTGGGGGGGGGGGGGGAGGAATATAAACATGTATTGTCTATTTACTTTTGAACACCATTTTTGGTTGTTTGATATGTACATGTACATGTAGATATGCCAAATACATTTTTGTTTACAATGGGTATTTGCTGACAGCACAGATTATTATGACAGAAGAGATATGACTTTAGACATCCCTGTTTGTTTCCAGATCTGAAATGCTACATGTGTACATGTATGTTTAACATTGGGAGATCTAACTTACATGTATCTTTCACTCAAAATGTATCTACAGTAATGAATTAGGAAAGTGTGATGTTGATCCATTTCAGTAATATTGATATTTGAACTTTTCTTAATCAATACGAATCCGCCTGTCTCTTACTTAGTCTGGCAGTATAACTATAAGTCTGACCTTTTCTCTTCTTCGTCTTAGTCTTGTTTTTGGCTGTCACTTAACCTTCCTTTCTTTCTATTTCTCTCTCTTTGTTTCTATTAATATGTATTTTCTTCTACATGTATGTCCTCTCTTTCTCTCTTCCTCCCTCTCCCTCTCTTCTTTTACAATCCTCAAATTCTCAAATTCTCTCTTGCTTCTTCCCTTTTCCTTTTTTCCCCATTAAAAAAAAACACCACATCCTTAATCCTTCCAAATTTCTTCTCTTTACAATTTTGACTACTTTTATTTATGTTTCTCCCAATAGCTATTTTTTTGGCCTTTAATGCCATCTCTCATGATTTTAAATTGTATTCTATGTCCATCTTCTTCCCCCTCACCCCCTCTCACCTATCACCCCCTCTCTGTCTCTGACATTTCATGATTTACCTAGTATTTTGTTATTCTCTCGTTCTTTTTTTATGTCACCCTCTCTCTCCTTCTGCTCCCTCTCTCTCTCTATCTATCTCTCTCTCTCTCTCTTTCTCATTTGCATTTCCGTGATAAAGACCCACCTGCTTATTTCACCATTGCCCTTTTTTATTCAATATATTTTAATCATGACAAAAAGGAAAAGTACAATATTTAACAGTATTTAAAACAACCCCCAAGGTGATTGTGCTTCTTGTAGGCATGGAGTTATTCATCCATGGTTAATTTCATGCTTTCATAATTTTGTTGCGGAAAAAATATGCAGGTGAAATTTGTGTCACTACAGGCTGTCAAATTAATAAGATTACAGTTGGCCTTGGAAAACAATTTTTTATGTACGTGTATGTACAACACATAATTAATGGATTATTGCAGAGTTGTCCCTTTTCACACAAACGCACACACACTTTCTCTCTTCGTTTGTCTTCGATGCTATAAATTTATCTCTGTCCATTTTCTAGCGCTCTCTGTCTCTATTTTTCAATTTCTCTCTCTACCATTATTCTGTCTGTCATTTGTTCTCTCTCTCTCTCTCTCCCTCGATCACTCAACCTCTCAACCTCTCAATCTCTCTTTTTTTCTGTCTCTCTGTCTCTTTCTTTGTCTCTCTTTCCATTTTATCTCTTTCTCTCTTTCTCTCTCTCTTTCCCTTCTATCTCTTTCTCTCTTTCTCTCTCTCAATCTCTCTTTCTCTCTCTCAATCTCTCTTTCTCTCTCTCTCTCTCTTAATGTATCTCTCTTTCTCTCTCTCTCTTAATCTCTCTTTCTCTTAATCTCTCTCTCTCTCTCTTAATCTCTCTCTCTCTCTCTCTCTCTCTCTCTCCCTCGCCCAACCCCTCTCTCTCTCTCAATCTCCACCTCTCTCTCTCTCTCTCTAACATACTAGATGTACATATTGTGGTTCAGAGACTGAATAAGTGACCAGACTGGTCCACAAGGTACAGGGTTCAAGTCTCTGCCACATTAAAATCATCTAGCTAGCTTCCAGGATTTTGCCAGATTTCAAGTCCTGACACCTCTCGATCTGCATGTTACATTCTTTTAAAAGGTTTTTTGAATCTACAGAATGCATGTGCCTTCAAATGTCAGGGTCTCTTTTTCAAAACTATTTTGATATAATAGTGCAGTATACATGTAAGTGCATTTGACCATCATCATAATTGCTAATTCAATTATGATTTAATCCGCTTTGCTCTTTACTCGTATCAGGCGGGCCCGGCAGTGGGAAGGGCACGCAGTGTGCAAAGATAGCCGAGCGTTACCAAGGCTACATCCATCTATCGCTGGGGACGGCTCTGCGGAGGAAGGTTGCTAAGTTCCTGGAAGACGATTCATGGAGGAGTGTGGCCGACCTGATCAACACTGGAGGGCTGGTCAAAGATGTGAGATATATATACAGTCACCTTAGTGACCACCTGTATAGAAAGACCACCTGTCTACAAAGACAACATTTTTTTGTTTTCCTTGAAAATGGTTTCTCATTGAAGCCTGTACTAAAGGAACCTGTACATAAAGACAACCTGTCTATAAAGACCATTTTTTGTCTCCCTTGGGTGGTCTTTATAGACAGGTTTCACTGTATATCTATTCCACTACTCGACATCAAATTTATAAGATGCTTCTTCTGTCGTACATGTGGAGATGGTCGGTTCACAGAAGAAAAAAATATCTGATGTTTGACAAAGTATTGTAAACTATATTAAAGCCCCACTGTCCTACTTGTAGCTACTTGCTCCCTCTATATAGAAAACTTCCCCGATCGGTGCCTGTTGGCCATGATCCTCTTTTTCTTATATTAGTTTAGAGCTGAGTTGATGAGATAGCCACCTGTCAGTGACCTCGCTGTGTGGTCTAATCCCTTCTGGCCCAGTAGTATTGACAATCTTTAAAAGAGAAGTCTACTCTGATATACATGCACATTGGTTCAAACAAATCAGAATAAATGCAGGAGAAACAAATTATTGATGTTTAAGGTAAGATTTTCGACATTTGATGAGTGCTTTTGTGATTTCCTTGGAAGAGGCCCTCAGTGATCAAATATAAATTGCATTAAAAATCAAAGCTTTTTGTAATCTGTATAATATTTCCCTGTAATTCATTAATCTATTTCTCTCATTTTTCTCATTTCGTGTATCAAAACCAAATTGTTCCAAGGGCCAGAATTCTCATTTCAAATTTGGAGTACTAGCTGGCCAAGTAGTTCAGAGAACTTCCACTCATTTCTAATGATTGATATGAAAACCAAAGGATGTTTAAAATTTAGCAGGAAATGGATGATAAATTGTTTCAGAAAAAGGACAATACTCTCAAAATAATTTTATGCATAAATAAACTACCGGTTAAAGATTTCTCATCTTGTTTGCTCAAACACAAGATTTATTCAGCAAAAAAGAAAAAAGGGAAAGAAAAAAAAAAAAAAAAAAAAATGTGAAAGGAACTGAGGTCAAATATATAAGTTATTAACTTATTTACCAGTATCTGAATATTCAATATTTATTATAGAATTTTGTATGTTTATTTTGTTAAATCTATTTATTTTCAATGGTTTATAGGACAACACTTATGAGATCCTTCAACACAAGATCGAGAAGAAGTTGAAGAAATACCCAACGACTCTTGGATTCATCATTGAGGGATTTCCACGAACCATGTCACAAGCCAAACTATTCCAGGATAAGGTAAATACATGTACCCGGTATAGAGAATTTGTCCAAATATTTAACTTGTTATTTTGTGCGTTTCAGAACATCATGAATGCTGCTAAGTGTGCAAAATTCAAGAACCTTCCTCCCCCCCAAAAAAAATTAAAAAAAATAAAAATAAATAAAGAAACTGCATAAAAATTATGCCCAGTGTGTCGAAAATGTGCACAAAATGTGCACAAAATGCTTTGAATACTTGTTTTCTATTAAGTATTTTAAGTCTTCACTCTCAAAGGGCAGAAAACGCCAGAAATATATATTTTATGCTAAACAGCAAAGACGCCATTTTGTCAGACCCCCAAAATGACTACATAATTTGCCCAATATAGATACATCATAAATCCCTCATTTCATTAATACAAATATTGTTCCTTCATGGTTAACTTTACATTTCATGAACTTTTTTATTTCCAGTTTTTAGAAAAAAGACAGCTTTATGGGTCAAGATTATTGAAAACAAGATACAAACTTTTGCACTGCAAGAGTAAAAATGACAGAGTCTGGTTTAATTACCATTTTGACCCCCCCCCCCAATTTTTTTTTTACAGTTATCTAATTGAATTACTATTGGTAATTTGATAGCCCCTTTTTTCAAAGACTCATACACTGACACGTTCAAAGGAACATACATTCAAATAATAATGATAAAAAGTCATTCTTGTATAGTATAAATACCATTATGATATAATTAATGTCCCTATGTACTTCAGACTATAAGAGGTTTGGGTGTTATGACTTTAACTCGATAGCTCTATTCTCTATTTTTAATCTTAACTCAGTATGGAACCCCTGACCTTGTCATCTCGCTGGACTGCGATGAAGTGCGTCTCAAGTACCGTCTGGAGAAGAGGAAGGATACTAGTGAGAGAGAGGATGATAAAGAAGAAGATGTGGTTGCTAGGCGACTGGAAGCTTTTAGGGAGCAGACGTTGCCAGTCGTCACTCATTACAACGCCAAGGATGGCCTTCTTAAAAGAGTAAGATGCCATCCAATTATATTCTGAAATTCAATTGCTTTTATATAGTTTAATTTAAGATTGTATTTTTATGTTTTCTTAGGTTTCTAGTCATATTAAATCACAATTAGTTTTTTCTGTTGTCATGATAGAATCTTTTATTCTGATATGTTATATGTAGCTAGATTTGGGTTCATTTCAAGTCAGAAACATCTGCAACTATTTTTGTAAGTTTATAAATAAATCTGTATGAACCTTTGTTTTTGGTGCATTAGACACAAAGTTCTTTGACAGCTGAATAATAATACTAATAATAATGATAAAAATCAATAGTGATCTGTCAGTCTATGACAGCTAGGTTCAGTGACTCAATCAGAATTCTACATCAAGTGTCTCTCCAAGTACCTCGGTCTTGAACCATCCGTTTCAGCATTTCCTATCCTGTTTCTCCACATTATGTGATTAAATCATCTAGAAAGCCTGATAATAATAATAATTATGATAATAATAATATTGATAATAATAATAATGATGATGATAATAATAATAGTGAAGTCTAAGAGCTTATATTGTAATTAATGAGTGATTAAAATTCAGAAAAATAATTTATTTGAAAGTTGAAACGAGTAATTCCAATTTCACATTCTCTTGTTGTCTTTTCTTCTATGTGCAAGCTATGATAATGTAATGGCAAGTGTTCCACCTTACCCTCCAATGGTCTTTATTTAGTCTATATTATTATTATTATTGATGGTTATTTTGCAGGTAAATACAGACCGGGATGAGGATGAAGTGTTCTTTGATGTTGCAAACATGATTGACAGTCTCTTTTTCTCACCCAAGTCACCAGCACCACCAGGTAAGTCTGGTTATCAAGACTAAATTAAGTTACCTCGTATTAGCTGTTAACTGTATAGTATCTGCCCTTTCATTTGAATTCATATATCTGTATATTTAGCTAACGTAACCTTATTATTATTTTGAAAATGTTTTAATTCTATTGCGCATTAGGGCAGCTGAGCTAAAGCCAGAGTAACGATACTACTTGTGCTTTGTAGGGGCCATCGAGCTTCCCCTGAGTTGGATTTGTGCGCAATAGAAATGTATATTATTACTATTACTGGAGTAGTAGTAGTAGTACTATTATTACTCTTCCAGAGCTTTTTCATTATATATTTTGCAGGGCCAGTTCATAAAGTGGGTACTAATATTTTTTGGAATTTGGTCCGTGGTTAACAGAATGATTTAGGATCAAAGATTCAAGATTCATTCAAAAACTTTTCTAATTCACAACCAGTTTGGTGAATTAATTGTGATAGTTTATAGATAAAAGACAAAATTTACAATACAGGATACAAACAGTAACCAATTTACCATAAATAAATGTACAGAATCAACAAACGGAAATATTAATAGCAATTTGATTTTATAATCCAATTGTGTTTGTTTCTGTAATTTCATTAGGTTGAATAATTAAGCTATCAAAACATGAATTATGCATGGTACAGACAATACAAGAATGATTGATAATGAGTTTTAAGAAATAATTTTAAAAGAATGACATCATCAAGTTGGTTAGAGCAATCGTTATTCTTTGAATCTAATCTTATTTAAAAAACAATAGAAATAATACAACCTGTTTTCGGAGAGTTTATAATGAATGGCTGTAATGGCATGTACCATATCTTGAGTTGAATTTTGTTTTGTTTTGTTTTTAGGTACAGCTGGGAAATCCAGTCCACTCTCTCCCAGTCCACTCCCTCCCATCAAAACCCCAAATAAAGATCAAACAAGTCAAGAGCAATCACAAGCAGAGGTAACTAAATATAAGAGAAACATCCTTCATCTTTCTGATATGACTCCACGATGGATAGTTTTAAACCTAAAAGGACCAGGAAGGGGCTGTCTGCATTGGTTCTACACTTCTGTAATATTCCCCAATAACGTCTGAGATTTTTTCTTCCATGTTTTCATAACTTTTAAGCCCCAAATTGGCGCCTCTTTCGACACCAAATTCATAACATTTAGACTTTTTGCGGCGCATCTAATTTGCAGTCTCTGAGATACCAATACACCCAAATGTTATTATTAATTATCTGTATCAAGACAAATATTTGTAGATGTTTGTAAATGAAGTCTGAATATTTCATTGTTTTATTCTAGGTAATTCAAAAGCAATTGTATATTTAAACATATTTAACTGTTTCTTGAGACAAAAGTTTTATTTCACTTTTCTTTTTTTTTTTTTTTTTATTTCATTCAGGCTGAAAAGGAAGCTCTTGTTGATGAAGCAGTTGCATTACTCAACAGTGGAGTTTCTGTGGATTGTAAGTTTATACATTTTTTTTTATTTAATTACCCTCTTATTCAATTTAAATATTAATTGAAAGTAAGAAAAGGAAAGACAAATTTTTTAATGATAAATTAAATACAATTTCAGCCAGTGAATTTATTGAAAGATTATGATATACAGTGAACTTCCACAAAATTGTATGTGATTTTTTTTTTAAAGCAAGAAAAATGATAAGGGAGCGGAAGGATCCATCAGAATAATAAATTGGTAATAAGCTCATTCGATAATGTTTTTTGTAATCCTTTCTTTCTTTGTGTTTTCAGTGGTTGTGGAGCCTTCTGTGGAGAAAGTGGATTCAAATGTAACAGGGGGAGGAGAAGATGGCAAAGAAGGTATGGAATAAATAATCATTTAGTTTTAATCTCTTTCACATATGATATCAAGAATTGCATTCTTATTTTATTGATTTGATCACAATAGATTATCTGCTCTTAATCAGCTAAAAGCTGTTTTTCAGTTTTGTTCAAGTTAGTTATGAGCTCCAAACTGCCAAACTTACCAGAATTCATTGTTGTCTCTATATAGTAAACCAATTAATTTCTTAAAAACATTCTGTATACTGAGAAAACTTTGTTCCATCAGTTAGACGTATCGGACAAAATATAGAAATTCTGATATTGTCTAAGATTTTTAGAAACCCCCTCATATCAGAGAAGATCTTGTTTTCCTCCCCCAAGATAACCGTCACAATTAAATATTGAATTGAATTTATTGACCATATGTGCATATAAAAGCAAAACATACAATAGAAAATAGAAAGAAAAAAAACATACAAAATACAAAGCAAATATATGATCAGGACCACAAAGAAGCAAATTGCTTATAAATACATGTAGGGCCCCTCAAAAAACAAATTAAGTTAAATATAATTCAGTCACCATACCCACATATGCACACACAATATCAGGCCTGATACCTGATTTAAATCGGTTTCCTGATTTTTTTTATTTTTCCTGATTTTTTCCCGATTTTTTCCCAATTTTTTTTGTTTCTTCCCGATTTAAAAAAAAAAAAAAAAAAAAAAATCCAGATTTTTTTAAATTTTTTTTACTAATTTTTTTTCTTTCTTCTTCCATATTTTATCCTGATTTTCCCGATTTCCCTCTTATGTTCTCTATTCTTTCCTATTTTGCCAAATTTTTTTCCCAATTTACCCAATTTTGTCCCAATTTTCTTACTCGAAAGGGGAGAATGTTGTTAGATGCCATTTTTTCCTTGCGAATCCTTTTTTTTTCTTTACTCAAGGGGGGCGTGGTTGAGGGGAAAACAAAAAACCTATTTTTTGTTTAGTGCTCATTATATACCTCACTTAAGTAATCCAGCAATCTGATTGGTCGAAATTGCATTCATAAACTTTAACTGTTCCTGTAAAAACAGACCTATTTTCCCAATAACCATGGTTATTGGGAAAATAGGTCAGTCTCCATGGTTACCCCATAGGTTTACATGTTAACAAATGGTTTGAGCGATCGAGGATACCGTACATGTACGTGTGCGAAGAATTGGTCGGTAATTTCAATACAATTGAATCTCGATCGATCTTACCGACAATTTTATCTTGCATTGTTGACATGAAGACGAAAATAAACTTCCAAAAACAAAAAAACAACATCTGCCGATAGATCTTGATCTAAGTTCGTGCCAATATGCATTGCAAAAGTAAAAGAAGGGCCCGATTAATGGAGCACCCGCGAATCATCAATCACGCGAAGCCGTTTTAAATCCATTTTAATGTATATATTAGAGAAAACTGTTACGTATGGTAACAGAGCGCGATAGCCGAGCGGATTAAGGCGCTGATTTTAGTTACATCACCTTTTGTACGCAAGAGATCGAATCCCATCTTCGACAAAAGTTTTTTTAATTTTTAATTTTTTAGTGTATTTTTTTTTGGCATATAAAAGTATTAATGACTGCTTTAATATTCGAGAAATAGTTGTTTTTATACGCTCTCGGGAAGGTTACAATTGGGCTGTTGCCCTCGGCACGCCTCGGGGCAATAGCACAATTCTAACCTTCCCTTGAGCGTATAAAAACAACTATTTCTCTCAAAGCAGTCATTAATACTATACTATCACCCCTGCAATATTCATGTAGCAAGTATTTGAATGTAATTAAAATCTATTTTCTTGTTTCTTTTTTTTCTTCAGTGGTAGAAGAAGCAATAACTGCAGAACAATCACCAGTGACAGGAGGTGATGATAGCACACTGCCCTCTACGCAAGGTAGGTTTCAAAACATTGTTGTCATGGTGACTATAGATTTAATGGCAATATATAAATATACATGTATGTGGTATATAGCAGTATTGGTATATTTATGAAGAATTTGCAAATTTAGTTAATCGTTTTGATATTTGAAAGTTGTTTAAATGAATGGATAGAGAATATTAGATGCAGGTGACATAAAAGGATAACAGAATAGATGAAGAAAGAGATGAAAAAGCAAGGAAATGAGAAATAAGGAGGTACAGGAACATATAAGTAATTTATAAGGCATAACAAGACTTTTTAAAATCCATTAACATAATCAATCTGAGAGATAGCATATTTAATACAAGCAATGAAAACCAGAAATGAGAAAATGGCACCTGTGGTTCCTCTAACTTTATTGTTTTGCGCTAAGATCCAAGATGCTATCAAAGGAAGAAAGAAAAAAACGCCTTAAAGTATGTAAAGATATGTGTAGTTTGAGTTGTGTCAATAAATAAGTTCTGCCCATTTTCATGTAGAGTTGTATATTTGCAATATTCATTTAGCATGTTTAATAACTACATGTTCCAATTGTTTTTATTGCAGATGGGAGCGCAGAAGCCAAGCTGAAAGATACTAAGATCATTTTTGTTGTAGGTAAGTCAACTGCAAAGGTTATGCTCTAAAGAAACCTGAAATGAAAAATCTTGTGATTTTTGCATTCTGCATTGGAATGTTCCTTACCACTATTTACAAAACTGTTAGTTGAGACAACGTCGAGCTAATGAAGGGAGGGGGGCATTGTGATGTGTAATGTGTGTTTCACTGTGCTTGCATAAGATTCTGTGTAAATTTCCTTTCCTGACTAATGTTTATACATGTTTGTATCTCTTTTTACACGCTACAGTATATTGAAGACAAAGTAAAAAGTTTTCAGAATGCACGAGATAGGCCTAGTGTGTAGTAGATGATAACATCTGTCGAAAGCCAAGAGGGTGCTAACTCACACACTTTTTCAGAGAGTTTAGGCCCTTTTGCATGGGTATTAACCGTCAACAATTGTCTGAAAGATTACTTGCAAGAATAATTTAACATGACATTTGTATACACTGTTTATTTTGTCATGTTATTGCTGTAGTGTGTCCAAAGTTGTCAAATGATGCATTCTATTTATTATAATGACAAGTTTTTATTTTTATGTTGCTATAGGGGGACCAGGCTCAGGCAAGGGCACGCAATGTGCAAACATTGTTTCCAAGTATGGCTTCACCCACCTGTCCAGTGGTGACCTCCTGAGGGCAGAGGTCGCGTCAGGGTCAGATCGGGGCAAGGAACTGACAGAGATCATGGAAAAGGGACAGCTTGTACCTCTGGTAAATAAGATCTCATCCATCAAACAATTTTTTAATTTTTTTTTTATTCCATTGAAAATTACATACATTAAGTTATTTTGAATCGTATAAAGGATAATAATGGATATTTTTATTGTGCATGTAAACACAATGCAAGGAGCTGAAGGCATTCTGATATTACCATGGCTCTTCTAGGTTACCGATTTCAGTGCTCACACCATTCAACAAATTCCTCCTCACTGATACCATTTAACACTTGGGTGGAGAGTGGCAAATGTAGGTTAATGCATTGCTTTATTTATGCACTCATTGTTTCTTATTATGTAACTCTTAGATTGATTTTGACAGTTCTGTAGAAGACAGTTGAATGCAGAGCCGCTTTCAAATGTAATTGTGATGTATTCAAGAGGAGTCGCAATGGCTCAGTAGTAAGATCATATATTGGCCTCATAAATCTGAGGTCCTGGTTTTGAAAACAAGTTGATGCACTATAGCGCCCTTCGGTTAGGCATTACTCCTCATTATAAAGTCCCTCAGAGAAAACATAAAGCTGCTGGTCCCCTGCATGCTTTCTTAGCAGTTAAATCAAACAAACTATCAAACCAAACCAAACCATTTGTTTTATTGTATCTTATTTTAAAAATGCAGGATGTAGTGTTGGCACTGCTGAAGGAGAAGATGATTGCCAATGCTGAGACATCGACTGGGTTCTTGATTGATGGGTACCCTAGGGAAGTGGAACAAGGAGCAGAGTTTGAAAAGCAGGTAAGCATTGAAGCTAATCTTCTTTGCTAAGAATTCATTTATTTGTCTGTTTCAAGACTGGTTCAACTTAGAGTTACCATACATATATGGTTTAACAGCTGTTTGAAAGGGTCGTATTCCGGTAGTTGGCATTGCAGTAATGTCCACTGTAGAATAATTAGCTCTCTGTTTTCGCCTAAAAACTAAACTGACCCCTCATTTCGAAAGTGAGTTATTTCTTTCAAATGTTAATGTTAAATGTCAGTCCCCAAATGTACATATATTAATCATATCGATCTTACGCTCATGCTCACACTAATTTGAGCTTTGGGATGATGAAAAACTCTGTTTGTCTCTTTCAAGAGTACTTATATCGTTGTCTCGATCTAGCTACCAGTATCTTAAAAGTATTATTCATCTGTTGTGACTGTGATCTGATTATAGAGAATGTACATTCACATCCTATTGTTAGCTCTATTTAAGGATCAAAAACTTTTTTGTTTGGACTTTTAAGAGTACTTATCACAAGTGTTATAAATGTATTATGTATCCATTTGTTTTATCTGTGTTCAGATTGGAGAGTGCACGTTCACACTCTACTTTGAGGTGTCAGATGAGACCATGACAGCGAGGCTGCTGAATCGTGCAAAGACCAGCGGACGGGTTGACGACAATGAAGAAACGATAAAGAAGAGGCTGGCTACGTTCCACGAATCGACCAAACCTGTCGTAGATTGCTACACGGAAAAGGGGAAACTTAAGATGGTCAGTGATTTTTGTTCTACCCTTCCTGGAAAGTTGCCTAAAGTTTGTAGGCTGGCTCAATATTTTGTGTTTTCATTCAAAGCTTTGAAAAAAATTTACCATGTGTATGCATGGGGGAAAAGAGTTTTTTTTTTTGTACAGACTGTCCCATTTTATTGCATTAATATATGTTGTATAATACTAAAGATTCTTAAAAGGTAATAATTAGCATAACAAATAATTACAAAAATAATAGAAAATTGATAAGGGTCCACGATGCAATCTAGTTGGTATAGAGAAGGATTAAATGATTGATCCTAACCTCTAGAATAATACATTATACTGTAATTTGACATCTTTTAAAAGTTCAGATCTACATTAGATGTTAAATTAAATTTCACTGTTGAAAATGGCGCATTTGCTTGTGACAAATAGATGTACCTGTTGAGAAGCACAGCTAGATGCAATATTAAGCAGTTCCTGATTTGGTAATTCCTTTGTAGGTCTCTGCTGAGGCAGGCTCAGAGGAGGTCTTCGTCCTGGTGAAGGAGATCTTTGATGGATGCGGTTTCAAGGCTGTAGAAGAACCCCAGACCACAGAGGAGGCTGCACCACCCACAGAGGGCGCCACTGAGGCAACCGAAGCACCGGCTGAAGCACCCACCGCAGGGGATGCACCGGCAGAGGAACCAGCAGCCGAAGCAACAACTGAGGCCCCTACAGAGGCACAGGCCGATGCACCGGCTGTGGCACCAGCAACCGAAGAGGCACCGGCAGAGGCACCGGCAGAAGAGGCAGCACCTGCTGATGGTGCAGCAGAGGCTGAGAAGGTGGAGGAAGCCAAGGCTCCTGCTCCCAAGGATTTCTTCTTTGTCGTTGGTAAGCAAGATTGATCAAGTACATCTTGGGAGATTCATTAGTGGGTTGATCTTAGGAATGTCATCATGAAGATAGCAACATTGATGGATGCCAAATAGATAGCAAATAGCATACATGTAACTTTAAAACATCAAAGCTGATGTTTCCAAATAGAGAATGTAATTGGATTTCCTTAAAGTAGAAGTTCATTGATTTTAAATATTGATTAGATGTCGACATGCTAGAACCTGGTATCCCGACAATTGTAATTGAAATATGTATAGTTTATTAGCCTCTTGTATTGATCATGGGGTGTATTGCATGAAATTGATTCCTATATTGTATAATGTAGGCGTCAACCTTCATTTTAGCATTATATAGTTTTCATGAGTTACATTGTTATGCACGTAGATGAAGAAATGGATTACTTTGAATTGATTTGCCAACAGGCTTGGTAATCAATGGGCATTTTAAGCATCAGCAAAATATCAAACATTCTTTCTGAATGATAATTTCCTGATTTTTTCTCTTCCACAGGTGCCCCTGGTACCGGCAAGAAAGCCGTAGCCAAGGCTCTGGCCGAGAAGATGAACTTCAAGCACCTCTCTGCAGGCAGTGTCCTCACAGACTCCTCCAACCTTGATCAGGGAATGAGTGAGGCCATTGCTGCGGCTCTGGCTCAAGGATCACTGGTTGCTACAGGCATCCTTCTCAGTATCCTCGGGAGGGTGGTGGAGGCTAACAGCGATGCTGCAGGGTTTGTCCTGGACAGCTTCCCCAAGTCAATGGAGCAGATTGTTGCCTTTGATGAATCGGTATGTAGAATTTGCTTTTGACCATGGTTTGTGTGTGTATTGGCGACCACTCGCAAAATGAGGACGTGTGTGTATGGGAATGGGTGCGTGGATGAATGGGGACACTCTTAAAATCTTGACCTTCACTTTGGCGACCACTCGCAAAACGAGGACGCACATGGTTCAAGACCCCTGTAAATTGTTTATAATTTGAGATCATTTCATATAGGGGTACGTTATTTAGGTGCTCTATTGAATAGAAAATGTAAGTCCTCAGTTATGCTGTTAACTTCCACATTGTCCTCAGGATGTTATAAAATGTGTCCTTAAATATGTAATAACATACTACGAATGTGTATTATGAGTCCTCAATTTACACCAGCTGTTCATTTTCTCACCATGTCAGGTCTTGTGTGGCATGTGTTCCTTTTGCGAAAGTTGGAATTCTGAAGATCTACTTAATTCTTTCATGATTGTTATAGTGCTGATATCAGTCAAGCAATGACATAAACTATTTCCCCTTTACTTCAATGACTACTTCTATGATTCTTTCTTAGTAGATTAAGTAACTATTTTCAGTACCATCTTTGTAAAGCACATTCAAAAGTGCCTGTATGGACTATAAAATCATAATTGATCATTGTTGGTACTCTGGTCTCGCTTTCACAGAAAATTGGCAGGGTGACTGGCTTCATCCATCTGGATGGTACCCGAGAGGAGGTCGAGGAGAGCCTGAAGGGGAAGAAGGAGGCAGGAGAACGGGGAGAGGAGACAGAGGAGGTCGCCAAGAACAAGATGGATGCCTTTGAGAAGGAGGCTCCTGCAGTGGTAGAGCATTACGAGAAGAACAACGTCCTCAAGAAGGTAAGTCTATCTTTAATCCTTGATGGCGCGTTAATTAAGAAAAGTTATTAGTTTATCATAATTAAGACATCAAATTAATGTCATCCTCTTGAACTGTAGTGGTTTAGAGGACAAATTATTTCATATCTGGGCCTTATGTCTGGGCCCAGATTGACATTAACTTGCAATTAACATTTTGTCCACAATTGTTCACCTAAGAGTGTGCCGGAGGCTTGTCTACTTGCCAATCGTTTTATACTTGGAGCATTTTATTTGGAGTTATCTCTTTACAGAAATACTATTTGAAGCTGATTCTTTGAATTTAGTATACTGGCATGGAACTCCAAACATACAGAGCGCAATATATCTTTTGATGATTAGTCTCATTTCACACCTGTATACACATAGGGTAGGCAGAAAAACTACCACCGCAAAAAGACATGAGATAGGAAAAGAAAAATGGAAGCTTGATATGTCATTTTATCAAGTGTCGTTTTGGCCGATACAGTCAAACCTGCTTTAGTGAACACCTGTCTACAAAGACCAGATTTTTTGTTGCCCTTGAAAATGGTTTCTCATCGAAACGTGTAATAAAGGAACCTGTACATAAAGACCACCTGCCAATAAAGACCACTTTTCTTGTCTCCCCTGGGTGGTCTTTATAGACAGGTTACACTGTATTGGAAAATTAGCAGTGTTCATATTATATTGTCAAATTAATGGAAGTCTTCCTGTCTCTTTGCTTCTCTTCCCAGTTTTCATTCAAGGAGGTTGCTAACGATCTTTCAACCGTCCTCGATGCTGTGTCAGCCTTCAGTGGAGAATAAGCCTCATCCCCGGCCCCCAATACAATCCTTATATTTTCATCAAATTGGCAACTTTTATATTTTTTTTATTACTATAATATTGTATATAATATTTAAATGAAAATTGTGTTTCTTAAAGTAAATAAATGGACATGATCTTTCAAAATTAAAACTATTTGTATGGAAACTTGTAGATTTTGTAGTTTTCAATCATGTTGCCTCTTAAAATGAAAAGATTTTAATCCTTATGTATTTCTTTTGAAATTCCTGGCATCAAACAACATCAAGTAGCTCAACAAATCTTATCTGCTACATTTTAATGGCTCTCAATAAAAATTCAATTTTTCAGGCACAAAAAATGTGGACTGTGGTCCTTGATGGGTTAAACTCTTTTAAATTTCTTCTTCTTTCTTTATAATCTGTGTATATACCACATTCCTGCTGCAGAACAGATAGAAGTACATTTTGTTGGTGTTTTTGCCAAAGTGTTCCTATTCACTCTGCTCTTCACAATTTTGGAAAGAGGTTTCTTGTAGTATGTCAAAATATGAAGAATCCTGTGCTCTGTGTTGATCAATGCTGCAAGATTTTTAGAGGGAGTTTTTTTAAATGAACGAACAAGAAATAGAGTGGTGAAGTGTGACCTCATCAAAAATCTAATTTTAGAATTTCTCAATTTTTTCTTCATTTTCAGAAAGAGCATCAAAAATAATGTTCAAACCAATTAAATATATGTAAGTATTGGCTGAGATATGACCATCTGAATAAATATATGTCCTATGGGAACTCAGTGTTATATCCTCTGGCTCCTAATGGTTAAGAGCCAGAGCATATAGCACAGAGCTCCTATAGGCAATCTCTTTATTCAGATGGTCATATCTCAGCCAATACTTAACATATTCAATTGGTTTTCAACATTTAGACATTATTTTTTATGCTCTTTCGGAAAATTATGAAAAAATTGAGAAATTCCAAATATAGATTTTCATGACGTCACAGCTTCGGTACTCTATTGGGTGTGTTTTTGTAATCAAAGAGCAAGCAAGGGTTATTATTGGAGTTTGGATGGATTTAATCCTTATGAATGACTGGGAAAAGTGTACATGATTTTGAATCATTGAATAATTAACTACAGTCAAACCTGCTTTAGTGACCACCTGTCTACAAAGACCACCTGTCTATAAAGACCACATGTTTTGTTTCCCTTAACAATTGTTTCTCATTAAAACATGTACTAAAGGAACCTGTCTACAAAGACCACTTTTTGTGTTTCCCTTGGGTGGTCGCTATAGACAGGTTTGACTGTATTTTCTTGAATTTTGTTTTGTTTTGTACCGTTTATATCTAGCGCCCTCAAGGACAGCAGTTAGTTAACTGAAGAGGAAACCCTATTTAAATAAAATGGAAAACAAATAAATATGTAAATATTGTGTTGTAGATTTTTGATGTATATGAGGTACTCTAATTATGTTTAGTGTTTAGCTCTAAACAAGGAGATTTATGAAGTTGTACAGATCTGAATTGCTTTATACATGTAGGTCTACCCAATCATCAGATTTTGAACAGCAAATTAATTGATTCATAGAATTTAACTAATTTAGAATAAAAATGAGCATGTATGTGTATATATTTGATGCTATCATTGTGTAAGGTATATTACATGTACTTTATGAAATAAGTGTTAAAGTATATGAATTAATGCCCTTCTGGCTCCATACAGGCCTCATACATGTATCACTTCAACATTAAAGGCACACTGTCCTACTTGTAGCTACTTGCTCCCTCTATATAGAAAACTTCCCAAATCGGTGCCTGTTGGTCCCCCATGATCCTCTTTTTCTTATGTTAAATGAGAGCTGAGTTAATGAGATAGCCACCTGTCACAGTGACCTCGCTGGCTCGCTGTGTGGTCTAATCCCTTCTAGCTGCAGTAGTAACGCCTACCTTTAAGTTATTGTTCTTATGGCTCAAAACACACTCTACATAAACAATTAATAAAGTGCCAACGTACAATGTGTTGTCATGGAAACTCCTGATAGTAATAACATTGCCAAGTTCCATACCGGTATCGTTCATAAAGATGGGTTTTATTACATTATATTTTTCTAAAATGTATTTTGCACGTGAGAGAGCCTTCTTTAAACTACATCAAATGTTTTGTAAAAACAATATGAGATATGTTGTAAAAACTATTGTAATTGTTGTGATGTGTGTTGATGTGACTATAAGGTCCTTTTTTTTCTCATTTGTAAATCAAAAGTAAATGTGTATGTATCAAAGCTCAATGTAAAGTGTTGGTAAAAACCGTCCTTGCAATTAATTAACGTGTAGATGTTTACATATGAAATACCTGTACAACAGATATAGTGGTATCATATTTTGGGGTGCAGGAAAAACAAAAACAAATCTATATTGTACTGAATATTTATGAATAGTCAACACACTTCTAAAATTTATCTTTGATATTGTAATGTTCCATCCAACTTCACCGCTGCCTAGAAATTATTTTGGGAAAAAAATTGACAAATTTGTGTGTGAATTTTTTATCATGTTGTGTGTGCATGTTTGATCTGCAAATTTCTTGAAAGAGAATAATATTTTCAACTAGTTCAAAAGTTTGGACTAATAATAGAATCCAGTGTCAAATGTATAAGAGAGGTAATAAAGGTATATTTTATTTTTCAGCAATAAAATTTGGGATGTGTAGGGTATCGTAGTACTTTTTGTGATTCTTTGGATTTCATCAAAATTGCATTTTGATGTCTTTTTTTATCTAAAGGTGTTTTACTTTGTGTGTACTTATATGAGCAATACATATATATATAGTTCTCTAAACATCTGTGTAAACAAGTTGAAGAAAAAGTCCTTTTACAGAAAAAAAAACTGTTGCTTGTTGACTTTGGCTGAAAGTGCAACTATCAAGTGGCTAAATTATCAATGTGTACTGTTAAGTCATACCAATGGTAAAAATTAATCTTGATTACAAGTAAATTTAAATGTTTTTATAGAATACAAGATAGTTTTCTTTTTGCCTATAAACTCTTCTTTGGAAGTTGTTTTAGTCAGCTGTAGATAATAGTTTTCCACATTTTAACCAGACCTAAGTAACATATAGTGTATTGAATATATTTCGTTTGCTACATTGTTTGTTTTGAGGGATTCTAACCGTCACTGCCCCCCCCCCCCCAACACCCATGTCCCCTCCTCCATACAGGTATCTGTATATAATGTACAAATTCAATTCTCAGGAGATAAATACATGTCCTTAATGTTGTAGTATATTCTTTTTGAACATGCATGTATTAATTTTTTGTCAGATGGTTATAAAGCATCCATGAAAATCATTATTCAATTTTAAATTGAGCTTTGATTAGAAATATTTGGGAACCTTTAAAGAACACGAAAGAAAAAAGCTGCATAATTTGTTTCCCTACATTTGTAAAGTATACTAGCTTTTGATACATATTCATTATGATGATACCAATATTACTTTGTACCTTGAAAGTTGATTAATCATTGTTTATTATTAGAAACAACTTTTGCATAGATCAAACAAAATTAATAACCTTTCTTTTTTTGTAAATATTTTGTAAAATAATAATCGTGGAACAAATAGCTGATGAAATTATAAATGCACTGTTTGTTTACTCTAAATGCAACCCGCTATACTGTCTTTTTCTCACAGATTTAACATAGTATGTAACCTGTAATGATTTAGAATTCTTTCCTTCTATTTTTGTATATTTATTCAACTGTCAATTCATGCAAAGTGTGGCACTTGAAATATGAAATAAATTTATTAGCAACTGCAGAAATCTTGTCATGTGTCTTTATGTATTACTTGCATGTCAGTGTTAATATAGTTTTATATTGGATTCATCTAATCAGCTTGAGGTTGATAAACATTTTGTTTGCCCTCTTTGCCTCGCTGCACGGTTGCTCGTTTTCCACATGTGCATTTTTGCACAATGCAATATAGGCACCAATTGAGAAAAGGATTGCTTTGCGCAACAAAATACCAATGGCTTTGCGAAATTACTCATTTTCGGTCTTATGATTATAGCTCCATGACACTTTCTTAATATTTTTACCACAGGATAGATGAATCTTGCGCTGGAAAGAGTTGAACAATCTTGAAGCCTTTTAATGGAGCATGTATATCCAGGGGCGTCGCTAGACCTTTTTCAGTTGGGGGGGGGGGGGTGTAGAGGCCAACGATTACCGACAAAACTAGCCACCAATTACCGACAAAATTAAATGTCCCAATATCTACAAATTTAACCCTATAAAACCGGGGCCGAAGGCTAAATTGTTTTTCCTATTAACTATCTATAGTACTTGCATATGCTCAAATGGTCATTTTCCTCGACGACATAAATATACGAATTATTGTGTCAACTTAGTCAGCATCATAGTTTATAGCTATATATTTTAATGCAGGCGCGTAGCTAGGATCTTATTTTAGGGAGGGGCGGTAGTGAGCAAGCGAATCACAAAAAGGGGGAGGGGGGGTGTAGAGGCAGGGGCGTCGCCATAGGGGGGGTGTGGGGGGGGGGGGGTGCGACACCCCTCCACCTGTCAGGATATTGTCGGTAAAATTGTGCTGCCGTCGGGAAAAAAGAGAAAAGGGTGAGGGAAAAAAGAGAAAAGGGGGAGGGAAGAGAGGGAAAGGGAAAGAAAAGAAAAAAGAAAAGGAAAAGAGAAGAAAGAAAGGAAAGAAAGGAAAGAAAGGAAAGAAAGGAAAAGAAAGGAAAGAAAAGAGAAGAAAGAAAGAGAAAAAAGAAAAAGAGGGAGGAGAGGAAAGAAAGGAAAAGAAAGAAAAGGAGAACAAAAAAGAGTAAAAGGGAAACAAAAGAAACGGGGGTGAGAGAGAGGAGAGAGAGGAGAGAGAGAGGAGAGGTAAGAGCCTGAGAGAGGAGGAGTGGGAGTAAAAGAGAGAAGGGGGTTGTTGGGTGGAGTCGTCTTGTCGAGGGAGCAAGAAAGACACGGGTAAATATGTTGCTATGTCGGGTCAGCTGTGTCGGTATTCTTGCTCGATCCTCGTGTACTATATCAATGCAAAAGTTTGAAGTCGGTGAGATGTATATTGTCGGTGGGCCGAAAAGTTTTTTTCCCTACGAACTGTGACTTTTTATCCGCTGTGACGACTTCGAGAGTGACTACAACTACAATACTTGTATTTTCTCGAAGTTTCACTTTCCTAAATTATCAACTAAAGAAATCAGAGGTTTAAAAATTTTGGGGAAACTAAATTCAAACAAGGTTTAAGAGTCAACAACGGTACGACGAATCGTCTTCCTTTTTCTATATTGTGATGAAACGCCCTCCAAAAAAGTCCGCGCTTCGCGCGGAAGGGGAAAACTTCATTTAGACGAGTCGAGAACGGTACAACGAATCGTCTTCTTTCTCTAATATTTTAAGGAAACGTCAAAGCTTTCGCACTTCGCGCTAAAGGGGGAAACTGAATTCAGACAATTAGGGCTTATTAAGAGTCGAAAACGGTACAACGAATCGTCTTCTTTCTCTAATAATTTCATGAAATGTCAAAACTTCCGCGCTTCGCGCAAGAGGGGGAGGCTTTATTCAGATAAGGATTAAGAGTCGAGCACGGTTCAACGAATCGTCTACTTTCTCTAATAATTTAAGGAAACGTCAAAACCTCCGCGCTTCGCGCGGAAGGGGAACAACTGTATTCAGATAAGAATTAAGAATCGAAAAAAGTACACCAAATAGGGCTTATTAAGTCGCGAAAACGGTACAAACGAATCGTCTTCTTTCTCTAATAACTTAATGAAAGGTCAAAGCTTCCGCGCTTCGCGCGAGAGGGGGAAACTGAATTCAGATGATTAAGGAGTAATAAGAGTCGAAAACGGTACGACGAATCGTCTCTCTTTCTCTATATTGTAATGAAACGCCAAAAATTCCGCGCTTCGCGCGAAAGAAGGAAAATTTCATTTAGACGAGTCGAGAACGGTACAACGAATCGTTTACTTTCTCTAATAATTTAATGAAACGTCAAAGCTTCCGCGGTTCGCGCGAGAGGGGGAAACTGAATTCAGATGTACATGTATAGGGAGTAATAAGAGTCGAAAACGGTACGACGAATCGTCTTCCTTTCTCTATATTGTGATGAAACGCCCAAAATTCCGCGCTTCGCGCGAAGGGAGAAAACTTAAGTTAGACGAGTCGAGAATGGTACAACGAATCGTCTACTTTCTCTAATAATTTAATGAAACGGTGGGGGAGAAACTGAATTCAGACAAGGATTAACAGTAGGGAACGGTACATCAAATCGTCTTCTTTTCAAAATAATTTAATTAAACGTCAAAGCTTTCGCGCTTCGCGCGAGAGGGAGGGGGAACTTCATTTAGACAAGGATTAAAGCGTCGAGAAAGGTACAATAAATCGTCTTCTTTTCCTAATAATTTAGAGGCCTATCACCCACACCCCCTAATGAGCGTTCTTTAAGTGATTCGTTTGCTCACTACCGCCCTCTCTCAAATAAGATCCTAGCTCCGCGCCTACATTAAAATATATCAGCTATATTTATGATGCTGACTAAGTTGACGAAATAATTCGTATATTTATGTCGTCGAGGAAAATGAACATTTGCGCATATGCAAGTACTATTATAGATAGTCCATAGGAAAAACAATTTAGCCTTCGGCCCCGGGTTTATAGGGTTAAATTTGTAGATATTGGACATTTATTTTTGTCGGTAATTGGTCGCTAGTTTTGTCGGTTATCGTTGGCCTCTACACCCCCCCCCCCCCCACTGAAAAAGGTCAAGCGACGCCCCTGTGTAGAGGCCAACGATTACCGACAAAACTAGCCGACAATTACCGACAAATTAAATGTCCCAATATCTACAAATTTAACCCTATAAACCCGGGGCCGAAGGCTAAATTGTTTTTCCTATGAACTATCTATAATACTTGCATATGCGCAAATGGTCATTTTCCTCGACGACATAAAATACAAATTATTGCGTCAACTTAGTCAGCATCATAGTTCATAGCTATATATTTTAATGCAGGCGCGAAGCTAGGATCTTATTTTAGGGAGGGGCGGTAGTGAGCAAGCGAATCACAAAAAGGGGGGTGGGTGAAAGGCCTCATGCGCGAAGCGCGGAAGCTTAGACGTTTCATTTAATTATTAGGAAAAGAAGACGTTATGTTGTACCGTTCTCAACTCTTAATCCTTATCTGAATTCAGTTTCCCCATTCCGCGCAAAGCGCGGAAGCTTAGACGTTTCATTAAATTATTAGAGGAAGTAGACGATTCGTTGTACCGTTCTCGACTCTTAATCCTTGTCTGAATGAAGTTTCCCCAAGTTTTGACGTTTCATTAAATTATTATAGAAAGAAGATGATTTGTTGTACCGTTCTCAACTCTTAATCCTTGTCTGAATGAAGTTTCCCCAAGTTTTGACGTTTCATTAAATTATTATAGAAAGAAGACGATTCGTTGTACCGTTCGCAACTCTTAACCCCAATTGTCTGAATTCAGTTTCCTTAAAATTGTGAGAAAAAGCAGACGATTCGTTGTACTTTCTCGACTCTTAATCCGTACCCGAATTCATTTTCCCCCTCCCGCGCGAACCGCGGAAGCTTAGACGTTTCCTTGAATTATTAGAGGAAGTAGACGATTCGTTGTACCGTTCTCGACTCTTAATCCTTGTCTGAATGAAGTTTCCCCAAGTTTTGACGTTTCATTAAATTATTATAGAAAGAAGATGATTTGTTGTACCGTTCTCAACTCTTAATCCTTGTCTGAATTCAGTTCCCCCCTCCCGCGTGAAGCAAGAAAGCTTAGACGTTTCCTTAAATCATTAGAGAAAGAAGACGATTCGTTGTACTGTTCTCGACTCTTAATCCTTGTCTGAATTCAGTTCCCCCCCTCCCGCGCGAAGCGCGAAAGCTTAGACGTTTCCTTAAATCCTTAGAGAAAAAAGACGATTCGTTGTACCGTTCTCGTCTCTTAATAAGTCCTACTATTGTCTTAATTCAATTTCCTCCTCTCGTTCGAAGCGCGGAAGCTTTGACGTTTCCTTAAAATATTAGAGAAAGCAGACGATTCGTTGTACCGTTCTCGACTCTTAATCCTTGTCTTTATTCAGTTTTCCTCCGCGCGAAGCGCGGAATCTTTGACGTTTCATTGAATTATTATAGAAAGAAGACGATTCGTTGTACCGTTCGCAACTCTTAACCCTAATTGTCTGAATTCAGTTTCCTTAAAATTGTGAGAAAAAGCAGACGATTCGTTGTACTTTCTCGACTCTTAATCCGTACCCGAATTAATTTTTCCCCCTCCCGCGCGAACCGCGGAAGCTTAGACGTTTCCTTAAATTATTAGAGATAGAAGACGATTCGTTGTACCGTTCTTGACTCTTAATCCTTGTCTCAATGAAGTTTCCCCCTCCCGCGCAAAGCGCGGAAGCTTTGGCGTTTGATTAAAATATTATAGAAAGGAAGACAATTCGTTGGGGGGGGGGGGGCTAAGACGCCCCCTCGAAATTTTAGGAGATTGCGCCGCAACCGCCTAGAATTTTGAGTTGACATTTCATGACCTTTTCTCCTAAAGTCTTACGCACATTTTGGTACCATTTTCGTCGAAATCGGATATACCTGTAAGGTGCTACATAACAATTAGTATGCGCATGTCATCAAAAAGTGCTATAATTGCATATATTCATGTACATGCAGAAATGTGAATACAGGTTTAGATGTGGGAGATATGAATTAATATCAAATTGCTTTTATATGTTTCTCAAAGTAAATTGATGTATTCCAGAACAAATTAATACATTAGAAATAAAACAATAGATATAATAAGAAATAAAAAACAATAAAATACATAAGAAAATGATGAATTTCGAAAGGCGTAATTTGCGTATTCATAATTTATGCAAATTAACCTATGCATTTTCAAATATCATAACAAAAATTAAACCTCATGAACTTGAGATGAAGGAAACATTTATTCAATACATTTTCAAGATTCTTCACAAGTCTACAGACAAATATGTAGAGTTTTCTGTAAAATGCATAAAATTAGCATTTTGCATAATTAATTAGGCTATAACGACAAAAATGTGCATACTAGGAAAAAACTAATTATACCATCTTGTTCCTTACGTAAATATCTACAAACATGCACATTTCAGTGAGGTGCTCAAAATAGCCGCCCAGTACAGTAAGGGTTAAAAGTAATGATGTCCATAAAATGAATCTAGATAAGTCACCACATATTATGGCAAAATTGGAATTAATGGAACAATAAGGCCATTCAAAAAAATAAACATGTTTAGCATCCCCGCCCGCTTCCTTTTTTGGTGGTCGCCTCCTATTATGTTTTTGTTTTTGAAAAAACACATGAAAAACACTGCTAAAATGGATCTATTTCTGATTAAAAAAAAAAAAACTGTCGGCGACCATCTTGAAAAATAACCGACTGTCAGGGAAAATCATCGAAATTCAAGTAAGGTTTGAGTTCGTTGGGGAAAATGTACCGAGCGGCCATTTTGAGCGGCCATTTCGAGCCAAAAAAAAAAAAAAAGGGCCTCCTCCTTCCTATTTTTCAAAAAAGCAGGACGCTAAACATGTTTGTTTTTTATTTGGCCTAAAACTCAATTATAGATTATATGGGGAGCTAGTGCATGGGGACTGATTTGACTAATTTAGTTCCAATTGTGAAAGGAAAAACAAATATAACATTTGTAGTTTATACACCTATGTAATTGTTTTGTTAATCCAGGAATATGAATGATTAATCTAGGAAAAGTTTTGACATTTATCAAATCTGAATTTAATTGAGTAATACATTTGTGTTTTCTTTTCACAGCTATTCAATTTTTGAGGAGGTGATCCCATTTAATTGGACCCATGAGGACAATCCCTCATGAACAAAAAAGCAAAACATTTCCCCCAATTAAACAAACATACTCTAATTTTAGATTTTTATATAGTTTTGACCTCATGCAGTAGTCCAGGGAATCAATAAAAAGACATTTAGCATTGACCTCGATTGAATGCCAACTTATTCTTTGCACCCAGACCCTTTGAAATTCTATTTGACTTTCAATTGTAATTTTTCATGATTTTTGAGTTGAAAAGAATATAGGAATCACCGGGTATGTTTTCAATCAAAACGTGTCTTTTAAAACACATTGAAATATTCACGTGATTGTAATTAATTCAGTCTATGACAGCCTTGACAGGTATATTTCATAAATTAAACTTCGAAAATTAACAAATAAGTGCTAACGTATTGCCAAAGACTAATTCTAGGACGGCGTGTGCTGCTCGTGTTGTTTACCTACCCTATACAGTTTGTATGCATTGTGATACTGCACTGCACTACTGTACTGTTGTATGCAACATCTCACAAAACATCGACTTCAAGATGAGTGCTCAATCAGATAACAGTGTTGTGGAACAGGCATCCAAGAGGACAAAACAACAGCCCTTGCATTCTGATACCACAACCGACAACACTACCGCTTCCAACTTCAGGCACATCAAAATCACACATTTTCACCTAGGAATCAAGGTCGATTTTTCGAAGAAAGAGCTGGCTGTGAAGGAAGTGATTGATGTGAAATGCTTGCAGAAATGTGACGAGGGTGAGCATCACAAAACAATTAAAATGATAGCATCCGTTTGGAGTTGCAGAATAATTTGATAAATGAAAGATGCTGTCGAAGTACATGAGAATTGAGAGTCTAAATCAAGTAAAATAGGTACAATTTGAATTTGTTATAACTAACAGTTACGAGTAGACTCTATGACGTAGAGTAGAGTCTAGATTAGACCGAAAGCTTCAGTCTCTATAATCGTCGGTTGTTCCACTGAGACTACGTCTGGCTCCACTAGACCTCGGTTATAGGGACTGAATGACTGCCTATGCCATCGTATGTTGAAGATATCACGGCTAGATTTTAGCCGTTAGGCCCCTCCCACAAACATGACAAACTTGCCACGGCCGTATTGTTATGCCCCCAAAATCCCCCAAAATGTCATTTTACCTCGTGCATGTCCAATTTTAAATTAGGCCTAGGCTATAATACATCGGTTCCACTTACTAACTTGCTTGAAATAATCCGTTTAATGGTCCCTTTTAAGGAAATTATGGGTCAAAATCGACATCCATGTTGAAAATCTTGCAAGCCGTGTTAAACTCTCGCTGCCGTCAATCTCATCCCTTCTAGTCTACGCCGAAGGCAAAATGATTATGAAGGAAAAACTGTGATAACGCCATTACGAACGTGTAGATGGCGCATAGGGTGTAACTCTCCTACACACGGGGCCTCCAGTTAACGTTCTAGGCCGAGAAACAGAACTTGTTTTTCCCTGAACCTGAGCCTGCATCGAGAACAGAGGGAAGGGCACACAATGCGGCTCTGCGCCGCACTCGTACGAATCCTAGCCCCCTCCCCCCGAAAGAAAACATGGTGTCTAGTCTCAAGTGTGTTTGTAATTCAATCAGATGTAATTATTTACACTAAGGAAAGGTCTGGAACCAACCAATTAACCGCACCATCCGAAAGTTGTAACTTGGTTTCAAATTGAGGTCTGAAGTCAGGCGCACACTACATGTATGTAATCTGATTAGGATCCGATTTCAATAGAATTTGCAATGACATTAAATATGAACAACAAAACTTGTAAATTCTTGATGATCTAGGATCTGAATAGTCACATGATAAATAAAATCTAAATTCAAGGGATTTCAATTTTCAAGCTTCCTTGGAGGCAGAAATCTAAATGTGCTCAGAATTGAAGTGATACCGGTATCAGACTAGTGGTGCAATTGTCAACAATTTGAAGCCAATTTTACTTTTGTTCTGACAGCAAAGCTTAAATGTAAATGCACTAAAGTTCCAGTTGTTAATATTCTTATCATTATTCAGAAACTAAATCGGGAAGGAGGTGTACGTTTAAATGTCCATATCTAATATAATTACCATTTCTCCCAAAACTCCGATCTCAGGAGGATCCTACATGTATAGTGAGCGCTGCATGGCATTATACTTTATAGTCAGTGTGTAGGCAAAGATAAAAAGCTTACAGAGTGAAAATTATGTGTGTGTGAACTCTGCAGGAAAGCTGCAGGAGTTTCAAAAATTAATTACAACCGTGCTGATTGGCAAGGCTATTGTTTAAAGGGTGATGGATCACAGACAAAAGGGACATGTGTTTATGATAGTCTCACTTGATTGAAGGTTTTAATTAAAAGGTCAAAATATTTTACAGGAAACTTGAAACAGGATAACACTTGAAATGTCACTTTTATCAACATCTGTTAGTGATATGAAACAAAGTGTGTAGATCTGACATTTGATTTTGATGAGAGAACAATCTTTAATTAAAGTCTTTATTCAGTTTTCCTCCGCGCGAAGCGCGGAATCTTTGACGTTTCATTGAATTATTATAGAAAGAAGACGATTCGTTGTACCGTTCGCAACTCTTAACCCTAATTGTCTGAATTCAGTTTCCTTAAAATTGTGAGAAAAAGCAGACGATTCGTTGTACTTTCTCGACTCTTAATCCGTACCCGAATTAATTTTTCCCCCTCCCGCGCGAACCGCGGAAGCTTAGACGTTTCCTTAAATTATTAGAGATAGAAGACGATTCGTTGTACCGTTCTTGACTCTTAATCCTTGTCTCAATGAAGTTTCCCCCTCCCGCGCAAAGCGCGGAAGCTTTGGCGTTTGATTAAAATATTATAGAAAGGAAGACAATTCGTTGGGGGGGGGGGGGGGGCTAAGACGCCCCCTCGAAATTTTAGGAGATTGCGCCGCAACCGCCTAGAATTTTGAGTTGACATTTCATGACCTTTTCTCCTAAAGTCTTACGCACATTTTGGTACCATTTTCGTCGAAATCGGATATACCTGTAAGGTGCTACATAACAATTAGTATGCGCATGTCATCAAAAAGTGCTATAATTGCATATATTCATGTACATGCAGAAATGTGAATACAGGTTTAGATGTGGGAGATATGAATTAATATCAAATTGCTTTTATATGTTTCTCAAAGTAAATTGATGTATTCCAGAACAAATTAATACATTAGAAATAAAACAATAGATATAATAAGAAATAAAAAACAATAAAATACATAAGAAAATGATGAATTTCGAAAGGCGTAATTTGCGTATTCATAATTTATGCAAATTAACCTATGCATTTTCAAATATCATAACAAAAATTAAACCTCATGAACTTGAGATGAAGGAAACATTTATTCAATACATTTTCAAGATTCTTCACAAGTCTACAGACAAATATGTAGAGTTTTCTGTAAAATGCATAAAATTAGCATTTTGCATAATTAATTAGGCTATAACGACAAAAATGTGCATACTAGGAAAAAACTAATTATACCATCTTGTTCCTTACGTAAATATCTACAAACATGCACATTTCAGTGAGGTGCTCAAAATAGCCGCCCAGTACAGTAAGGGTTAAAAGTAATGATGTCCATAAAATGAATCTAGATAAGTCACCACATATTATGGCAAAATTGGAATTAATGGAACAATAAGGCCATTCAAAAAAATAAACATGTTTAGCATCCCCGCCCGCTTCCTTTTTTGGTGGTCGCCTCCTATTATGTTTTTGTTTTTGAAAAAACACATGAAAAACACTGCTAAAATGGATCTATTTCTGATTAAAAAAAAAAAAACTGTCGGCGACCATCTTGAAAAATAACCGACTGTCAGGGAAAATCATCGAAATTCAAGTAAGGTTTGAGTTCGTTGGGGAAAATGTACCGAGCGGCCATTTTGAGCGGCCATTTCGAGCCAAAAAAAAAAAAAAAGGGCCTCCTCCTTCCTATTTTTCAAAAAAGCAGGACGCTAAACATGTTTGTTTTTTATTTGGCCTAAAACTCAATTATAGATTATATGGGGAGCTAGTGCATGGGGACTGATTTGACTAATTTAGTTCCAATTGTGAAAGGAAAAACAAATATAACATTTGTAGTTTATACACCTATGTAATTGTTTTGTTAATCCAGGAATATGAATGATTAATCTAGGAAAAGTTTTGACATTTATCAAATCTGAATTTAATTGAGTAATACATTTGTGTTTTCTTTTCACAGCTATTCAATTTTTGAGGAGGTGATCCCATTTAATTGGACCCATGAGGACAATCCCTCATGAACAAAAAAGCAAAACATTTCCCCCAATTAAACAAACATACTCTAATTTTAGATTTTTATATAGTTTTGACCTCATGCAGTAGTCCAGGGAATCAATAAAAAGACATTTAGCATTGACCTCGATTGAATGCCAACTTATTCTTTGCACCCAGACCCTTTGAAATTCTATTTGACTTTCAATTGTAATTTTTCATGATTTTTGAGTTGAAAAGAATATAGGAATCACCGGGTATGTTTTCAATCAAAACGTGTCTTTTAAAACACATTGAAATATTCACGTGATTGTAATTAATTCAGTCTATGACAGCCTTGACAGGTATATTTCATAAATTAAACTTCGAAAATTAACAAATAAGTGCTAACGTATTGCCAAAGACTAATTCTAGGACGGCGTGTGCTGCTCGTGTTGTTTACCTACCCTATACAGTTTGTATGCATTGTGATACTGCACTGCACTACTGTACTGTTGTATGCAACATCTCACAAAACATCGACTTCAAGATGAGTGCTCAATCAGATAACAGTGTTGTGGAACAGGCATCCAAGAGGACAAAACAACAGCCCTTGCATTCTGATACCACAACCGACAACACTACCGCTTCCAACTTCAGGCACATCAAAATCACACATTTTCACCTAGGAATCAAGGTCGATTTTTCGAAGAAAGAGCTGGCTGTGAAGGAAGTGATTGATGTGAAATGCTTGCAGAAATGTGACGAGGGTGAGCATCACAAAACAATTAAAATGATAGCATCCGTTTGGAGTTGCAGAATAATTTGATAAATGAAAGATGCTGTCGAAGTACATGAGAATTGAGAGTCTAAATCAAGTAAAATAGGTACAATTTGAATTTGTTATAACTAACAGTTACGAGTAGACTCTATGACGTAGAGTAGAGTCTAGATTAGACCGAAAGCTTCAGTCTCTATAATCGTCGGTTGTTCCACTGAGACTACGTCTGGCTCCACTAGACCTCGGTTATAGGGACTGAATGACTGCCTATGCCATCGTATGTTGAAGATATCACGGCTAGATTTTAGCCGTTAGGCCCCTCCCACAAACATGACAAACTTGCCACGGCCGTATTGTTATGCCCCCAAAATCCCCCAAAATGTCATTTTACCTCGTGCATGTCCAATTTTAAATTAGGCCTAGGCTATAATACATCGGTTCCACTTACTAACTTGCTTGAAATAATCCGTTTAATGGTCCCTTTTAAGGAAATTATGGGTCAAAATCGACATCCATGTTGAAAATCTTGCAAGCCGTGTTAAACTCTCGCTGCCGTCAATCTCATCCCTTCTAGTCTACGCCGAAGGCAAAATGATTATGAAGGAAAAACTGTGATAACGCCATTACGAACGTGTAGATGGCGCATAGGGTGTAACTCTCCTACACACGGGGCCTCCAGTTAACGTTCTAGGCCGAGAAACAGAACTTGTTTTTCCCTGAACCTGAGCCTGCATCGAGAACAGAGGGAAGGGCACACAATGCGGCTCTGCGCCGCACTCGTACGAATCCTAGCCCCCTCCCCCCGAAAGAAAACATGGTGTCTAGTCTCAAGTGTGTTTGTAATTCAATCAGATGTAATTATTTACACTAAGGAAAGGTCTGGAACCAACCAATTAACCGCACCATCCGAAAGTTGTAACTTGGTTTCAAATTGAGGTCTGAAGTCAGGCGCACACTACATGTATGTAATCTGATTAGGATCCGATTTCAATAGAATTTGCAATGACATTAAATATGAACAACAAAACTTGTAAATTCTTGATGATCTAGGATCTGAATAGTCACATGATAAATAAAATCTAAATTCAAGGGATTTCAATTTTCAAGCTTCCTTGGAGGCAGAAATCTAAATGTGCTCAGAATTGAAGTGATACCGGTATCAGACTAGTGGTGCAATTGTCAACAATTTGAAGCCAATTTTACTTTTGTTCTGACAGCAAAGCTTAAATGTAAATGCACTAAAGTTCCAGTTGTTAATATTCTTATCATTATTCAGAAACTAAATCGGGAAGGAGGTGTACGTTTAAATGTCCATATCTAATATAATTACCATTTCTCCCAAAACTCCGATCTCAGGAGGATCCTACATGTATAGTGAGCGCTGCATGGCATTATACTTTATAGTCAGTGTGTAGGCAAAGATAAAAAGCTTACAGAGTGAAAATTATGTGTGTGTGAACTCTGCAGGAAAGCTGCAGGAGTTTCAAAAATTAATTACAACCGTGCTGATTGGCAAGGCTATTGTTTAAAGGGTGATGGATCACAGACAAAAGGGACATGTGTTTATGATAGTCTCACTTGATTGAAGGTTTTAATTAAAAGGTCAAAATATTTTACAGGAAACTTGAAACAGGATAACACTTGAAATGTCACTTTTATCAACATCTGTTAGTGATATGAAACAAAGTGTGTAGATCTGACATTTGATTTTGATGAGAGAACAATCTTTAATTAAAGTTATTGACAGAATGTAAATTACTTAAAATATAAAAAATATTAATCAGACTTTGATTTGTTTTGTTTGTAGTGCCCTTCTCATTGCCCCCCTCCCTTTATTTCTTTCTCTATCTCCCTTTCTTTTTCTGTCTCTCTCTTTCTTTTTCTGTCTCTGTCTCTGTCTCTCTCTCTCTCTCTCATGATGTATTTCTTTCAGGGTTACAGTGTATCTTAAAGGTACTACAGTGTATGTCCCATTTGCAGGCCAAAAAAATGAAAAAGTTAAATTCCAACTGCATTTAAAAGATAATACTAATTTAGAACTTCCCTAAAAAAGGTGGGGCTTAAAAATGTCTTCAAGTGGGAAAATAACGACTATTAGTTGTCAAATCGACTTTAGGGCTATAGAGCCCAAAAGTAATAGTCTTGATTTTCAGACAATTGTACCGAATGGTCATACGTTTTATGCTGCGCAAAGATTCAATCGGTTTAATCTTGGCCATCACAAGAAGTGGGTTATTGATGTAGACAAATGCTCATGTACCCTTTACAACTCTTTTCATGTACATGTATGTTATTACCAAAGAAGTAAAAAAGCCAGTCAGTCGCTCAATAGTGTCTGACAATGAAGTCTAGCAAGTGAATGGGTTTCCTTGCATAATTTGAATATGAGGACACTGCTAACGTTTAAATTTCACAGATAGGACATACATGACATATTCATAATTCCTGCAAAGCTCTACAGAATTTGAGGTTGGCTGCAAAAGGGACATAGTACCTTTAACAAAAAAACACACTTTCCATCGAAAATTCTCAACCTTTTTCTGTAAATTGTAAATATACATTAGCTTTGTGTGTGTTTCCCCTTTCTGAACTCATTTATTCATATGTTTATCCACCTTTCTTTCAACCTTTATCCATTCATGTCAATTTGTCCTATCAACCATTCTGTTTGTTTCTTACATTTAAGTGGGAAGGGTTAATGTTTGGAGAATTAATATTTTTGCAGTTACCATATATGCCTTTTATTCAAGATCTGCTTGTACAAACAAATGTCACTCAATTAATTCAATCATACTTTTAAATTTCTTTTCTGTCTGTCTCATCATACACTTGTCCCTGTTATGTTAAAGAGATTTAAGATGTATTGATGATGCTGTCATTCAGAACCCTTTTGTGGCTGCAAAATGCAAATATTGATGAATCAAGTGCTCCTTGAAAATACTTGCCAAAGAGTTTAATATCAGATATCGGTATTGATTAGTCTTCTCATGCTTTCACCTCGGCCGGCTATAAAACCTGAGACTCCACCGAAAGCAGAGTCACTCATTGATTCTTCATCGTATCGTTAGCACTGGTAAGTGTGATTTAGATTGATACCTTTTCTTTTTTTGACTTGATACCATACACCTACCAATAGAATACCATTATTGTTACCACTGAAAGTACTTTATAATCTTCATCATATTAGTATATTTTATGGTTCATCGATAGTTAGATTTCACTAGTAGTGCAGCTTTAGATTTGAACCAGTTGGATTGTAAGAATGAATGAATGAGTCCCGCTGCGGCACTAATGTCCTTTGGCAAGACATTGATCTACATTTGCCACACTCAACCCAGGTGATGTAAATGGGTACCTGGTAGGAATTACATGTAATTCCTCGAAATGCTTGAGCGCTGTAATGGCAGCCATGCTAAAGCCAGGGTAATAATCAGGAGCTCCAGGAGTGTCACCTGTGACAGACATGACGCTATAAAAGAACCCACTATTATTCCAAGTTGTGATTTAACATCTGTTGTTTTATTAAAATATTGTTATTAACTTTTGCATTAAGCAGCTTTATATCAGGTGCCTTTGAGCACAGTTTTACATTGCTATGTCTGACCTGATGTGCCTGCCCCATTGGTCAATATAAATCATCATCCAGTGATTTTCTCCACCGTCTGAAATTTTGTTTGAGGAGGGGGGAGGGGGAGGGCACAACAAGAAAAACAAGCAGTATGCCCCCCCCCCCCCTGTGTTGAGGTGATGACCATTATTTATTGTTGCTTGCTTGGAATTTGTTAATTGAATTTCAGGAATATTGTGTCCTCTCTTTTACAAAATCCTGTATCTGCACCCATGTTTCTATTCTTAATTTTTAACAATTTTTTTCTAATGTAGAAAACCAATATGCTGCTCATTGGAGTCATCACCATAGCAACTGTTCTGTTGTTCAGTTGTGACACTGCCCTCTCCAATACGGAATAGGTCAACAAGGATGCGGCCGAAGCACTCTACACTTTAGCTGAGCGTTGCACCCTCTGTAAGTTAAACATTTACAGTTGTACCTCTTGATTTAGGTTGTAATTTGATAGGAATTTGAATGTATAAGACTTGTATGAGAGGAGCACATATTAGGCAGAGTTTTTATGGTTCTCTAAATCATATATAAGGAGAGATAGCAGCATGGCTATTGATTTAAACTTGTTAAACTCCTGTTGCATACGTACACGGATGTACCTTATGTATGTGCATGTACATGTACATGTACGTAATATATGAAGATTTAAATAATGCTTCAATTCTAGAAACAGAACTTGAAGGAATTAGTATTAAATTTTCTCAGCAGTGCTTAAGATTTTGTCATTTTGGACAAAGGGCTTTACATGTATTGTAGACCATCATCTATAATGTGATTCAAGTCCCAAGTTGGCAATAACTTATGGGTAAAAGATGTTGTTTAATGGATAGATTTATTTGTTAGGAAGATTAATTGTTTTGAATAATCTTGTCGCAGATAACTGCCCGGATAACTGGCCACCCCGATCCGCCGGACTTACATCGTGCTACATGTACTTTCACAGTGGGAAAGAATGGAGCGACGCCGAAAAGAGCTGCCGCGACAATGGCGGGAAACTTGTCAAGTTTGACACCGTGGGTGAGATTACCACCGTTAAGAACTTCCTCCAGTCCTACTACGGCATCAGTTCCATGCCTTGGATGTGGACTGGCCTTAACGACCGCAGCAGCGAGGGGAGCTACCGATGGACCGGCTTCGGGGGAGAGCTGAGCAAAGGAAGTTCCATGTGGAGTAGCGGGCAGCCGGATAACCACAGACCGTGGTGGGCATCTTGGGATGATGAAGACTGCGTGGAGTTCAATGGAAGCCAGCTTAATGACCAGGATTGCGATGAAGACCGTCCATACGTCTGCGAGTTCATCCCTTAGACTATTAAACCACGTTAGCCCGTCTTAGTGCACCCACCAAAAGGAGGGTGGCAGCCCAAATAATACAAAAATATACTGGAGCCAAATTAGTTATTCATATTATTAATTATTATTAGCCCTCGTATTTCCAAAAAGATATATCGTAATCTGATGTAAACTCTAGTTTAGAGCTAGGAATATTAATTTTGATTCAAATTTAGTCAGCAATGACATTTATTATGATATCTGTTTTAACAAAAAGATAGAAGTGTATGTACACCATTTGACAATGACATTACAGAATATGAATTTAATTGGATTGTGACCATTTGTCAAGTACTGGTGCATGTACATGTATGTATTCTGCCTGCTAAGAATAATCTGTTGGCCGTTACGGGACACCCCAATTTATGATCATTTCAACAACCTAACATACAAACTGTACATGGAGGCAGAGGCAGAATCTGAATGTGTTCTGGTAAATCTTGAGCCCTGTTTGATGTTTAAAACATGCACAGTAATTTGGAAAAAATATGTCAGCGAAAACGGTCATTACCCTACACTACACCCTATAACTGGTCTAATTAAGAACAAAAATATGGCCAGGATAATGAGTCAGAACCCTACTGTACAGGTACATGGATAAGCTAATCAGTTTTCATTTTGAATGCAATCACATAAAAGACCAACACTGAGTTAACTTCATTGTACACATGTAATAAATGCACCCTATAATGTTGAAATGAAATAAAATGAAATTGTATTTATTCAACAGTAATAAAAGAAGTACATGCACAGTATATGGATCATGATGGTGAATATGATAATGATGGTGATGATGGTGATGATGAGGATGATGGTGGTGATGATTGTGATGATGACTTTGACGATGGTGGTGGTGGTGATGATGAATGTGATAATGATAATGATTGTGGTGATGATTACAAGGATGATAATGATGACAGTGAGGTGATAATGAAATGTTTCTACTTTCTGCTCGCCAAGGAAGCCATTTATGCTTCAAGATACTTGAGCAGTCTACAATTTTAGGACCTATCGGAGGGGCTCGGCAGTAGACGAGTTTACTAACATATTCAAATTCTATGAAAAGTTTTGAAACAAAGGTTCCTGTCAGCCTGAAAGCTTGCCTCAGCATAACAAACAAAAAACAAAAAATCAAAAAATCATGCTGACTGGCTTTCAAGAGTCTACAATATTCAGACCCATACAATGTACAGAAGCGCCGCTTTTCCGGTGACGGCGTCAACATTTGAATTTTTGATATAATTTTGAAAGTACAAGTTCTTAGTCAATGAAACTTGGACTATAGGGTAATCAAGTATCCCCAATCATGTGAGTAGAGATTAGGTCACGAAGTTAAGGTCAAAGGTCATTTTAGGTCAACAAACTTGGACTATGTTGTGGCATCATCATCAAAAACTCAACCTAAGGTTAAGTTTTTGAATTTTTTATATAATTTTTAAAGCACAAGTTCTTAGTCAATGAAACTTGGACTATAGGGTTATCAAGTATCCCCAGTCATGTGAGTAGAATTCAGGTCACAAAGTTAAGGTCAAAGCTCATTTTAGGTCAGTAGACTTGGATTATGTTTTAATATGAGAATTAATAAATCAATTTTTGTCTCGCCTGCGTAGCAAAAAGCGAGACATAGGCGCCGCTTTTCCGGTGATGGCGACGGCAGCGGCGTCAACATCAAAAACTTAACCTAAGGTTAAGTTTTTGAATTTTTGATATAATTTTTAAAGTATAAGTTCTTAGTCAATGAAACTTTGACTTATAGGGTAATCAAGTATCCCCAATCATGTGAGTAGAATTTCAGATCACAAAGTCAAGGTCAAAGGTCATTTCAGGTCAACAGACTTGGACTATGTTGTAGTATCATCGAAAACTTAACTTAAGGTTAAGTTTTTTAATTTTTGATATAATTTTGAAAGTATAAGTTCTTAGTCAATGAAACTAGGACTGTAGGGTTATCAAGTATCCCCAATCATGTAAGTACAATGTCAGGTCACTAAGTTATGGTCAAAGGTCATTTTAGGTCAACAAACTTAGACTTTGTTGTGGCATCAACTCAAGATTTTGAATTTTTAGCATATTTTCAAAACTGTTTGTTCGAATTCCATGAAACTTGTACCCAAGGGTTATCAAGTATCACAAATCATATGGCACAAATTCCAGGTCACAAGGTCAAAGCTCATTTGTCTCGCCTGCGTAGCAAAAAGCGAGACATAGGCGCCGCTTTTCCGGTGACGGCGGCGGCGGCGACGGCGACGGCGTCAACATCAAAAACTTAACCTAAGGTTAAGTTTTTGAATTTTTGATATAATTTTTAAAGTATAGGTTCTTAGTCAATGAAACTTGGATTATAGGGTAATCAAGTATCCCCAATCATGTGAGTAGAATTTCAGATCACAAAGTCAAGGTCAAAGGTCATTTCAGGTCAACAGACTTGGACTATGTTGTAGCATCATCATCGAAAACTTAACCTAAGGTTAAGTTTTTGAATTTTTGATATAATTTTTAAAGTATAAGTTCTGAGTCAATGAAACTTGGACTATAGGGTAATCAAGTATCCCCAATCATGTGAGTAGAATTTCAGATCACAAAGTCAAGGTCAAAGGTCATTTCAGGTCAACAGACTTGGACTATGTTGTGGCATCATCATCAAGATTTTCAAAATGCTTCCTTATTTTTCAACCGATTTTGATTCTGATTGTTTCATATGATAGGGCTAGGAGGGGGATTTAAAACTTGTACACAGAATCGTGAAATTCATTATCTATGCTAATTTATGCAAATTTATTTGAAATCACAAAAAATGCTTCTTCTCCTTCATTTCTCGACCGATTTTGATTTGGTTTGCTTTATCTGGTAGAGCTAACTTTGGTACACTAAACTTCTACACCGAATTTTGAAATTGTTCTCCATTAATTAATAATGGTAATTTATGCAAATTTTTTCCAAAAATAACAAAAATTGCTTCTTCTCCCTCATTTCTTGACCGATTTTGATTTGGTTTGCCTTATCTGGTAGAGCTAAATTTGGAACACTAAACTTCTACACAGAATTTTGAGATTTTACTCCCATTGATTAATTATGATAATAATGCAAATTTATTCCAAAAATAATTTAAAAATCACAAAAAATGCTTCTTCTCCTTCATATTTCGACCGATTTTGATTTGGTTTGCTTTATATCGTAGAGCTAACTTTGGTACACTAAAGGTCTACACAGAATTTTGAAATTGTTCTCCATTAATTAATTATGGTAATTTATGCAAATTTATTCCAAATATAACAAAAATTGCTTCTTCTCCCTCATTTCTTGACCGATTTTGATTTGGTTTGCCTTATCTGGTAGAGCTAAATTTGGAACACTAAACTTCTACACAGAATTTTGAGATTTTGCTCCATTGATTATTTATGGTACTTTATGCAAATGAAATGAAATTATGTCCCTTCCAGGGCATCACATTTTTATTTTTTGACCAGTTCAAAAGTGTACCACAATATATGTTGTTGTTGCGAGATGCGGATGAGCACTACAATGTACGTCATTGACGTTCTGGTTTATCATATTGAATTGCGTTATGCAGGCGAGACCGCCGAGAGCGTTTCCCTTGTTAGGTCAGTAGACTTGGATTATGTTTTCACAACTTAATGTGAGAATTAATAAATTAATTTTTTTAAAAATTAATTTGTTCATCTTTCATTCAAGTTATCGATCATGGTACAATTAATAGTAAATAATTTTTCTGATGATTCTTAGTCAATATTCATTTCAAAATGATGATTATTATATTCAGAGGGTTTCATTTTTTGGGCCTGCTAATGGCCACCCTGCCTATAAATAATGTTCCAACCTCAATTGCAGACGAGACCGCCGATTTGTATCAATCAGATGTAATTATTTACATAAGGGAAAAGTTGGAAACAAAGTTCACCAACCATTAAACCTAACCATCCGAAAATTGTAACTTGGTTTCAAATTGAGTATGTTTCAGGCGCACACTACATGTATGCAACCTGACTAGGATCCGATTTCAATAGTATTTGCAATGACATTTTATGTGAACATTAAAACTTGTAAATTCTTAATGATATAAGATCTGAATAGTCACATGATAAAAAAAAATTAATTTACAAGGGAATTCAAGTTTCCTTGGATGCAGAAAAGCTAAATCTGCTCAGAATTGAAGTGATATCAGACTAGTAGTGCAATTGTCTACAATAAGTTGAAGCCATTTTACTTTTGTTCTCTTACTTTTGTTCTGACAAGAAAGCTTAAATGTAAATGCACTAAAGTTCCAGTAGTTAATATTCTTATCATTATTCAGAAACTAAATCAGGAAGGAGATGTTCGTTTAGATTTCCATATCTAATATAATTACCATTTCTCCCTCAAATCCGATCTTAGAGGATCGTATAGTGAGCGCTGGGCATTACAGTCAGTGTGTAGGCAAAGATGAAAAGCTTACTGAGTGAAAATTATGTGTGTGTGAAGTGAACTTTATATATTTTAAAATCTCGAAGACAAGAAAGCAGCAGGAGTTTCAAAAATTAATTACAACCATGCTGATTGGCAAGGCTATTGTTTAAGGGTTGATAGATCAGAGACAAAAGGGACATGTGTTTATGATAGTCTCACTTAATTGAAGGTTATAATTAAAGATCAAAAACAATTTACAGGAAACTTGAAAGAGGATAACACTTGTAATGTCACTTTCATCAACATCTGTTAGTGATTGAAACAAAGTGTGTACATTTACTTGTAGATCTGACATTTGATGAGTGAACAATCTTTAATCAAAGGTATTGACAGAATGTAAATTACTTTGTTACCTCGTCAGACTTTGATTTTTGTTTGTAGAGCCCTTCTCATTGCCCCCTCTTCATTTCTTTCTTTCTTTCTCTCTTTCTTTCTCTCTTTCTTTCTACCTCTCTTTTTCTTTTTCTGTCTCTCACTCTTTTTTTCTGTCTCTCTCTCTTATAATGTCTTTCTTTGGGGGTTACAGTGTATCTTACATTAGAAAACAATCACTTTCCATCTAAAGTTCTCAACCTTTTTCTGTAAATTGTAAATATACATTAGCTTTGTGTGTGTTTCCCTTTCTGAACTCATTTATTCATATGTTTATCCACCTTTCTTTCAACCTTTATCCATTCATGTCAATTTGTCCTATCAACCATTCTGTTCGTTTCTTACATTTAAGTGGGAAGGGTTAAAGTTTGGAGAATCAATTTTGTTTCTGTTACCATATCTATGCATTTTATTCAAGATCTACTTGAACAAACAAATGTCACTCAATTATTTCAACCATACTTTTAAATCTCTTTTCTGTCTGTCTCTTTATACACTTGTCCCTGTTATGTTAAAGAGATTTAAGATGTATTGATGATGCTGTCATTCAAAACTCTTTTTGTGGCTGCAAAACGCAAATATTGATGAATCAAGTGCTCCTTGAAAATACTTGCTAAAGAGTTTAATATCAGATATCGGTATTGATTAGTCTTCTCATGATCACCTCGACCGGCTATAAAACCTGAAACTCCACCGAAAGCATAGTCACTCGTTGAATCTTCATCGTATCGTTAGCACTGGTAAGTTTGATTTAGATTGAAGCCTTTTCTTTTTTCACTCGGCTTCATACCGTACACCTAATACCATTATTATTACCACTGAAAGTACATAGTATACAGTGTAATCATTATGATTATTTACGATTCATCGATAGTTAGATAACAATAGTAATGCAGCTTTAGTTTCAAACTAGTTCTACTGTAAGAATGAATGAAAATTTGTTAACGTGCTACTATATTAATTTTTTTTTTATTCAATGTCTTTTGTGACCAGTCTGTTTTATTTTTAAAATTGTTATGAACTTTTGCATTAAGCAGCTTTATAGCAGGTGCTCATGAGCACTGACGTGCCATGCACCATTGGTCGATATAAATCGTCTCCAGTGATTTTCTCAACTGTCTGAATTTTTGTTTGAGGAGGGCGGAGGGGGGGGGGGGGGAACGGGAGAGGGTACACAACAACAAAATCAAGCAGTGTGCCCCTCCCCCTGTTTTGACATGATGACCATTATTTGTTGTTACCTGTACATGTACTTGCTTGGAATTTTAGGAATATTGTGCCCTCTCTTTTTAATATACAAAGTCCTTTATCTGCACCCATGTTTCTATTCTTCTTAATTTTTAACAATTTGTTTCTAATGTAGAAAACCAATATGGTATTCATTGGAGTCATCACCATAGCAACTGTTCTGTTGTTCAGTTGTGACACTGCCTTCTCCAAGACGGAACAGGTCAACAAGGATGCTGCCAATGCACTCTACACTTTAACCGAGCGTTGCACCCTTTGTAAGTTAAACACGTACCTCTTGATTTTAGTTGCAGTTTGATAGGAATTTGAATGTATGAGACTTGTATGATAGGCAGACATATTTGTAGAGTTTTGTTGATTCTTTTAATCATATATATATATATATAGGAGAGATACTGTAGCAGCATGGCTATAGATGTTAACTTGATTTAAACTCCTGTTGCACACGTACACAGATGTATCCAATTAATACATGAACATTTCAATAATGCTTTAATTTTGGAAACAGAACTTGAAGGAATTAGTATTAAAAGTCGGGTTTTCTCAGCAGCGCTCAAGATTTTGTCATTTTGGACAAAGGGCTTTAGACCGCCTTCTATAATATGATTCAGAGGTGTCCCAAATTGTCTATCTGATGGGTAAAAGATGTTGTTTAATGGATAGATTTAATTGTTAGGAAGAGCTGACTGAAATCACATATCATTAATGTTCATGTAGTGTAATTAAGAGTAGAAGCAAGTACATGTGTGTGTAGTAATTTGAAAACATAGAAATTGTACCATTGTTTTGAATATTGACTGAAAAACAAAAAAGTTTTGTGACATGATATCTTCGCCGGTTCTAAAGGAGGGTTTTTATCTTGTGGCAAGAAACTTTTGCCAATTACAAAACTTGAGTGTTGCATCAATTATGATAATTGTTTTGCAGCATGAAACTTTTACGAATCTGACCCTTTCAGGGATTTTACTAACAGTTCCTGAGAAAGTTTCTGGTTTTAAAGTAATTGTGCTCCAATTGTTTAATATTTGTTTTTGTTGAATAATCTTGTTGCAGATAACTGCCCGAATAACTGGCCACCCCGATCTGCCGGGGTTACATCATGCTACATATACTTTCACCAGTCGAAAGAATGGAGCGACGCTGAAAAGAGCTGCCGTGACAATGGCGGGAAACTTGTCAAGTTCGACACCCTGGGTGAGATAACCACCGTTAAGAACTTCCTCCAGTCCTACTACGGCATCAGTTCCATGCCTTGGATGTGGACTGGCCTTAACGACCGCAGCAGTGAGGGGCGCTACCGATGGACCGGCTTCGGGGGAGAGCTAAGCAGAGGGAGCTCTATGTGGAGTGGCGGGCAGCCTGATAACCACTCGCCATGGTGGGCATTTTGGGATGACGAAGACTGCGTGGAGTTCAACGGAAGACAGCTTAATGATCAGGATTGTGATGAAGGCCGTCCATACGTCTGCGAGTTCATTCCTTAGACTATTAAACCATGTTAGCCCGTCTTTTAGTGCACCCACCTAAAGGAGGGTGGCAGCCCAAATAATACAAAAATATACTGGAGCAAAATTAGTTATTTATATTATTAATTATTATTAGCCCTTGTGTTTCTAAAAAGATATATCGTAATCTGATGTAAACTCTAGTTTTGAGCTAGGAATAACAATTTTCATTTAAATTTAGTCAGTGATGTCATTCATTATGATATCTGTAAAAAAAAAACGGAAGTGTACAGTATGTACACCATTTGACAATGATGTCACCAGATATGAATTTAATTGGATTGCCTCAATTTATGATCAAATTAACAACCTACATGTACATGTACCATACAAACTGTACATGGAGGTAGAGAAAGAATCTTAATGTGTTCTGGTTAAACTTGAGCTGTTTCATCTTTCAAACATGCACTGTAATTTGCAAAAAGATATCTCAACGAAAATGGTCATACTCCTACACCATGTATAAACTGGTCTGATTTTGAAAAAAAGTATGGCTAGGATTATGATTCAGAACCCTACTGTACACTTACATGGATGAGCTTAGTTAGTGTCCATTTTGATAGCAATCACGTAAAGACCAACACCGAGTTAACTTTATCTTAGACATGTAATAAATGCACCCTTACTTGAAATGAAACCATTTTGATTGTGTGAAGATTGCATTTATTCAACAGTTGTAAAAAAGTACGAGAGGTTCAGGTGTATCTGTTGTATTTCTAATATCTACATGTACATTGTATGAGTCTAAAAAAAGAAGAACTTTCAGTTCCCAGATATACTTACATGTACAGCAGTGCTGTTATTCATTTTTTAAATCAGATCTTTTTTCGAGGTTTATGTTGATGATGAATATGATAATGATGATAATTCATTGAGTCAATGCATACATGTATTATGTATGGTATATGGATTATGAAGATGATGATGATGATGGTGGTGGTAATTATGAGGGTGATAGTGGTTGTGATGATGGTGATGATTATAATAATAAAATAATAATAGTGGGTTCTTGTATAGCGCTCATGTCAGTCAGATTTGGCCCTCCTGGCGCTCCCGATTATTACCCTGGCTTTAGCACGGCTGCCATACGGTGCTCTAGCATTTCAAAGAATAAATTCCTACCAGGTACCCATTTACTTCACCTGGGTGGAGTGTGGCAAATGTAGATCAATGTCTTGCCAAAGGACATTAGTGCGGCGGCGGGACTCGAACCGCGGACCTTGTGATCGACTCGACCACAACACCTCTACTTATGATGACGAATGGATGACGAGAGGAATGATGAAGAGAGTTATAATGTTGAAGATGATGGTGGTGATGGCGAGGATGATGATGATGGTGGTGATGGCGAGGATGATGATGATGGTGGTGATGGCGAGGATGATGATGATGGTGGTGATGGCGAGGATGATGATGATGGTGGTGATGGCGAGGATGATGATGATGGTGGTGATGGCGAGGATGATGATGGTGGTGATGGCGAGGATGATGATGATGGTGGTGATGGCGAGGATGATGATGATGGTGGTGATGGCGAGGATAATGATGATGGTGGTGATGGTGAGGATGATGATGATGATGGTGGTGATGGCGAGGATGATGATGATGATGGTGGTGATGGCGAGGATGATGATGATGGTGGTGATGGCGAGGATGATGATGATGGTGGTGATGGCGAGGATGATGATGGTGGTGATGGCGAGGATGATGATGATGGTGGTAGTGATGATAATGAAGACTGTGATGATGATAATGGTTTTTAAGGATTGATTCCCTAATGATTAAAGATTGTTATTTATTGTTACCTTTGTTTACGAAACAAGTTGCTAGTATTTTAAGAAAAATTATGATTGAGGGTTGGGATTTAATATGGGGTAAGTAGGAGGTAGATAGACAGACAGAGAGAGACAGAGAGAGAAAGAGAGAGGGGGAGAGGGGCATACATGTAGAGATAGGAAGAGAGAAGGAAGAGATAGAGAGAGATAGGGATAGAGATAAATGTATATTGAGAGAGAGAGAGAGAGAGAAAGATAGAGAGAGAGAGATAGAGATACGTGTAAAGAGGGAAGAGGTCGAAAGCGGGGCTGAGATAATAGAATTTCATAGTTTTTTACAGAATGGATAATTTTCTATATTATTTAAACACCTTTCTTCTCTTCCTACATGTATATATCTTCCAGTCATTCTAGACAGCCATGAGAGTATCCAGATCTCAAGCATCGTCGACAAGTCCCCGCCCGAAGAAGCTGATCTTCAGTACGAGGTGAAGCCTTTCACCGGCTATGGGTCTGCGCTTCACATCAGCCGACCTTGCAGCGAGGTCGGGGAGGAGTTCAAGATCAAGATCACATACACGGTGGGGAAAGCTCCTGGACTATGTTGGCTTGACCCTAGTCAGACTGCAGGTACAATCTAGTACTCATAGTTGATGATGATCAGAAATTTGCTACTGTCAAATTTTTGTATGAAATTTTGAATTTTCTCATTTTCTGAATTTGTTCAAATTATATTTGGTCAAAAATACTTTCAGCCTCTAGGCTACATATTCTGTTGTCTTTTAAGTAAATCCATCCAATTCAATTAAAAGATGTAGGACTATAGGGTTAGTTTTGAGATTGCGTTGAAGTTTAGGGTTAGGGTTACGTATAGTGTTGGGTCCAGGGTTGAAGTTACACATATTTAGGATACAGTAAGGTTAGGACAAGTGTAAGAAATACATCAATGGAGCAATTCTTCTCAGAGCATGTGTCGAATAATGCAGCTGGACTTTATGCTTTACTCATTGAAAATATGTGACATACTGCATCAAAATCTGTTGCGAGTAACTAGACTAAATTTTCAACAATTCTTTTACTATAAATCCTCAGGTTTATTTCTTTAGAAGAAAGAAATTCTCGAACACGCTACTCACAATATGAGCTGACTTCATGACTAGTCTCTTTCCACATGATACTTCTTTATTATTAAAGCTACAATGTAGGATGACTTTCTCTTTTGCAATACATGTACATGTAGATATAAAATGGTTTTGTTACCTATCAAATTGCAAAAATTGTAAACTGGCTAAATATGTTAAGATATTAGAACATCTCCAGGATAGAGTTTAATTTCCTGGTTCTAATAGAGCTTCAATTATTTATTTGTATTTTTCTGATGCTTTTCTTCCATCTTTAGGCAGCTTTTTTTTTTTTTTTTTTCGGGCTAATTCTCGCTACCCTAAATAGGTACGAAAATCTCGAAATTCGCGAGACGAGGTAATTTTCACTCTCTCGGGTCGTCACTACAACTTCCGGTATAGAGTCCCATCCCAAGTCACGGCCTTCATCCACCCCCATTTTTCAGGGTTCTTACGCTTGGAATCATGAGCCCAGCACTGTGCAGCCTCACAAAAGAAAACCATCGTCACTGATGTCAAAAGACGCAAAAAACAACGAATGAAATGTTCAAATAAACGTTGAAATATTTGCGAAAAAAAAACAAGACCGAGCAGACGACATATTCGGTGCATACACGTTGTGTGGCGACGGCGTTTTACGTTTGCGCTATCGCGCCGCCTGCACAGGAAGCTGTCGAAAAGCTATCCCATAATGCAATGCGCGTTTTCAGGATTTTCCCCGGATCTCGGCAGAATCGCTATTTGGGGTAGCGAGAATTGATTGATCATGATATACTCTTCATATTATAGTTATTTATTTACAGGGCTATCTTGTAAAACAGTGTTGAACAGTGGTGAAAGCGCTGTTTGAACCACCTTTGGGAAAGAAGATCAAATGAATGAATAAATAAATAAATAATATGCATTTTTTATTTTGTCTGCAGGAAAGTCCAAGCCATATCTGTACACGCAAGGACAGGCTGTTCTGAACAGATCATTCTTCCCCTGTATTGATACTCCAGCTGTCAAGTCGACATACTCCGCTACTGTTCATGTAAGAATCGAAACACTTCAATATGATACAAAACAATACAATACATAACCATACAATACAATGAAAGCAATTAAAAAGAAAAAGAATCGCATTTATAAGCAATTACAAAAACCTCAATACAAGCAATTAGAAAGAGTTCTTTTGATACCTTCAACTTTATATGAGACTTGTATTAAAGTGAGCAGTTTCCTTTTTATACTGAAACAGATGGTGCCTCAATATCATTATTCTGGTTTATAGTTAATATACATGTATGTGTTACCTGTAGCTGAGCAGCCACACATGCGGGGCTAAACCAGATCATGTACATGTACCATACCCATTTACACTAAGATCATCTCTAATAATAATAATAATAATATTGAATATTTAGGAGCGCTAAAAACAATACGTACATGTACCATAGCGCTTACAATACAAATATATGAAAAGAGGACAAAAATTAACAGTACAGGAAGCATATCACATATGATAGATCATTGGGGAAAAAGGTGAGTTTTGAGGGATCTTTTGAAGGTGGCAAGACAGGTAATTTCTCGTGTAGAAAGGGGGATGCTGTTCCAAGTCTTTGATGCAGCTACTGGAAAACGTTTTTTAGCTGCTGAGAGTCTAGATTTGGGAATAATAAGTTTACATGTGTCGGTTGCAGAACAAAGATTACGAGTTGGTGTATATATTTGAAGGGTGTCATTTAGATATTCAGATCAGATGAAAAACCATGGTGGTTTTTAATGGTGACTTAAAGGTAAAGACCAGTATTGGTAACGCCCCAATTTCAAAAAATGAAATGGAAGCTCTCATTACCAATCAGGTGAAAGAATATGTTTTGACTAATACATGATGATAAAAAATTTGCCGGGAAACCGCCTACTAATTCATATATTTGGTAAATTTATTTCTCTCATGGTCGTGTGAGAGAGATAGGGTAGTCCCATATACATCTTTCTGTGTATAGTGCTTGTAACTTTACGAAGAATGGGCCAAATTTCTTATCATTTTGATGATTCCAGAACCTTGCAGATGCTAGATGCTAGATGATCAACCTTTTCTGATCGATTCCACAACGTTTCTTTCACAATGCAATCGCATGACCATTACTGGTCTTTACCTTTAAAGTGTAATACGCTTCACATTTCTTTATCTTATAATAACACAGAGCTCAGTGAATACGCTCGGGAACCCTTGTTGCGCGTATACATGTACATGTAGATGCCATTCATTTACACATAATGAGCTGCTGTGGGTTTTTTTTTTGGTGGCTGTATACCACGTCATATCTGAACGAGCCTTTAGTGACAAGTATTGTTCTCTTTGACCCTTGACCTAAACTCTATTTGACCTTTAACCTCAGGTTCCATCTGGGTTTGCAGCTGTGATGAGTGCAGACCAATGGGGGAAGGATGTCAGTCCAGATATCTTCACCTTCCGTATGAACCAACCAATCCCTAGCTACCTGGTGGCCCTAGCAGTCGGTGACATCGCTTCGGCCCAGATCGGTCCCAGGAGCAACGTGTGGACAGAGCCCTGTCTTCTGGTAAAATTAGAAAGAAGATCTTTCGGGGGGGGGGGGGGGGGTGGAGAAAGGACAATGTTTTACTTGTAAAGCTGATTACTGGACAATGGTCATGCAATAGACCAGGGACCCGTTTCACAAAGCTTTTTTTTCAATGACAAATGACTAAAATCAGTGACAAATCTGCTGATAAACAATCAGAAGGGAGGATTTCAGTAGCTTATAACAAAAACTGGCATTTGTCACTGATGACAAGTTTTGTGAAACGCCCCTCAGTTTACTATACATTCAAATTCATGGTCTAAATTAGTGAATGAACCACAATACTTGGAATCCAGCCTGCATACATTATTTTTTGCTATGTCGGGTAAGCCTCTGGCAAGCTTCAGTTAGTCAAGAACAACCTTTGTTTAAAAAGTATGCATAAAATTGAAATTCCAATCTATTTAAGTAAACAGGTCTGTTGGATTGTGATCAAATCTATTTACAAATATTGATTCAGAAAAGTTTCATTATGTTGTACAGAGGAACAATCTTTGAGATCTACTGTAGGAGTAATAATGGGTACAGAATTTTTAAACAAGATAAGCTGTTCAGAATCTTTTTATTGTCGATGGTGTATTGGAATACTGAATTAATGTAAACCCAGGACTTCTTGCATGCCAACAACTTTCCGGAATTTGAGGACTTGGTAGATTGGTAGAGATTTTAGAAAATGTCAGGCTGCAAAATGTTTGAATCAAAATGACCCTTATCAATGATTGATGAAAGTTCCTAGTTTTATAATACAAGAAATACATGCTGTGAGCATGCTTGTTGAGCTATAGATGCACCGGGATAAACACAAATTATCACTTTTCTTACATTATTTACTATCTGTATTTAAAAAGAAATTGTTGTCTGCTCATCCAACCAAAATCGTGTCAGTGTACTTTATTGAAGCCAAGGTATAGACCAGTTCTTGTTAAAGAAACGTTGTGGAATCGATCAGAAAAGGTTCATCATTTAGCATATAAGTATTGTTGTGTACTGCAAGGTTCTGGAATCATCAAAATGATAAGAAATTTGGCCCAGTCTTCGTAAAGTTAAAAGCACTGTACACAGAAAGATGTATATGGGACTACGCAATATATAACCAGGCCGGATAGATATGATAATTTACCAAATATATCAATTAGTAGGCGGTTTCCCGGCAAAATTTGTATCATCACGTATTAGTCAAAACATATTCTTTCACATGATTGTTAAATAGAGCTTCCATTTCATTTTTTGAGAGGGGGGTGTTTCCAAAACTGGTCTATACCTTTAATAGAAGTAAGTCTCATTGAATGAATCCACTGGTTATACTTACTTGTACATTGACTCTGTTTATTTAACATTGCAGGACAAGGCACAAGCAGAGTTCAGCGTGGTCGTGGAGGACTACATCTCCACCGCAGAGCGTCTCTTTGGACCCTACGTGTGGGGGCGCTATGACATTCTGGTCATGCCTCCATCGTTTCCTTTTGGTGGGATGGAGAATCCGTGTCTGACCTTTGTGACCCCTTGCCTCCTGGTAGGGGATAAATCACTCACAGATGTGGTCATGCATGAAATCGTAAGTCCTTTAACCCATTAGCAGCTAGAGATTTTGTAAAAATGGCCTATTACTCACTGGAAGATTTTGCAATATTGCTCTCATCGTTCTGAACAATATGAAACATGTGCTATTTTTCCATGCAGAATCCTACTGTAGACACTGTAAGGATTACGCACATATAACATTACCACGGTAGACCCCCATAGAAGGATACTACAGGGCGTTGAAAACTGACGAAAACGGACGGGTGGTTTTCGGCGGTTCAGTGAGTAAAAGGAGGGGCGGTTTAGTTGCTAAAGGGTTAATAGGTTGATATGCCATTTTTGTATTTCTTAAATATTATTATCATACAATGTAGTTAGTAAGTAGGCTTGATTGATTTATAATTCATTAATCGACTGAGCGGCAGCTAGCAGGGTGGGCTCCCGGTGACGTCTCACCAGCGTGCGATATATAACTAGCGAGCTGATTTGTCGAAAAAGTTGTCGACCCAGCTCCCAAGATTACCGCGCTAGAGTGACTGTCACAACTGAACCGAATAAGGGTGCAAGGATTGTGAAACACAAGCATTTAAATGCTTGTGTTTTCATCATGTTTCCTTAAGCTTAGGTCACAAAAAATGCTATTACTAACTGCTACAAACAATTTTCAGACAATGGAAATTCGGGAAGACAATGGAAAAACAGGAGATTTGTATGAAATTATCGTTCGTAAGAACCTTTGTGACCGTAGCATAAGTATACAAGCAAGTAGTAAGGTGTAAAATGACAAACTCTGTTAAGACATTTTGTTCTCATTTCTCTTTGACAGGCCCACAGCTGGTTTGGCAACCTGGTAACCAATGCAACGTGGGGTGATTTCTGGCTGAATGAGGGTTTCACCATGTTTGCCCAACGTTGCATCAGTCAAGAATTGCTAGGTGAAGCCTACACGTGCCTCGAAGCTGCTACAGGGAGGGCACTACTCAAGCAACGGATGACAAGTGCAGGAGAGGTGAGTCTGCCTTTAATAAAGTCACATAGAAGTCAGCACTCGTGGGGAATTCGACACCCAATAACGGGTGTTGTCAATCACCAGGGTTAGCCTTCAGTTTTATGACCAATAGACCTTATGTAATGCTTCGCTTTTCCCTCACCCGAAGCTCTCCGAGCGATAAGGGGGTAATTCTTGACTGGCCAACGGGTTTGCTGTGTGCAGATTTGAACTCCCATTAATGGTATTTCCACCAAGTCTGGTGTCAGCGAATTAAGGACTTCTGCACATGGAAACTGCCGATCCAGTCCCTCGAAAGGTACTATGTCCCATTTGCAGGCCAAAAAAATGAAAAAGTTAAATTCCAACTGCATTTGAAAGATAATACTAATTTAGAACTTCCCTAAAAAGGGTGGGGCTTGAAAATGTCTTCAAGTGGGAAAATAACGACTATTAGTTGTCAAATCGACTTTAGGTCTATAGAGCCCAAAAGTAATAGTCATGATTTTCAGACAATTGTACCGAATGGTCATAAGTTTTATGCTGCGCAAAGATTCAATCAGTTTAATCTTGGCCATCATAAGAAGTGGGTTATTGATGTAGACAAATGCTCATGTACCCTTTACAACTCTTTTCATGTATGTTATTACCAAAGAAGAAAAAAGCCAGTCAGTCACTCAATAGTGTCTTACAGTGAAGTCTAGCAAGTAAACGGGTTTCCTTGCATAATTTGAATATGAGGACACTGCAAACGTTTAAATTTCACAGATAGGACATACATGTACATGACATCACCCCTGCAAAGTTCTACAGCATTTGAGGTTGGCTGCAAAAGGGACATAGTACCTTTAAGGCTTGTTCAGATAGGATGCAGTAGACTTCCCCCAAAGACCACCATTTGAAAGAAAACTTGTAAATGAGTGGCAACTGCCCAACGAAGGTCCAGCAAGCTATTTGTTATAAGATACAGAAATGTCAAGCATATTACACTTTGCGTTCTCATAAAAAAAAAAGCAGCAGATTTTCCGCTTCATATCTGAATGAGGCTTTGGAGTTTGATTTTTCATACAGGATATGGTCTGTCATTCAATCAATTGCCATCAGGAACCAGGAATTCAGTAGTCATCAGATATACATGTATATACATACATTTTCTTTGCAGTATCACAGAGTCTTCATTGATTTGTTTCTTTATTGAATACAGTGATATTGCTTTAGATCAATCATAGTAAGATATTAGCCTATAATCTAGGCGGAGTGCCGAGCTTTTTTCTTTGCTGCTAGACTAACCCTAAGCAGAACGTCTGATACGGCGAGACTACGAACCGTGAGTCGCGAAGCGGCTCACCGCCTATAATCACTGGTCTAGCTTTAGTCGTTGTTTTTTTTATTATCGACCATGAATCCGTGGCAGTTTTTCGTACGAAAAAACCTCTCAGCTAGACCAGTGATTATAGGCGGTGCGCGGCTCACGGTTCGTAGTCTCGCCGTATCAGACGTTCTGCTTAAGGTAAGTCTAGCAGCAAAGAAAAAAGCTCGGCACTCCGCCTAGATTATAGGCTAAGTAAGATATCTGCTTGCACCCTCGCAGTAAGTTTCAGGGAGGTCATTGATTTTGTACCCTGCTACGGCATCATTCACTACCCATCTATAATTGGATAAGGAAGGATATAACAATGATGATTATAATACAGTGAGACCACCCAAGGGAGACAAGATAAGTGGTCTTTATAGGCAGGTGGTCCTTATATACAGGTTCCTTTAATACATGTTTCAATAAGAAAGCATTTTCAAAGGAAACAAAAAGTGTGGTCTTTGTAAACAGGTGGTCTTTCTATAGAGGTGGTCACTAAAGCAGGTTAGACTGTAGTAATAATAATAGTAGTGCTCATATTTCTCAGACTTGATACTTCTGGCGCTCCACAATTATTACTTCGCCTTCAGCATGGCTGCCAATATGGCATTCTAGCATTTTAAGGAATTTATTCCTGCTAGGTGCCCATTTACCTCACCTGGGTCGAGTGTGGCAAATGAAGATTAATGCCTTGCTCAAGGAAATTGGTGCTGCAGCAGGACTTGAAGTGCCACATCAGCCTAAGTATTAAAACTTCAAAGCTCTTTATTGAAGACTAATCGAAGAACCCGAGTGGGTAGGGCACTGCCGAAAACCAAGCTGAACATAGCCGCACTATAACAAACAACAATTTTCAAGCAGCTGCAACAAGGTAGTGTTAAAGTTAAAGGTATAGACTAGTTTTGGAAACGCCCCCCTCTCAAAAAATGAAATGGAAGCTCTTATTACCAATCATGTGAAAGAATATGTTTTGACTAATACATGATGATACAAATTTTGCCAGGAACCGCCTACTATTTCAATTGATATATCTCGTAAATTATCATATCGATCCGGCCTGGATAGATATCGTGAATGCACTTCAACATTGAACATTTGGGCATATATTTCTGCTTGTTTTTTGCAAATTTAGGTTGCCAAGTATTGCCATCTTAACCTCTGAAGGCAATATTTAAACATTATTGAATGGATAATTTGCACCCAAAACCCTTGAACCGCTATTTTACCAATACCGTTCTATATCTTAAAACAACATATAGCATAAGAACTCTCTATCTTTTCATCTCTAGGATCATCCTCTGAACAAACTACGTGTGGTGATCGACAAGGGCATCGACCCCGATGACACTTATAATGAGGTCCCCTACGAGAAGGGTTTCGCTTTTGTCAGCTACCTGGCTAGCCTGGTCGGGGGGAAGTCAGAGTTCACCAAATTCCTGAAGTCGTATTGCCAACAGTTCAAGTTCAAGGTAGTGTTGAATAAACGTTCAATTTTTGATCTGTTTGATGTTGTAGATATTCAGAGGTTTACCATTTACAATTGTATATAGCACTGTATGATATCAAATACATTGGGCAGGATATCTACAGGAGTTTAAACAAAATCACAGGAACTTTATCATTGTTGGATGGCCTTTATTGAACTCCCATTCACCAATTAAAACGATGTATATAGACAAATGCACAATATTTATAACATTCTGAAATTTCTTAAATAAATGCCTCCTTTTTCCTTCCATGATAGAAAGGGCTATAGAATTTTGAGAGATATATAAATAAGCAAGCTTAACTGTTATTATTTAAAGGTATAACTGCGGCATTAAGAAACAAATTAAAAAATAGAAATTTGCAGAACGAACCCTAATGGAGAATCTGACCTCTTGACGTTAGATGACCCTTTCTTGTGCTACATTGTCCCATATCTGTTTGTTTCATCACATTGGTTTTTTCCAACAATTAATCTGTATTTCTTTGTTCTTTTGAATCGCGTAAAGAGCGTGGTTGCAGAGGACCTGTTTGATGCTTTCCTGGACTTCTATCCAGAGCTTCAGGAACAGAAGATCACACAAAAGTAAGTACAGTGAAACCTGTCTATAAAGACCACCCAAGGGAGACAAGGAAGGTGGTCTTTATATACAGGTGGTCTTTATAGGCAGGCGGTCTTTATATACAGGCTTCTTTAGTACATTTTTCAATGAGAAACCATTTTCAAAGGAAACAAAAAATGTGGTCTTTGTAGACAGGTGGTCTTTCTATAAAGGTGGTCACTAAAGCAGGTTTGACTGTTATAATAATGACAGCATAGTTCTACCTTCTTCTATCGAAAGCTGCTATGGCATACTCAAAAGGACAGGTCCCACCTGTTTGTAATACATGTTTATTGTTTTTGAGTGCTTGTAGGGTTCAATACGACAAGGTAATGTTCATGGTCCTAAGAAGATTGTTATGATGACTCTCTGCTGCATTGGCTTGTGCTGTGCTGCTTCCAGAGTACCTCACCTTTACTTAGGCTTCCATTGTGGTCCACAGACCATTACAACATATTGTACATGTTGCTCATTTAATATTCCTGGGGAGAGAGAGAGAGAGTTGGTGAAATATCTTTTCTGTGGACATTATACCATTACTTAATGATTTTAAACTCGCACCCTATTGTATTCATGTTCTACATGTGTGTCAAAAATTGTGTGTGTATGTGTGTGTCTGGGGGGAGGTTTGAATAAATTGAGGGGGGAAGCTTGAAGAAATATGGGGGGTGGGGGGGGGGGGGGAGAAGTAGGGCTTGATCCCCCACCCCCAAAAAAACAAAAAAACAAAAACAAAAATCTTGAAATGCTACTGATCTTGCCACCCATATCCTTTTAGACTCACTCTTTGTGCCTTTGTATTGTAGTCAAAAGGCTTCATACACAAAACATTTGTAGCCACCTAACTCTCCTTCCTATTCTCATTTCTACAGGAAAGGCTTTGAGTTTGACCACTGGCTCAACGGCACGTCGTGGCCTCCCTTCGTCCCTGACCTGTCGGCCGGCAGGACGCTGATGGATCCAGCAGAGAACCTTGCTAGCTATTGGCTCACATACCATAAAGAGGTATGTCTAAAGGCAATATGAGTTGCAGCTTGCTTAGAATGCCAATGCTAGACTTGTGTCCAAGTCCCCAAAATTATTCCATATTTAATATATATTTGATGCAGTGGTTGCCAAAGAGGCAAAGAATTGTGTTTAAGCGGGACTGTACTACTTGTAGCTTCTTGCGCCCTCTATATAGTAAATAATGTCTCAGCGGTACCCGTAGGTCCCCCGTGATCCCCTTTTTCTTATGTTAATTGTGAGCTGATTTAATGAGATAACCACCTGTCAGTGACCACGTAGGGAGGTCTAATCCTTCCTGGCCAAACTAGTGCAGACAGTTTTTAAGATACTTTTGTTGTTTACAAAGCTTTGAATGGTCAAGCCCCAAATTATTTGTCTGAATTAAATCACATCCATATTCACATAACTTACAAACTACACAGAACAAGCTGCTTCTAAAGCTACTTAACACAAAAACTAAAGTACCTCTTGGAGACTGTGCTTTCAGTCGTGCTGCTCCAAAGCTTAAGAATAAACTACCACTAGACTAAACAAAAGCTCCAACTATTACTGTCTTCGAAGATGCATTTGTTTTCAGAAGCTTTTGAATAGTTAATGGTTGTGTGCCCTTAAAGTAACACTGTTAGAAGTTCTGTTTTCATCACAGCGCAATATAGTATATTTATATAGAAACTGTGCTATGTAAATTATTCTAAATTAATTCATTTAGAAGTACTTCCTAAATTTCTGAAATATGATTCCTTTACTTCTGGTTCAAAAGATGTGCAGAAACATCACTAAAAGGAGAAACTGTACTGCTTTGGGTTATAGATAATGTACTATGTCCCATTTGCAGCCAACATCAAGTTTTGTAGAACTTTGCAGGAATTATGAATATGTCACTTACGCCTATCTGTGAAATTTAAATGTTAACAGTGTCATAGTATTCAAATTTCTTTTTTTTTTCTTTGGTAATAACATACATAAAATTAGCTGTAAAGGGTACATGAGCATTTGTCTACATCAATAACGCACTTCTTGTAATGGCCCAAATTAAATGGATGGAATCTTTGTGCAGCACAAAACGTGCGAACATCCCGATGTTCGCACGTTTTGTGCTGCACAAAGATTCCATCCATCCATTTAATTTGAGTCTGAAAATTTGACTATTTAAGTAGACGACCTTGATCGCTAAATTCGATTTGACAACTAACATTCGTTATTTTCCCACAATAAAACATTTTCAAGCACTTTTTTATTAGTATTACCTTTCAAATGCTGTTGGAATTTAACCTTTACACTTATGGGGCCCGCAAATGGGACATAGTACCTACAAACAAAATTGTGGTCTTCATAGACAAGTGGTTACTGAAGCAGGTTTGGCTCTATCATTTTCTTTTGTAATTTTTTGTTCTGTCTGGCAGAAAGATATCAAGGATCTGTCGTTGGATATCTCTGAGTGGAAGACCTATCAAGTTCTTCATTTCATAGATCAGCTTGTGGAAGCAGAAGACAGCCTACCTCACGAAACACTCAAACACTTTGCCACCACCTACCCCCAAATAAGGGATACACACAATGCTGAGGTAGGTAGTCGTTACTTGTGAAGTATTAGTATATTCACATAATTTCGTCGGCTAGCTGGCGGAAGGGCGTTAGCGCGCGAGTGACTCAAAAACTATTTTCAAATTATTCGCATTTAAAAATTTGTTTTATATTTAAACTGCTTTCTGTCCTGAAAATTGATTTAAAACTTAAAACACTAATAGAAATGTTATAGTTCAACACGGCCACAATTTTTTTCTCAGAAATAAGTCAGTTTTATAAAAGTTTGAGGCGATTCAGTGCTAACCCCCTTCTGCTTAACGCTTCATTTTTTACCTGGAGTTCGAGCTCACGCCCTTCTGCCAGCCAGGCGATGATTTACTTAACAGTGCTTGTAAACTTGGGGTTTTAATTAATAATAATAATAATAATATGTCTTCTTTACCCAGGGTAACCTCATCAGTTGTGTAACGATCCGCTCCGCGATTGTGACGTAACAAAGAGGCCAAACTTATATGAGTCATCGATTGTTGTTTTCAAGCGCGTCATACACGACGCACAGTGTTTACATAAATAATTTGCATACGAGCGCTTGACATGGATCTTTTACTGAGATGCTTTAAGATGTTAAACTGTAATTGTTCATAAGTATATCACATGAATTTGGATGGAAAGTTGTTTAAACATTGTATCTTGTTAATATTAATTGCAACTGATATGTCATTTAGAGTGTGGTATTTAATTAATGGTAAAATAAGAGATTTACTTAGATATTTTGCTCTGAACTAGCACAGTCTTCATGTTAAGTCCATTCTCGCTGCGCGTGTGCTTTCCAAGATCGCTTAGCGCATCGTTTCCCCCACGTCCGCATTATGCCTTTATAACCCGTAACATTTCTTAAACGCGGGGGAGGAGTTGGCATTGGGCGCTCGTCGGGATAACAGCTATTAAATAGTCTCTCCCTGGAAATTCCCCCCCCCCCCGAAAAGACTTGGAATTGGGCGCTCGTCGGAACCACACATTATAAGCTCTCTCTCCCTCCCTGGAAATCCTCCCATCTAAGGAACTACACGTATTTACAACTGGAATATGAAGGTACAGAACCAAGTCGACGCTGGAATTAAGATGCTGGAATTAATATACTGGAATTAAGATGCTGGAATTAATATACTGGAATTAATATACTGGAATTAATATACTGGAATTAATGAACTACTATTATTAAGACGCAGGAATATGCTAAGTCCACCTCTCCCCATATGATGCCATGGAATTAAACTAAGACGGAAAACTCCCAAGTCCCATAAATCCCAATGAATCATTGCCTTCACTTTATTACATGTATTAGAACATAAGGACATCAATCATATAAATGCATTAAGTATAACTATGAGCACAAGGTATTTGTGACAGTGGTGATAGAAAGATGTAAATATTTGAAGTACATGCATTAATAAAAGTTGACCATTTTCTTTTGTCTTGAAACTGAAATTATGAGTCTATAAACACTTTGTCTTTCTTCTTAACTGGTACTCCGTCATAGTCGTATATTTCGACGAAACGAACTTAAATAAGTATTGTAGCTTCCCCCGTCTTTCCTCTAATAAAATATAAGACCTAATTTACTTTAACCGCTCGGACATCGTAAATAAGATGTCGGCTGACGAATATCCTGACAGATATAAAGAATCAGTTTCCCCAGCTGGGAATGAGAACAAACCCGACGTTTGAGGTCGAGGTTGAAGACGGAGGCGGGGGCGGCCGCCACAAATTTGGTGTCAGAAGTGGGATTATTAATATGGCGGAGGTACCAGAGTCTAAGAAAGAAATAGATGAGCTAAGTTGCTCCTCAGATGAAACAATGTCTAGTACAAAAAGTTCAAAGAAAAAGAAGAGTAGGTCAGAGAAATTACAAAGTCGGATATTAAGTCAACTAACAAAGTTAATGGGACAAATGATGAAGTTGACAAAGAAACCAAGGAAGAGGAGTGTTGGCCCAGACTCCTCCACGGAAGAACTATCTGATTCTTCAGATGATGAAGTGGAATTCAACTTCAAACCAAATAGACGACCGGAAGGAATGGAAGTCCAACATGGAGACGAGGAAGGAATATCTCATGTCGATGAATCAAAGACGAGGAAACTTAAGGAAGAAACTAGCCAGATGAAAACACAAAAAAAGAATGATGATACTCGCTATGCCAAAGAAGATAGAATTCGGGAAACTACTCATCGACCACTGATCATGCCGGACAAGTATGATGGAAGTACCGACTGGAAAGAATACGCCTCGCACTTTGAATCTTGTTGTGAAATCAACAACTGGAAAGATGAGGAATCTGCCAAGTATCTAGCTGCTAGCTTGAGAGGTCAAGCTCTGAGATTACTAGAAGAACAAAGAGGCACCAAGTGGAACTTTGAAGAAATAAAGAGTAAACTGTCATTTAGGTTCTCTTCTGCCAAACAGGCGGAAAGCTATCTGTTGGAACTTAGGAATCGTAAGCGACGACAAGGAGAATCACTTCAGGAACTTGGACGTCATATTAGGGAACTAACTGATAAGGCATATCCAAACTTTGAAAGTCAAGGGGTCGATAGACTGGCTAGGATTCATTTTACTGATGCTATTCGTAGTAGTGAGATTCGTATGGGAATATTTCATGCTAAGGCAACAAGCTTAAATGAGGTAATTCAAGCAGCAATAACTACTGAGACATTTCTACAGACGGAGACTGAGAGGAATGGATGGAAGGTTAAGCCTACTTACAATAGAGGAATCGGCTCTGAAGTGGATCTAGAGAAGATGATCAAAGATGAAGTTAACAAAGTCCTAGGCCAAGCCATGGAAAGTCAACCTAACAAGGAAAGATGTCAGGAATACGTGAAGAAACCAGGAACTAATCAAAGACCAAGCCAAACAGTGCAAGGAAGATTTGATGTGAAAACCCAAACATGTTTCTATTGTGAGAAACCTGGCCATTTCGCAAGGGAATGCCGTGAGAAACAAATGGATCGAAGAGGAAGGAACTATCCAAGTGATGAATCTAACTGGTCAAGACAAAGATATCAGCGTCAGTCAAACGACAAGTGGTCGCCCCAGAGGGTCGTGGCGCGGCCAAACGTCCAAAATTAACTGAGACCCAACCCAGCAAAACAAAGACAAGTTTCATACCCAGTATAAATCAAAATGTTGATGGTCTTTATGTTCCAGTGCACATTCAGGACAAGGAATACAAATTTCTAGTTGATACTGGTGCTTCAGATTCTTACATTTCTAGACGATCATATGAACAATTAGATGAAAAAGATAGACCCCCTCTGCAACATCGTAGCATAAGTGCACAATTAGCAGATGGTTCACCATTAGCCATTTATGGATCAATAACTCATGAGATGAAGATAGGACCAAATAAAGGAGTAATTTACAGTTTTGGTAGCAGATGTGAGTAGTGATGGAATCCTTGGTTTGGACAATCTAACAAGAATGGGGGCTAGCATTGATCTGACTAATTTTCAACTCACAACAAAATGGGGCAAAGTAGAGTGCAAGAATGAAAGTGGAGAAAGACTATCCTGCCGCATTACTGCATCAGAAACTACTACAATTCCCGCAGGACATGAAGCTGTAATACTTGGATCAATGAGGGAAGGAGATCGAATTAAACCTAACACCCTAGGTTTAATAGAGGCTGGAAATGTTCAACAACAATTAGCGAAGAAAGGACTCATTACAGCTAGAACTCTAATCAAGACAGGTGAGGAGTTAGTGCCTGTTAGAGTATTCAACCCATCTACTTCCAACAAAGTAATAAAGAAGAACACACCAATCGCTATGATGACCGTAATAGATACAAGTGAAGTACAGGAAGTCCCTAAGTACACCACTGTTGGTGATGGAAAAGTTCCGGAACATTTGAGGGATTTGCTAAAGAGAAGTACAGAAGGAATACCAGATCAGTATCCCCAAGACGTGGCAAAGTTATTGACGGAATTTCAGGATGTATTCTCAAGAGGAGATGATGATATTGGAAGGACCAATTTGGTACATCACAATATAGATACTGGAACTCAGCGACCAATTAGACAACGACAACGCAAGCACCCTTTTGGGCAGAGAGACGAAATCAAGGAGCAAGTGGAAGGGCTACTACAAAAAGGTCTTATTGAACCAACTGATAGTCCATGGGCTTCTAACATTGTACTCGTAAAGAAAAAGGACGGAACTCAGAGATTTTGCGTGGATTATCGGCAACTGAATGCTGCCACGATCAAGGACGCCTACCCCCTACCTCGTATAGACGAAACATTGGATGCTTTGTCAGGAGCGCAGTGGTTTTCAACCCTGGACTTGGCAAGTGGATACTGGCAAGTAGGCTTAAGCAAAGATGCTAAGGAAAAATCAGCTTTCGTAGCTGATGGTGGACTCTACTCATGGAACGTGATGCCTTTTGGACTTTGTAACGCCCCAGCCACTTTTGAGAGATTGATGGATAAAGTACTAACCGGATTGCATTGGGAGACATTACTTGTCTACTTAGATGATTTGATTATCTTTGGTAAATCGATACCAGAGGAACTTTCCCGGTTACGTCAAGTATTCCATAGACTCCGACAAGCCAACTTGAAGTTAAAACCAAAGAAATGCTTTCTGTTCAGGAAGAAGGTGTCCTATCTCGGACACGAAGTATCAAGCAAGGGAGTCTCAACACAGCCAGAGAAGGTCGAGACTGTAAAAACATGGCCGACGCCGAAGAATGTGACGGAAGTTAGAAGTTTTCTTGGTCTTGCATCCTACTACAGACGTTTTGTTGAAGGTTTTGCTAGTATAGCCAAACCTCTTCATCAACTCACGGAAAAGCGCCGTGCCGGGCAGTTCGAATGGAGCTCTGTCTGTCAGGATGCGTTTGAAGAGTTGAAACGAAGATTGATTACTGCACCTATTCTGGGATACCCGAATACGGAAGGTGCATTCATTCTTGACACAGACGCCAGTAAGGATGGGATTGGAGGAGTGTTGTCACAAGTACAAGATGGGAAGGAAAGAGTAATTGCTTACGGAAGTAAAGTGCTAAGTAAGGCAGAACGGAACTACTGCGTTACAAGAAGGGAACTACTTGCAGTTGTCGTTTACTTGAAGCATTTCAGACAATATCTCTACGGTCGACATGTAACGGTGAGAACGGATCACGGAGCTTTAAGGTGGCTAACGAATTTCAAAAACCCTGAAGGACAGCTGGCAAGATGGCTTGAGGTCATCGCAGCTTATGATATAGAGATCATTCACAGGGCTGGTAGAAGTCATGGAAATGCAGATGCATTGTCGAGAAGACCATGTGGCCAGTGTGGAAGAGGACTGGAGTGCGAGTTCAAGGTCAAGGAGGAAGAAACGGCCAAAGCCCGTGTAATAATGATGACAAATGAGAAGAGACTGTCTGAGATGAGGAAAGATCAGCTAGACGACCCAAATATAAAGCCTGTGCTAGAGGCTATGGAAAGGAAGACCAGACCACCAAAGGATGAAGTTTCCGCAATGTCTAAGAAAGTTAAAGTCTTGTTAGAGCATTGGGAACAACTTGAAATCAGAGATGGAATACTCTACCGTAGATGGGAATCTATAGATGGCAAAGAAGTGAAGTGGCGACTAGTATTACCTGGAAGGAAAATAGATGAAGTTTTGAAAGAACTTCATGGTAGCGCCTTAGCTGGTCATTTGGGAGCAACTAAGACACTGAAGAGTAGTCAGATGAGATACTACTGGGTAGGAATGAAGGCAGATGTGAGGTCTTTCATCCGTAAATGTGAATCTTGTGCTCGACGGAAGTCAGCTGGTAAGAAGAGACGAGCACCTCTACAGCAGAGAAGAAGTGGAAGTCCGATGGAACGGATCGCTCTTGATATACTAGGACCTTTGCCGGAGACGAATGACGGAAATAAGTACATAATGGTAGTAGCCGATTACTACACAAAGTTCGTAGAAGCTTATCCAATACCTAATGAGAAAGCAAGTACTGTGGCACCCAAGCTAGTTGAAGAGTTTATATGTAGATACGGGGTTCCAACTGAGATTCACACAGACCAAGGAAGGAACTTTGAGTCACAGTTGTTCAAAGAAGTTTGCCAGATCTTGGGAATAAAGAAGACAAGGACGACGGCATATAACCCTAAATCTGACGGAATGATTGAACGCTTCAACAGAACATTGCTCGATATGCTTGTCACGCTAATAGAGCCTGGAAAGAATCAGCGAGATTGGGACAAGTATGTACATATAGCTACAACGGCATACAGAAGTTCAGTTCATGAGACAATAGGAGAAACGCCAAACATGATGATGTTCGGAAGAGAACTGAAAATGGTTTCAGATCAGTACATGATCCAACCAGATATGGAAGTTGGAACAGACTACGTCGAGGAACTACGAGACAGGATGTATAAAGTCTATACAAGGATTACTGAGCACAGTCAGAAGAATCTCCGAAGACAGAAGAGAAACTACGACAAGAAGATTGCTGGAAGTAGTTACGAAGAAGGAAATTTCGTTTGGTTACGAAATAATCAGAGACACAAAGGCATCAGTCCCAAACTAAGTTACAGATGGAATGGCCCATTCAAGATTAGGACGAAGTTGTCTGATGTGACATACAGAATCCAAAAGAGTCCTGGAACCAAGATGAAGGTTGTACACTTTGACCGTTTGAAGCCATGTGAAGGAGACGAGCCTAAGGAATGGAAGACAGCTCATACTAGACGGGAAGATGCTGGAAATGATGCCAGAAAGATGGAACCAAACTCTGAAGAGGTTGATCAAGATTCAACGCCAGACGCGACTGTAAATAGAAGACAAGAAGATACTCGACGCTATCCACTGAGGAATAGAAGACCCGCACATTTCTTTTATTAGAAATAGTTTTTAGAATAAGACATATTTTGTTATACTTTGGATCTGTTTCCTTCTCCTCTTTCCTTCTCTATCACTTTCTTTCTCACTTCTTTCTTTCTTCTATTCATCTCTGTTTTCTCATCTATATCTCTATTTCTTTCTTATACAGATTCCATTGCTTATATTGTATATACATGTACATTATTGACATTGTAACACCACTGAGTAGATTTAAGAATTAGAATTTATTTGTGATAGGTAATCTAGGGCGATGAAAATTTAAGAATATAAGTGCACGTTCCATGTTGCATAGGAACAAAGAATTGACAAGTTTTGGAAGAAAAGCAGATGTCTTATGTTGTAGATGTATATTTGATTGATGCTGGTTTTGATAGAGAGATTGTGATGTAACAGAGAAGGAGAAGAAAAGTGGGCAAAATAAGACAAGTGTTTTCTTCCAAATGTCACCTACCTTATTGGTAATAGCGGCGAAGTTATATGATATATATTTTTGGTTTTGTATATACTTGCAATCGAACTTAGACAAGGTTGCATTGTAACAAGGTTATCGCCCAGGAAAACCTAATGTCTTAAATGCGAGGACGCATTTTGTAAGGAGGAGGGCTGTGTAACGATCCGCTCCGCGATTGTGACGTAACAAAGAGGCCAAACTTATATGAGTCATCGATTGTTGTTTTCAAGCGCGTCATACACGACGCACAGTGTTTACATAAATAATTTGCATACGAGCGCTTGACATGGATCTTTTACTGAGATGCTTTAAGATGTTAAACTGTAATTGTTCATAAGTATATCACATGAATTTGGATGGAAAGTTGTTTAAACATTGTATCTTGTTAATATTAATTGCAACTGATATGTCATTTAGAGTGTGGTATTTAATTAATGGTAAAATAAGAGATTTACTTAGATATTTTGCTCTGAACTAGCACAGTCTTCATGTTAAGTCCATTCTCGCTGCGCGTGTGCTTTCCAAGATCGCTTAGCGCATCGTTTCCCCCACGTCCGCATTATGCCTTTATAACCCGTAACATTTCTTAAACGCGGGGGAGGAGTTGGCATTGGGCGCTCGTCGGGATAACAGCTATTAAATAGTCTCTCCCTGGAAATTCCCCCCCCCCGAAAAGACTTGGAATTGGGCGCTCGTCGGAACCACACATTATAAGCTCTCTCTCCCTCCCTGGAAATCCTCCCATCTAAGGAACTACACGTATTTACAACTGGAATATGAAGGTACAGAACCAAGTCGACGCTGGAATTAAGATGCTGGAATTAATATACTGGAATTAAGATGCTGGAATTAATATACTGGAATTAATATACTGGAATTAATATACTGGAATTAATGAACTACTATTATTAAGACGCAGGAATATGCTAAGTCCACCTCTCCCCATATGATGCCATGGAATTAAACTAAGACGGAAAACTCCCAAGTCCCATAAATCCCAATGAATCATTGCCTTCACTTTATTACATGTATTAGAACATAAGGACATCAATCATATAAATGCATTAAGTATAACTATGAGCACAAGGTATTTGTGACAGTGGTGATAGAAAGATGTAAATATTTGAAGTACATGCATTAATAAAAGTTGACCATTTTCTTTTGTCTTGAAACTGAAATTATGAGTCTATAAACACTTTGTCTTTCTTCTTAACTGGTACTCCGTCATAGTCGTATATTTCGACGAAACGAACTTAAATAAGTATTGTAGCTTCCCCCGTCTTTCCTCTAATAAAATATAAGACCTAATTTACTTTAACCGCTCGGACATCGTAAATAAGATGTCGGCTGACGAATATCCTGACAGATATAAAGAATCAGTTTCCCCAGCTGGGAATGAGAACAAACCCGACGTTTGAGGTCGAGGTTGAAGACGGAGGCGGGGGCGGCCGCCACAGTACTAATACTGTTCTCCATGAGGGCCCTGCAATCATATCATTACCCCTTTAGCCGAGCTACCATGAAAAGGCGTTTAAGCATTCAAGTACTTTGTTTCCTACCGGGTCTCCATTTACCTCACCTGGGTAGAGGATTGATGGAGGGTTGTGATCCTATAGGGTATCATTTAAGGGTAGGGTGATTTTTAGGGGTAATAAATTCCTACTGGTCTCCATTTACCTCACCTGGGTTGAGGGTTGGTGGAGGGTAGTGATCCTATAGGGTATCGTTTAAGGGTGTGGTGTTTTTCAGGGGTAATGAAGAGGTTATAAAATTACTACAATTCACATTTTCTTTTCATGACGAGTTGCATTGCAAGGGGTTGCTGCACTGGCAAGACATGAAAAGGTTATTGGGTTTAAAACTTAAAACCAGTACTACATGGCATACCATGTACATATAAATACATTTTTATGCAATGATGCATGATACAGCTGTATTAATTTGAAAATTAACTTTATCATAAATATAATGAGAAAATGAATGGAACATTGTTTGAATTTTAATTCTTCTTCTTCCTGTTGATCTCCTCTAGATGTTTTGGTTCCAAACAGACTAATAATAAACTTGATCTCTGGAATTTCTATAGCTATTTGATTAATTTCTTTTGTTTTGTTTGTTTTGTTTTACTCAGATTCGATTAAGATGGTCACAACTCACGATTGGTAGCGACTATGCAGATGACTTGTCAAATGTCAAGGCTTTCCTCATTGCCCAAGGTACAAATTTATTTTATTTTCCCAGATAAGGATAGAAGGAAGGAAGGAAGGAACATTTCTGTGTTGCCTATGCAATTGGAATATATCTAAAAGAGTAATGTGCATAGTTTCATGAAATTATGATTCAACCAGTAATGTAGAAGTTATTAGCAATCAATATGAAGCTATACATTGCTGTAAATCAATTTGCTGGAAGTACTTACAACTGCTTCGATCTGTTCCCCCAGTTCACATTAGCTGGTGAAATGTTACTAAGCAGCAAGCTTCGATCTGTTCCCCCAGTTCACATTGGCTGGTGAAATGTTGCTAAGCAGCAAGCTTCGATCTGTTCCCCCAGTTCACATTAGCTGGTGAAATGTTGCTAAGCAGCAAGCTTCGATCTGTTCCCCCAGTTCACATTAGCTGGTGAAATGTTGCTAAGCAGCAAGCTTCGATCTGTTCCCCCAGTTCACATTAGCTGGTGAAATGTTGCTAAGCAGCAAGCTTCGATCTGTTCCCCCAGTTCACATTAGCTGGTGAAATGTTGCTAAGCAGCAAGCTTCGATCTGTTCCCCCAGTTCACATTAGCTGGTGAAATGTTGCTAAGCAGCAAGCTTCGATCTGTTCCCCCAGTTCACATTAGCTGGTGAAATGTTACTAAGCAGCAAGCTTCGATCTGTTCCCCCAGTTCACATTGGCTGGTGAAATGTTGCTAAGCAGCAAGCTTCGATCTGTTCCCCCAGTTCACATTAGCTGGTGAAATGTTGCTAAGCAGCAAGCTTCGATCTGTTCCCCCAGTTCACATTAGCTGGTGAAATGTTGCTAAGCAGCAAGCTTCGATCTGTTCCCCCAGTTCACATTAGCTGGTGAAATGTTGCTAAGCAGCAAGCTTCGATCTGTTCCCCCAGTTCACATTAGCTGGTGAAATGTTGCTAAGCAGCAAGCTTCGATCTGTTCCCCCAGTTCACATTAGCTGGTGAAATGTTGCTAAGCAGCAAGCTTCGATCTGTTCCCCCAGTTCACATTAGCTGGTGAAATGTTGCTAAGCAGCAAGTACTTCCAGAAAATGATTGATAGCATCCTAATCTAAGTAATAGATAAGTGATACATAAACATGTAGATACAAATAGATAAGTATCATAGTCAGTAAACAGAATATGGAACCTAGAGTTTTTTTGGGTGGCACAGTGTTAGTTAAAGCTCCTTTATATAGTTTTTTTATTTTCACTTTCAGATACACCTATAGGGTAGAACATATCTCCCTTTAAATCACATTAATTTGGAATGTTGCATTTTTTTATAAGTTACATATTTAGCTTTTATTGATGTCGTTTATTCATCACTGATAAATTTCTCATATCATGGTACACCCTCTTCATCGTGAATATTTCAGATACAAAACTAAAATGTTCCCAGACTTGAAATTGCCAGGTATGCCTCTATTTATGTTGATGAATGTCAAAAATTGAAAATACGAGCTTGAGTGTATTTCATATGTTGCACTCTGCTAAACTGAACCTTACCATTCTTCCTCAAACACAGGCAAGCAGAAATACACTCTTCCCATTTATGCTGCATTGACGAAAGGATCAAAGAGAATGAAAGACTTTGCCGTGGAGACATTCGCTGCAACTAAAGACCAGCTTCACGTAAACGTAAGGAAGCATGTGGACAAAATGGTCAGTGTATTGTAAACTAAAATGTTCTGTACATTTCAAGAGTTCAGTGACACAAAGACGTAACTCCATATTTTTCCAAAATGAGTATTTGATATCAAAATGTTTAGAAAAATGTGGGCTTTCCAGGAAACACACAGACTTAACTCCACCCAACACCACGTTGAAGTCAATGGCTAGTGAAACATAGACTTGACCCCTTAAGGCCCAAGTGCTCAGTGACACATAAACCACTTTTTCTCAAAATGGCCAAAATGGAGTTACGTCTTTGTGTCACTGACCCCTCCATTTATAGGTAGACCTTGCGTTTTGATGGTGTCGAGAATGAAATTCTCACAAGTAATGTTCCAATGATGGCCATTACTCTTTGGAGTAAGCTTGCAAGTAGAGCCAGTTTAGTCCCAGTTGAGGCTTTTTTTTAATAATATGATGATATTTAGTGTAATACGCATTCTGTATCCAATAGTACACAGATAATGAGTTTGCATTGAAACTGTGTTGCACGCAGGTACATTTTTTATCCCAACTCGTCGTTCATTTAACCTTAAAAAAATTAAAAATTGCCATTGTTCTTGAGAGAAAGAATCCATAATTTTAAGTTTTAACGGCAACCAAACCATGGTAGTAATGTGTTACGTCTGAACAGTATTAAGCTAGCATCTTTCGAGTGAGTGGTGCCCTGTACATGTTGGCAACTGTGCTTACTCTTTAGAGTATGGCCATGGTGTGAATATATCATGTGGTTAAGGGCCTTACTATGGAGAGTAAGGATTATTATCTGATCATACTGTAACTCCCTATCTGTATACTCCTAATGTGGAACAAAAAAGGTAACTAACAAATGATGTAATGGAAACTGTCACAGCTGAGGAGAGACAAATTGGGGCATGTATTCTGTAATGCCTAAGTCACGTTTGCCGCGGCGGCCGTTGGGTCGAGAATATCTACGGCCAAAAGTAATTATAGGGCCACCATGGCCTTTCAACGGTCACATACATGTAGGGTAATGGTCACATATAATAGGGTAGCCGCACGTCGTATTTTGAATTTGTGGAGACAGAATACCTGCAACTACTGTACCACCTTTAAAGTGATGATGCACGGTCGCCTTGGGGCCTCCATGCCGCGAACCTAGAAACAAAAAAAAAAAAAATCTGCGGCGACCCCTACGGCTTCTAAAAGATGGGAATACACCCTAGGGTGCCCCTGAGGCGACCGTAGATCCTCTGCGGCCGTAGGGCAAATGTGACTGAGGCATTAGAAATACATTATATGTCTACTCAGAACCAGAATGGCATTAACTCTGTGTTAAAGTATATGATGTAACACCCTTCTGGCTTCAAACAGATACTACCTATTCAGCTTGGTCTATAGAGGGGGTAAACACATCCATGTGGTTTGAAATTGAATAGTTTTATGATTGACTAAAAAGGTTGTAGCCATCAGAATTTGGTTCCTAGTTTCTACTGTTTGTGGAAGAGCACAATTCAAGACAACTTTCACATGAATGATAAATATTCAACTTTTCATGGGATATTTCCTATTTTCACATGCTGTATTCAGACTGTTCTTCATGAATGTGTATGAGGTAACTATTGAAATTCAGATCGTGTTACATTGTGCTAAAACCCTTCAATCTTGCAGTTAATGTTGTACAAAAATTATTGCTGTTGCTTGCAAATGAGGTACCGGTACTTAATTTTGAAAAATCATTGTCTTACATCCTGAATGAAGTAAGTTTTTTTTAAAGAGATGGTTTATTGATTTCAAACTGGACTGAATTTGGTATAATTGCAATCGAAAAATTACACTGAGTAAAATCATTACATTTGTGTAACTTGTACATTCGAGCGCAATTTATAAAAGTTGATTGAACTTGACGAAAAATCAACCCACTCAACGCCCCCAACACATCGTAAGTCAGCTGATTGTTGAAGTGACGTCACAATATGAACAGCGGGCCGCTCAGCTGAAATGATTGACGACGGTGCGAGATGCAGTTTGTGTGCGATTCACATGTATTGCATTGACTCTCGAGTACCGTACCCATTTATACCTAACGCTGTTTACCTTCATAAAAATCCCCTGGAAATATGGATATGGACGAAAAACATACTTGATTATACTCCAGAAGGCTCCTCCATGGCATGGTTTCGGTTCTTAATATGACGTTAGTCTAGATAAATGGTATATAACTTCCAAAAAGCGATTAAATATATCGTCGATGTAGCGTTCAAGTTTCCCGTAGCTGGTAGCTGTGCGTGCGTACTCTGTGCATGAACTATGTGTGCAATACACTGACCTCTATATCGTGCATCACATCTAGCGCAGCTTGCTAGCCATGGCCTAGCCCGTAGCCCGGCGCTCGAGCTATAGCCGCGAATCGCGAACCGGACTGATCTGTTTCTCTCGGTTTATCAGGTCCTATACGACTTAATTTATCAAAAATGTAAATTAATCAGCCTAATCACACATTTTTGTAATGAATATCTGGACAATTCTATGTAAATTTGTTGCCTATTTTACTCCAAAAGAGTCGTTAGGTCAGCATGCAAAATGTCCTTTGCCTTCCCAGATCAGACACATTCACGCTGAAGTGCCCTCAGAATATGTGATTATTTTTCCGATTTTTATGCTCAAATGTGACGGGAAAAAATATAAAAATCAAACAAACATTTGTAGAAAGTATCATTTATTCAGTGTATCTCATTCAAAATGCCAAAAAAGAGGAAATATCACCACTGGCGGTAAATATACAAACAACGTTAACCCATATCTGAAAATTGCAATGGGTATCCAACATTGTCCCGAATGTGTGATGTAGGTTGTTCATATTGTGACGTCATCGTTTCGCATGTAAAATAACGCCGTCAATTCACTTAGTGAGTGGGTTCAGGAAAGGGTAACAAAATTGCATATAATTTATTCCTCACAACAGTGAGGGCTTCAAAAGTACTTTGCTCATTTTGTTAATGTTCTCAGCATTCTGTAGAGGTGTAATTTGCCCATTTTCCACATTTCAATGAACCATCTCTTTAAGGGACAGGATACATTAGACCATCTTGTAGAATTAAGTGTTTTTCTCATTAAGGCAAAAGGGAAAATTATCTTCCATTTAAGTTGTGGCGATGAATTGTATTAAAGAAACTTGTATGTTTTGGGTATCTAATGTTCTTAAAGAACCCCTATTTTTGTTTATCCATTTGAAGAAAGTAACCTCGGCTCTACTTATTCTTTTGTATAATGTGTGTTTGTGTATTATGTTATGAAATAACTTGATGATTTGTTACTGGAACAATAATCCTTATCTTTTCAGAGTAGAAAG
>JAVYIG010002883.1:207500-222741 GCA_035222895.1 Strongylocentrotus droebachiensis
GAAGGAAGTCCAAGAAGCTGATGTCTCTTCATGAATCCAACATTAATGTTTCCATGTTTCGCGAGCAAGCAAGCGCTGTATTTAGAAGCCCCACGCATGAGTAGTGACGGCATTTGACACCCGTCGAAAGATACAGGGTATTATGTATTTGTGTTAAGTATATCTTAAAGCTTGTCCATGTTGATTTTTCGCTGCCAAAGATTTTCTGTTCGAAAAATATATGATTGTTGAACATTATGTTTGTACTATTCAACTGTATATTTTCCATGCACCAGAAGGGGCCGTTAAATAAATAATAATCATTATCATTGCCAGCTCTCGCCTGCTCGATACCGGTTTCAAACCTTGTCATTTCACAATAGGCCTAAACAAAGAAGTCAGAACATCACGAAGACGAAAACATAGATAAAAAGAAGAGGAAAAGGGAAGAAGAATCACCATAAATAATTGTTTGACACCTCGTTCTGAGTCATTTTCGCTTTTTTTAATGCCATGTCCAAACCTTATTACTTTACCATGTAGGCCTTCACAAAGGAGAAGATCATAAAGAAGAAGAGGGAAAAGAAGAAGAAGAAGAAGAAGAAGAAGAAGAAGAAGAAGAAGAAGAAGAAGAAGAAGAAATAGGAAGAAGAGTAACGATATTATTGTTTGAAACCTCGTTCGTAGTCACAAGGAGAAATGAGCATACTTTAAAATAACCCTGTGATGTAAAGAGGTGACGTGGTCTGGTTGGTAAGTCATCGGACTGTGGATCCCAATGGTTAGCGGTTCGAGTCCCATCGCGGCACCTATGTTCTTTGGCAAGACAATTTTCTATATTTGCCACGTTTGACCCAGGTAAGGTGAACGGGTACCTGGAAGGAATTTGAACTACTACAGCGCCATAATTTCAGCCATGCTAAAGTCAGAGTAATAATTGTGGAACGCCAGGAGTGTCAAGTTTGACAGACATGAGGGTTATACAAGAATCCGTTATTATTATCATTATTATTAAACATAAACTCCATACGAACCGAAAATGGCCTACTTTAATCTCTCAAGTATACGATTGTCAGAAATAACATCCTAGGAAAGACAGAATAGCTATCTATAGTAGATATTAACCTCGTTTTACGAGATCTGGTAAGAAACGATGTAAATGTATGTAATTTGCCAGTTTAAACAAAATAAATAGTTTACGCCAAAATTAGTTGAATGAAATCATTATAGGAATAATATTCCCCAGCTCCCGGACGATTAACCCCGAGATAACCCGACCTATAGGACAACTTTAGCCTGGGATGACAACCCCGGACAACTAATCAATGGATCACTCCAAGTATAGGACAACTATGCCCTGGGATGACTATATCTCGGACAACTAATCTCTTTATAACCCTAACTATAGGATAACTTTACCATTGGATGTCTATCCCAGACAACTTAATATCCCTTAATAATCCCACCCTATAGGACATCTTTACTCAAGGATGAATATCCCGGACAACTACTCACTGGATTACTCCAAGTATAGGACAATTATACCCTGGGATGACTATCCCGGATAACCAATTCCTTGATAACCATGTTATAGGAAAAACTACCCCAACAAAATAAATTGAAGTGATTACCTCCTGGTTGTTGATGGTTTTGGAGGGGTCCATTTTTATAGTTATCTTGAGGTTATACTTGTAGGAGGTAGCTGTCCGGTGTGGTAGTATTATATATGGATAGTAGTCGTCCTCGTACGGAATAGATTGTTTGCTTTGTCAGTGGGTAAGAAACTGTGACATAATCTAGAAATCAAGAATCAGAAGCGGCATATCTTCCATTGGGGGGGAGGGGGAGGGGCGGTGGGGGGGGGGGGGGGGGTGGTAGAAAATTATAAAATATTATAATACTGGGTTTATAAAGAGCTTAAAACCTCCACGGTGTCTATAACATCTTAATTGATACACAGTTAACAACTAAATTATTAATTTTACTTGTAATTTTTTTTTGTAACTCAAGAAAGAAAGGTGCATCGTTTGAATTAGGGTCTTTGTTAAATACTTTTAGATAATTTAAGCGGGATGAATCAAACTTTCACGTTACACATACTATACTTAAAAAATTACAAAACAAAAGCTAGGTAATGGTATGAATAATTTATGTTTTGTACCGATTACGCCTATTAATTTGGGTGGATAAAAAGAAAATTCTCTTATATATTGTCCTTTATTAGCCCCTCCCCCTCCCTCCCAAATGAGAACCATCTTTCTTTTTGATTTATAAGGTGAAATGCAATTACTTGACAAGGAAAGTCATCCGATGAAAAGTTCTCTTACACAAGGATTGATGATGATACATCCATCTGAATGCACACTTTTACTATTATCTTATTTCAAAACGGAACTAAAATCCGGGAACGGATTTAAAAGATGGCGATCATTAAATGGATGAAATTGCCGGCGGATACGGATCAGGTATTATTGCGATGGAAAAAGATCATCCGTCAACCGAGATAGGCAAGGACAAAGCGATTTCAGAAAAAAATAGACATGAGTGTAGCCTGTGTCCGGCCCTGGATGGGAGGGGGGGGGGGGGGGGGGGGGTGGCGCACCTGTCTTATTAGGTGGATGAAATGCGTTGAGGAGGGGTTTTAGGAGGGGTCAATATCATGTCCTTTTCACGTTGCCTTTAAATGATATACCCTCTACTCATTCTCTCTATCTCTCTCTCTCTCTCTTTCCCTCTCTCTTTCTCTCTATTCTTCCACTTTCTCTCTACTCTCCCCTCCCCCATCCCATCTCTCTCTCTCTCTCTCTCTCTCTCATCTCTCTCTCCCTCCACCCTCTGAGATTTCACTGAACCCCCCCTCCAACATCACTCTAAGCAATCCCCAGTCCTGTATCTTTTAATGTGGTATGCGCTATTGAAATTTGTATTTTACATAATCAAAACGGAATCATTCAAAAGGAATCGTCTTTATTACTAGATTGCTCTTCAGGTGGTTATATTGTGCGAAGGAGCGAGTCGACCTGGCAAGACCTTTTTCAGTTTTAGAATACCGAACTATGCTTTCTTGAGCACCCTACAGCCAAATTATTGTATATTCTGAATATAGTTTGTATTAAAAAGGGGGATGGGGGGGGGGTGCAGACCCCCTGCAGCCTCTCAGTTCTGCGGCTCGTCTATAATTTTATTGTAAATGCTTTACGTTTATACGCATTTCTATCTCTCGAGACCATTATCATTTTAGGCTCTTAGATACAACCATCCTTGACAATAGCATGATTTGAATGGCTTATTGTAATTCACTGATGAAGTTTTTCCATTATCGGATTAGGATGTGAATATTATTATCCTTCGAAAGTGTAATGGCTGAGAACACAATAAGCCAGTTCGTAAATACTATCAACGCATGGGCAGATAAAGGTCATTTGCCCCCAAACTGTAAAACCATCGAGACGAATACTGGTATCGTGCTCATGAAAGTTATGGAGTCAGTATTCATTTATGCACCGACAGTACATTTATCTGATACACAAGTGGAAATATTCTTCTCAAGAAGCAAACAAAAGGTATTCATGAAGCACCTCCATCACTTCGGCAGTGATTATTCTAAAATGCACAAACGGGACATATCCATCGTGTAAAAGATCTGTTGATATTTTGTGGTCATGCGTTCCGAAGCTATTCATGATCTGGCTTATTGATTGATAATGAGCAATAAGATTATTTGTTTGCTTTTATTTCTGCGTTCAAAATAATACAATACATAATATAAAATGTGTTTACAAAGATAATATACAAAACAATTCATAAGATAAACAATATAGTCATGATACATAATGAATACAAAATAAGGAAGTGAGCTTAATTTTTTTTATAGATATATATCCATATATACGCACATATACACAGCACATGCATACATACATACACATACACATATACACCTATACATACTCTCACATATAATATAATATAATATAACACATATAATATAATATATAATCCAATCAATGAACGCAGGAGACCGCCATCGTGAGCGGTAAGGCTTGAAATTGATGGCGGCCTCAGATGAATATGTTTACGTGGTAAAACTTATGAAAACACTGTGAAATAACCTACCCATATCTTTTCGTAACCAACAATCTGTCAATACCTTAAAAAAATATCTAAACATTCACCTCTTCTGTAATATAAGCAATATAACTGTAAAGCACATTTAAACGTGCATATGGAAAATGCGCTATATATAAATACATTATTATTATTATTATTATTATCAATATTTCTTTTTCCTTCTCAGATTCTGCCTTTAAAATTTAGTGTTATTTACGATCATTTTCGTTTTGCTCGTTTTTGTGATTTTCTGGCTTCATGTTTAGCTTTGCATAGTCAATTACACAATCCATTAGTTAGATGTAAGTGCAAACGAGCATAAAAAGACCACCTCTCTGTATAGACCACATTTTTTGTTTTCCTTGAAAAATGTTTCGCATTGAAACCAGTAAATTAAAGGTAATACAAAATTTTGGTATGGGGTCATGAATTTGGTTCAAATGAACATATTGGACGCATATGCGGTCCTACAATATTCAGTGAACGTTGTCGCGGTTGAAATCTATTCTAAAGTTTTAAAATTGTAAATAATAAACTCTTTATGTTGTATAGCTCCCTCTCAAGGTCAAGATATAAATTAAGCTATAAAACAATGTTTCTTGACTAAAATCTACCGACTAGTTGTTCCCGTTCGGAAATTATATATCACAACTACATATTTTGAGATTTTCATGGTCGCAGCTACCATTGCACGGCCGTATAGGCGCTATTTGAAATTTACCGGGAGCACCGGTAAATTTGTATATTCAATTTTTCTCGAAAGCAGAAGTAGTTTAGGGGCTAAATTTTCTAGTGCTTATAGTACATCCACAGGGGCATCCACACATATCAAAATTGTAAAGAATCACTATCCACCCAATTTTCAAAATTTCCCAAAACTTTGTATTACGTGGAGCTTGTACATACAGATAACCAGCCTATACCACCTGTCTTGTTTCCGTTGAAAATTCTTCATGCGCCAACTAATATTCCAGCGAAGTCTGATCCATATTATATATTTTTTAAATGGCTGTCATACCTTGATAAAAAAAAGAAGAAACTTAAAATATTTGACAAATTTAATTTTTGCAGACATACTTGTTTAAATTCCTTCTTACAATTTAAAGGATTGACGGGCGATTCTGAGGTCATACTTTTATCATCGAAACCTTTTTTGCAGTCGAGGCTTTAATTGTTTTCACCCACAAATTTCAAATGAAAATCGCAAAAAAGGATATTTTTGTGGAACGGACAGATTTATTAAAGACGAGATGCACCCTGAAAGCTTGCCCGAGGCTTGCCCGACGTATGCGGGATTCCAGGTATTGTATTTCATTAATTGATAAAAGGTTAATGAAATAATTCGTTACTCGGTCCCCGGGAAAGAAACGTCTATACGTTTGAATATATTTTGGATAGTAATCCAGTCCGTTTGGGCAAGCCATACCAACGAGACCGACTACAGACCCTGTTACACGCTGTCATCAAAGACATTATACCGCCCTCTACAATAATCAAGGATGATCACATAAATTATAATTTTAGATCTGCGTTGATACCTAGCCATCCATGCAGAACGCGTTATGGCATCACAGGTCGAGCGGCAATTGCTAATCAAGTGATTTTTTCCCCGTCAGACATTCTATTTGTATATCAATAGTGGCTCAGGTGATGTACGCTATGAATGAAGAAGATGCATTTTGATTAAAGGGATAGTTGAGTTTTGGTATAGAGAGTACAGTTTTGGTCAAACTGAATGTTAGTAACCGAAACCGGCACCATTACATTACAAACTAATTGTTATAAATACACCATGCTCGAAAGGTATACACAAATTAGGCAAAAAAAAAAAGTTGTTTGGTTGTCCTCGACCGCCCGCTCGTCATTTTCGTGCCGCTCGTATTTTTTTAATTTTTTTTTTAATATTTTTTTTTTTTTAATTCATTTTTTTTTTTTTTTTTTTTTTTTTTTTTTTGGGGGGGGGGGGGGGGAGCAATCTTAAATGCCAAACATACCATTTGTAAGGATCAAAATGCGTCCCGTTGCCAGTTTGATCTTTTCAGTACGCAATTAGGTATTTATTAAACTTGCCATTTTTATTTTTCTATATGTCAAAATCCTGTTCATTCAAATCAGGTTCTGAGCATTCTTAAACTCATTTTAAAGCCCATCTGTACTAGTTTACAGGAGGGATTAGACCACCCTGCAAGGTCACTGGACAGGTGGTTATCTCATCGAATCAGCTCTCAGTTAATATAAGATAAAGAGGATCATGGGGACCAATGGTCACCGATTAGGCATTGTTTGCTACATAGAGGGCTCAAGTAGCTATAAGTAGTACAATGGAGATTTAAAAGGTGCTGTATTTCAAAGCCCAAAATACTTTCTGTGTTGGTCTTGATATTCATTGTACATTAAACTAGTCTTTTACCATATTAAAGTGTTTTATAGACTTTGTTTGTTTAAATGCTTGACAATCCCAATTATTTATTTTTTTATGGAAAAAAAAATTTAAAAAAAAAAAAAAATGGGGAAAAAAAAAAAAAAATCAAAAAAAATACTCACAAAAAATGCTCACAAAAAATGAATTAAAAAAAAATCCGCCCGCCCGCCCCTACTCCAGAAAAGCAATCGAGAACAACCAAACAATTTTTTTTTTATTTGGCCTTACAAACAACTTAGTATGAGCCTGTTAACAATGAAAAGAGCCGTTAAACCACATGAGGGCATTTATTTAATATCATTGGTTTCAACCAACTTTAATAATAAAATTGTGCATGTTATGTTTTGTTAAAATAATGATAAAATAGAAAGATCATTAAAAACTATTAAAAACATCCGTTTGAAAATTATAAGCATTTTTTTGTCTTTCAAATTTGACACTCAGTTTTGTTTGTGTAGCGCCCTCTATACCAATACGTAACTATCCCTTTAACACCAGGGTTGATTCCTTCGCCTTTCTTTCAAATACGTATGGCTTGTCCTACCTGACATCACGTAAGGAATCCAATTCGCATTCTGCTTCTTGGAATACAATTAATAATTATTGGTATTAAATTCCAATACATTACGAAAAACGTTCTATTTAATTCGACTACGTCGGTTATATCTTTCTCTTACATATCACATTGCTATTTTACAACATGTATCTCATGAAACTACAAAGTTTGCCTACATGGCTTTATATAACAAAAACTATTACATGAAAACCCTAGCCAATGAGAACCATTGAGTCGTTACGGACAAATGCAATAGTTCGTCACGTGTGTATACACGTCACTTGGGAGATACTAGGGACTTTTAGATTCTGCACGACGAGAACGTGGACTGCCCTTTTAAGGCAATGTGACGTCCTTTTAAGGCACTGGCAGTGACGTCACATTGCCTTAAAAGGGCAGTCCACGTTCTCGTCGTGCAGAATCTAAAAGTCCCTAGTATCTGCGTATGAGTAGATGAAAGTCATTTGCACAAAACTATTAAAACCCACCGAGATGACTGCTGGATACGTGTTCATGAAAGTTATGTAATCACTTATCATTTTACGCATCGACACATCAGTTTATTTCATAATACACATGAGGAATTATTCTTTTCAAGAGGGCCAACTCGTCCATCACTTTTGCAGTATTTATTCTAAAATGCACAAATTGTGACTTCTTCATGTACACATCTCCGATGTGGTCTATTTAGGGGCAAAGGCGCCATTTTGTAGAATGGTATATTTAACAGTATATGCATGCATATTCCACAATAATAAGAGCTTGCATGAACCAGATCCTCCATGGCAACAATTAATGTATGCCAACTATATATAAGACCTATTGAAAAAACAGTGACTTGCAACCGGTGAATGCAATAGGTCTCATTGGGATTTTGAAATGCCTTTTGGAAACTAGTCTTCATCAGATGCATGCTCAATGATCACCCCTACCAACATCGCATAATGCTTACCTGCCATAGCAACAAGTAATATATGTCACCTTTGCATACATCTGTTAAAAAGGTAAAGAGGCGCCAATTTAAAACTGGTTATTTTTTCTGGTTTGCATACTCAAGAAGGGTTACCCCCTACAATACAACATTTGCGTGATGCTGGCCCGACAAAGCAACAGATAATATTTGTCACCTATCCACTGACTATTGAAAACCAATGACTTGTTAAATTTTAATGCACTGCTCTGTCACTCGAATCTTCAAAAAGCGTTGTTTACGAATCTTCTACAGTTGACGAAACAAAGCTTGCATGAAAGCTGGTCCGAAATAATAAATTTACACATAATACTATTGGAAACCGACGTCTCACAACATGGAATATGGATCGTGACTAAAGACATTAAGGGAAGAAAGCGCAATGTGTGAACTCGTCTTTTATTTATATGTATCTCCTACCTTAGTTACCTCTGACGATTCAAAGCTTGCACAACATTAGCCTGACATAGCAACAAACATCTGTACAACCTGCATTCTAACAATAGGCCATTTTTGTAAAAATACGAATGATTTAATTCCCCTGTTACGAATAATTGTATTTCAATAGTCAAAGTCTTGTTGGATAGGGCGAGCCATAATGTTTGCCCTACTTAGCAACAACTTATGTATGCATTTTGATTTCTGACCATTGAGATACATTTATCCGGCGTAACAGGTGAATAAAATAATTCGTTTCGATGCACTTAAGTATAAATTTGTTTACATTACGAAAATTGCCTATTGAACACCATTGTCCTACACGTGAATACAATGGCGGCATCTCTTTTTGGGTAACCCATTACCACAATTTTTTTTTTTTTTTTTTTTTTTTTGGGGGGGGGGGGGGTGGGTTTAACCCCAACCCCTAACCCCCCTGTGTACGCGCCTGCCAACCATTGAAAACCAATCGGTTGGAGCAGAAAAATGCTGTAGATCATCACAAGGCATGTGGAGGGAGACATATCCTTAATTTTTCCTCATTTTATTGTGGTTTTGCGAAAACGGACCACCCGTGCATGATTCAAAGGAATTTTTCATTTATTTATTTGATGACTGAGAGGTTGATGAATCAAGCGTCCGTACATTTGTAGATCGAAAAATGACGAAATAGATTGGCTCTATAATTGGGAATGAAGTTAAAACGTGCCTCATTAGAGAGTTGAATCAGGAATATATTTACTTACTGACATTGGTGATCATGATGCAGTCACGCTAACAAAAAATGTTTCTGATAAGGATGAATTGAGATTGGTTTATGATGACATTAATGTCAATTTTCCAAAATAACCATCAATCATAACTACGGGACGGACAAGATGATACGAAGATATTAAAAATTGCGTGGGCAGTGTGTTAAATTTCTTTTCTCATCTAATACTCAGAAACCACTTGCACACGCTACAACACACACAGACACACAAGGTATCCATACGTGTGCACATGACTGTGTGTAATTCAGTAGGAGCTAGCAGACGACTTCGCCGCGAAAATATGAGTTTTTTCTTTTCTTCCCGCCATGCAAGATCATTGATGTAAATACATTTTCCTCGCTTTCGGCACTCGGCCGAGAAGGGCATCATAGCGCAGAAATTTTGTCTGGTTTTTGCTGTTTTCCAGCTCTCGCGATAGCTGTCTGATATTTTTCGATCGTCATATTTTAGCTCGGGTTAGTCAGCTTCATGCATCTAGCAACTCGGTTTGACCTCCTCCACTGTTGTACCTGCGAATTAATGAGTGTGTGTTTTTCCGCAATTCCGTTCGACTTTGATATGGAAGGCGACATACCATAAGGGGAGGGGGAAAAGACTTGGAAAGAGCCAATAACATGTGTGCGCGGTAGTTTTGTGATACCGCAGAGAGAAATTACAGGATTCTAAATCCCTTGCCTGGATGTTATATGCTCTAATACTACCCTGTAGTGCTCTTATTTTGGCTAATGTATGCTGGAATCTCTCGACAAAATATTGATGTTTAATGTTCATACGGCCCCTGGAAGCACGATAATGCCCTGCGATAGGGGCTACTCACTCGGAGTACACTCTAAAGTAAATGGTGAGTCGAAATGTCAATCTAATTTCGCATGATGTAATATATTAAAACATATATGTAATTCATATCATATTTGTGTTTTTTATGCTCGTGATATGTACATGTACATGTATCATTACATAACCTACCAAATTTGATATATATATGTACTTTGTGATAATTCTTTCCATATATTCACACCATTTTGAGGTACTTCTCATTGATATATTCATGGAATTCGTGTTTTTTGGATATTAAAGGCTTGCCATATTTGATATATTATTGTGTAACACACATGATACATGTCATTTGATATATTTATGAAATATGCGTGTTTTTTTTATAATGCTTTCCATATTTTCACAGATATCTATTTTTATCAATCCATTTTAATTTTGAATTATTTTTCCTTTAATACTGTAGTTGTCACCGCTCTCATGTAAATTCATTGATATTTTCCAACATTAAGTATCATCAAAATGTCATTTGATAACGAACATTTTGTATCGCTGTATATGTTTTGTATGTACGGTGCAAACTTACATGTAAATAATACGTTCAGGAGTATTATTCAACATAATTATCTATGCAATTGTTCAATAATTCATCAATGTTATTTTATGCAACGAGACGTTTTTCCTATCGCATTCATGTTTCTGGTCTTGCACACGATTGTTTTTCACTGCGAGTAGTTTGCGTGTCTACTGAATTGCTAATTTAATCCGACTCTCTCTCTCTCTCTCTCTCTCTCCACAAATGGGTTTATATCGTTCTGAGTATATTATCTCTGATGACTCTCAGTAAATGTCAAGTTGAAAAGAGCGTGCGGAATACATATATACGGGACGATAACAACGTAACGAGTATATTATCTCTTTTATTTGAGCATATTTTATCTCTTTGCAAGTATAAATATTGAATAAGCCAAGCAGAATAATAAGGAAACAGGATGAAATGCGATGCTGCCTTCTTTGTATTAGATTACAGGAAACCTCACCCCGAGAAATTTATTAAGTTATTCTGAGAGGTTTATTGTATTCTTGCCTATTAATGTACAGATTTCACACCAAAGTGTATGAGAGAGGTAAAAAGCAAGATTTTCTTAGCATAATGCACAGTTTCTCATCATGACATAATTATGGGCATCTCCAGTTTGTTGATTACGTGACGTACATGTACTTTTCAAGTAAATGTATTCGCATTTATGGAAGCTTCATTACCAGATGGGTATGGTGATGTAATATGCCATTAACCTGCTATTGTGTTTTGTGATATAATTGTCAGAACGCAAATTGACGAAATAAGTTGTTGCTCTTCTGGGGCGAAGGTTTCGCATAAATGAAATATTTGCCAACTACCATATTTAAGTATTTTTAAATTAATAAGTTACAATTGTTACCCTGTTTATATATTTTTTTACCAAGTATATTTTTACCTTCTCAGCTATGATTTTCCCTCATTGAAAAGTAAAGTTGTTTTTTATATTAAAGCGGGACTACACTGTACTTGTAGCTATTTCCGCCCTCTTTATAGCATAAAAGGGCTAAGCGGTATCCGTTGGTTCCCCATGATTCCCCTTTTCTTATGTTAGGTGAGAGCTGATTTGATGAGATAACCACCTGTCAGTAGCCATGCAGGGAGGTATAATCCTATACTGGCCAAACTAGTGCAGATAGGCTTTAAACTAAGAAGCCTTTCAGCTACAATGCTACATAATACATGCACAGTGTGTTTGTTTAAAAAAGGAAACCCGACTTTCGCCATTAATAACGGATTGTGTCCTGATAAAGTCTTATTATTCATGTCAAAGTTCAAATCACACTCTTTCAAAGAAGCGTAATTACGCCTAAATACAATGCATATATACAAGCAAAACAAAAGTTAAAGAAACAGAGCAAATAATGATATTTCATTATGTTTTCTTTATTCATCGGACGACATAAGGATGAGTCCACTGCGCTACGACACCTTTGCTTTTGGCCTCGATTTCAGATAGTGTTTAGTATCAGCTCAGTCGATCGACAAATCATATTCCTATCAAAAAGATAAAGCAACCGCAATCTAATTCATTTTTTCCCATACATATGAAACCAGTTCACTTCATTCATTACTTCATTCATGGATCTAATTTGAGGAAATGCCAAAGTGAAGAAATATTGATTGCAAATATGCTCAGGCGTGTCGAAATCCTATCTGCAAATATTATACTTCCCAATTATTGTTTCTAAAATAATAAAATCTTGTTTGCAAACTGAAGATTATTGTGAAGTATTTGCATCAGCCGTAGATTTTATTTAATGGGAATAATTTGATATTATTTATTAGGCTCCATAATTATCGTTAGCGGCAATTCTTTTTCAGGAAGTATTACCGGTAAGTACGGAAAAAGGGAGTTGTCACATGCAGGTCAACTTAACAAAATATAATGATAACATTAATTATTATTAATCATGTTTTGATGATGGTTATGGAACATATATTGAATAAATAACAACTGATATATAATAATAATAATAACAGTAGTAATAATAATAATAATAATATTGAACGTATTCTGTAAGGCGCCATATTTATCAAAATTGACGCTCTTGGTGTAGCCTTGTGAGAAATATGGTTTAATCAATCATCATTTAAATCAATGGTATTCCTTTAAATTCCTTTAAAAGATATATAAAAAGATACCTGTGAAAGATTTTACATGTAATTTGATGAATAAAAAAAGCAGAAATGTTTTGTTTTGAAGAAAAATGAAAGGGTAGCAACTCCCCGTCTTGTAACAACAACACTGTCTATTCTCATAAAAAAAAAGGAATTTTGAAATATAATGCCCCTGGTCTGCATTCGTTTTCGATTCCTAGTAAATTTCAAGCATGTTCATGTTACAGAAATATCAAATTATGAATATGACATTTAAGTTTCATTATATCTTCGATTTTTTTTTCGTTTCGTGGTATCAATGACACATACGTTTCTGTATCGATTCAGCATTTAGTGGTGGAAAGGCAGAAGTGTGTCTTCGAACATGAATGAATGAACCTCTCGCTACGCCACTCGAAGGTTGTTAAAACGAAGATAATAAACCAATCTTCCTCTCGAATCATCACAAAGCATCATCCAGAACCAATTTCGCTTCTTTAACCGGCACCCTAGATTTGACTTCCTACCATTGCTTGCTTCTCCCCGACTCTTTTCAGGAACACAATGTTCTTCCACTTCAATTAGACTCTATTTACCTGGTCGCAGTCCATTCAAACTACGATCAATTGCGATCTAGGTCGTGCATCCCTCTTTCGCTTGGTCTGAAAAGGGAGGCATTACAATATTAGTACCGCTTGTTTGCGGATGTGAAATTGGGCATCGGAGGGACAGAAATTCGAGGGACCAAAATGATGAATAATTAAGCACGATTCGAAACTGCTTACTAGTTAATCCGGTTGGGAGGGCGACTGCTATCTGTGTTAAAACAAAATTATAACCGTGTCTAAATGTAATTATAAACATATATTTGGTTGTCTGTCTAAACACTCCATCTCTTGATTATTAAATGAAATTGAATCTTGCTGTGAATTCTAATTTGAACAAAATGAGTGCCTTTTATTATATTAATTCGATAATTTGAATATAAAATGATATTCCTATCTCATGTTCACAACTCCAACTATATACATAAGTTATACTGCGGCTAGAGAGTGAGTGGAGTGTGAAATAGAAATAGGGAGGGAGAGAGAGAAAGAGAGAGAGGAAGAGAGAGAGAGAGAGAAAGAGAGAGAGAGAGAAAGAGAGAGAGAGAGAGAGAAAGAGAGAAGAGAAAAGTTAACGATGTCACATTTCCTCAAAAGATACATTGGTTAGAGAAACGGACACCGCCCCTCCTTGAAAGAAAGAAAAGAAAAACAAACATTTTGAAATGTTCTTGACTCTAGGGATTGCTCCTTATCCTCTCTACTGCCGTCAGTTTGGGAGGGTTGGTGAGAATCCTTTAAATCGTATTCCACGAATCCTTTTTTCCGGGTAAAACAAAAATAGTAGTTAATCGCCCCTTCAATATTCGTCCCTACCCTTAACAATCTTACCTATGTAATACCACGTCCCCGATACTTGCTTTCGCTGCTGGTAAAATGTCATTTAAATTTGACCTTTCTATCACATGATGCTCATTAATGTCACCTGACAGATCAGAACGAACCGCTGAACCATAATTCATAGAACATATTTTCAGGTTAAAAGTAATGTAGATGTTAACGAACGAGGGGCTGCGATAATGATAAACCTTACATATGTAATAATCTTCTTAAGTTTAAGTGGACAAAGGTATTGGATATTGGCGTTACCTAAAACTTAGTGATTGGGGGGGGGGGGGGAGGGCACAGCCGGGTTGGGGGTGACACACAAAGTTTAATACAGAGTCCATTCAAACACATGGGGTAGGGGTAGGGGTAAGGATATGGTTGTGGCCTCGACTCCTAAGCTCCGTCAACGACTTTTCGTGTTCTTAAAAAGAGAGTTTTAAAAATGGACATGCCCCCTTAAGCCCCTGGCCACGCCTGGTCGCTTCCTGATTTATCCATGAGTATTCAGCACCGTTATCAGTGAAATGAGACGAGCTACTAGGTTAGTTTATCCCATGCCAAATAAGAAGAAGAAGAAGAGGAAGAAAACGAAGGAGAGAAGAAGAATAACAATAACAAAAATGATGACGATGATGATAGTGATAATGATGGTGATGAAGGAGGAAGAGGAAAAGCAGAAAGAGAAGGAGAAGAAGTAGAGAAAGAAGAAGAAGAAGAATAAGATAGGTGTTAAAAGAAGAATACTAATGAGAAGGAGAAAAGGGAAAAAGAAACGTCCCTCAACATTTCCCGAAATGTTCGCATGACAATGAGACCGCCACCATAAATGGAAAGCAATTTGGAGTCGGCAATGAAATTAAATTTGATGAAATTAGACCGGTAAAGGAAGTACAAGTTTCAAATTTCAGCCATTAAACGAAAACGACATATAACATCCATCATGGGGACTAATAGAAAAGCTAACAGCCTCGGAAAAAACGCCGGAATAGTATACAAATTTCTCACCAATGAGGTATTAATTAATTTAGTCGAATTTCAATGCGACTCATTCAATTTGAATGTTAATGCCAATCAAGCATGCATTATTTGGCCGTTAATGTGTTTTT
>JAVYIG010002884.1:0-222605 GCA_035222895.1 Strongylocentrotus droebachiensis
GCATGACCTGTATAAATGTGCAATACCTTTATGTCTTGGCAACAACTACAGCAGCAACAACGACATCGAACCCCGGCCCCTCCACTCAGTGTTATTTAGGGTACGCATATGCATGTTCCCTCCGTTTGAAAACACCCCCTAAGTCCGGTGTGTAAAGTCTTTTTTGTGTATGTACGAGCCGGACTTTGGTGCGTGAAAAGTACCCCTTTATCGGACATTTTGGTAACACGCATGGCAACCCTCCGTTCACGGAGTGGGGGGGGGGGGGGGGGGGGCGGGCATCAAACAATAATTTTCTTCATACTTCTAATCTGCTGGCTATATAATGCCTGGTAAAGTTCTTTTGATGTTGATATCATGCATTCATCTTATAGTTTTAGGTGATTCAGTGGTAATAATAATAGGCATTTCTATAGCGCCGTCTATCTACATAATTCTATTCCGAGGCGCATTTATTATTACCCCGGCTTTAGCCTAGCTGCCGTTTATACAGCGCTCCAGCATTTCAAGGGATTAATTCCTGCCAGGTACCCATTTACATCACCTGGGTTAAGTGTGGCAAATGTAGATCAATGTCTTGCCAAAGGACATTAGTGCCGCAGCGGGACTCAAACCGCGGACCTTGCGATCGACAGTCTGGCGACGTATCCCACTCGACCACGACACCTCTACACCTAAGTAAAAACTGCAAGTGGAATATACTGTTTAATACTGGGTTGAAGTGAGTTCATATGGAATTGTGTACTCACATCAAGTTCAAGTTGCTCTCGAGTTTCAGCGGGGTTCGATAACTGATGGATTGACTGCAATGAAACCACCGACGATGGCTTCAAATCTTACCCTCAGATTCAAGGTTAAGGACTCTAAAATATAATCAAAAAATAAAACAATTTGTATTCAATTAGTTCTAGTAATTTTTACTTAATTACTTCAAGGGGAAGCCCACCAGTATCATGTCAGTTTAAAGAGGAAGTGAAAGGAACAGCTAGCTTTACATTGGCATTATATGTGATTAACTTGTTTATCCCGATTTGCTTGTTTTCCTGGTTGTTGAAGAAGAAATAATAATACTAATAATGATAATAATCACAAATACAATAATAATAGTAAAACGATAAATTTATGACTCACTTATTTTTTCATTTCATTTTGCTCAAGTTTTCCCTGATCTCTCTCTAAAAAATATCTGCTTGTATTCCAACCAATAATATTTCAGTGGACTTCCCCCTCTAGGGTCTTTGTGCAATATCACAGGTTTTTGTTTCAAATCGCCTTTTTTGTTCACTGATATTAATGTACTAGTATTATTGTTAATTTATGCATCCATTTGATCTACTCTGATTGTAATAAAATCTGCAATTCCGCCATTTGGCTACGAAAGATTGTTTTAATCAATAAACCATTTCAAATAGATTAATCAAACAACATGCATGTGTTGAAGGGAAGGAGAGTTTGGGAAATCTAAACCTATGGAGTAAACATTTTCATAAAAAAAGGACAAATGATGCTTATGTTTTCAAAATATCATGAACACGACATTATATTAAAGCACCAAAGTCACAACTTGCAAGGAGGCGAGATGGCCCAGTGGTAGAGCACAGGTCTTGAACTGGAAGGACTTAGGTTCAAAACCAAGTGGATTCCCTGGTACCTTTGGTAAGGCCTTAATCCTCATTACAAATTCCCCTGAGAGGGGACTAAAAGCCGTCGGTCCCCTGGTTGCTTACTTACAAGCTTTACATACACATGGTTTTCTTAGCAGTCAGGTAAAATAAACCATCAATCCAAGCCACTCTTCCTTTAGAATATCATTTATTCATATTTGCTGATGAGATTACGTTACCTTCACACATTCCTTCAATTTCAGTGGTGCCCTCAGTGCAGATACAACTGTAGTTTCCCACAATGTTGATGCATTCTCGATTGGGGCCACAGACAGGATCTGTGCACTCGTTTGTGTCTAGATGGGGAAGCGGGTAATAAAAATAATGGATGAATTTTCGCTATCCATAAGGACCGCTATTTGTAAGGACCGTTATTCATAAGGACCACTCACCAAAGCGTGTGACAAAATGAATAGCGGCCTTTATAAATAGCGAGCAAACCATAGGCAAGGACCGCCATTCATAATAACAATAATATTAATGATATTTGTGGTTTGCGTATAGCTTAATACCCCGACGATGATTCTAAGCCCTGTACAGATATTTAAACATATATTTGCAGTATATGTATGGCTATACAATTTTTCAGTGTCTTACACTCCAAGACAGGACATTGAAATATTTGCTGGTATCAGGATTTTACAAAAAGACAGACAATGCTTTACCTGTTGCCTCTGAGGAGAGTTTAAATAACTGTTCCCTTAAAGCAATGGGATAATTTAAAACACCTATAATTATCTTGTTAGGTGTACATAAGTTGTAGGGACTTTATTTACCTTGTCTAATGATAGCAACAGTTCCTAATACCGGTGTATATTTAATTTTATAATAGAAAATTATTGTAAAGTGTAAATGAGTTTATTTGTAGTCCTTTTCGTTTCTGTTCCTCACTCATTTAGCATTGCTTAATGGTAAAATGAGAAAAGATCCTAAAAAAATTTGGTATTTTCTCAAACAATGTATATACATGTACATCTAGTGGTATATAATAACTCTTTTGATATTTTGAATGCTTGATATATATTCCAGCACCGGCAGTGATACAGATTGGCCATCATAATTATACTGGATATGTACATGCAGTATGCTTGACTGAAAATGCTTTTAAATAACTGCCAAATTAATAATTTTGTTCACATACTTATAACATCACAAAACTGAATGGGATGATTGATTTAGTTGTTAACTGTACATGTACATGTAGTCTCTTTGTCACACATGTACATGTATTTGCAGACGTTACAGCAAGAACTAAGGGACTTTCTCGTTTATACTGTACATCATCATTGACCAAGGTCAGTATTTTCCCTCTTACGAGGGATTACTGACTTTCGCGCCATGATGACGCTCTCTCCTTCCACTTATTCTAATTTTTCCGAGCGTCCTCCTTATTTACAATGGTAATACAAAAAAATAATTCCATATCATTTACCGATGCAGGTCTTGGGTGTATCATTCTCGTACCCAGAAGCACATGTACACTCGAAATCACCACCTGTGTTCTCGCATGAAGAGATGTCTGGAGGACAGGTGTTTTGAACATTGTCACATTCATTAAAATCTGTCGGGAATAATGATATTAATAACAATAATAACAAATTGATATTACAGCGAATAATACAGAGCCTCTCTACAGATTTCTCCTATCAAGTTCAAACTACTTATATTTTTCTTCGTCAGAATCATCCATTTATTTTGTGGTTTTCCTGTTTTCAATTGTATTTCAAGAATGATCTATAGTTTTACTACTAGAGATTATCTATGCCCTTTAAAGGTACTATGTCCCATTTGCAGGCCAAAAAATGAAAAGATTAAATTCCAACGGCACTTGAAAGATACTAATTTCCTGCAAAGTTCTACAGAATTTGAGGTTGGCTGCAAAAGGGACATAGTACCTTTAAGAGAAATAATAATGAAAAAAAAGAATACTTAGACTAAAAATGCTTGAGAGAGAAGTGACAAAAAGATAACATTACAACAACAAAAAAAATCAATCTTGTCACAAAACCTAGAATTCAGCTGTTAGGAGCCAGACTGGTATTTATAGCTTTAACATAAACATGTCTTCAAACAAATTGATAGATGTATGATCCTTAACTTTTCTCTTCTTCTGACCATTTCACATTTTGTTCTTCAAATGGGCAACACTGTTTTTCTTTTATTGCTACAAGGTTCTAATCAAATGTTATGTTTCAGAAAACGATATACATAGGTAGGAAAGTTGTCAAAAAGTAGGAAAATTTGTGAAAAACAGATTTTGATTCATGTGTTTTCATGTGAATTCCATATTTAATGTATGATTCATATGTTATGTTTGTTATTCAACACCTGTATACAGATATCATACCTGTACAATTGCTATCCATATTCTCTCTCACGTAACCTTCATGGCACATGCATTCATAAGAGCCCTCCAGATTAGTGCAGTTACTGTTTGGTCCACAGAATTGAAGGATATCACTGCATTCATCTTGATCTGTATATCCATAGACATACATTGGATTGAAAATGAAAGAATACAATATCAATTACAGATTATTTTTGCATGTACATTACATGTAAAAAGCTTGTTAGTCTAAGTTTTGAAAAATTATTTATCAACATGTCTTTGTGTACAACTACATGTTTGTAGTGGGATTCAAGTCATTGAGATATTATCATAATAATCATTTCTATTATTACTATTAATTTTATTTCATGTATTATCATTACCATTACCATTAATATCATTATTATTATCATCATTAATATTACCATCATCATTATTATCATTATTATCATCAGCATCATTATTACTCTTATTATAATTATTATTATCATTATCCTTCTTCTTCTCATCATTATTATCAATTGCAGATTATTTTTGGACGTACATTACATGTAAACTGCAAAGCTTGTTACTTTAAGTTTTGAAAAGATTATTTATCAAAATGTATTTGTGTACAACTATATGTTCGTAATGGTATTCAAGTCATTGAGCTATTATCATAACCATCATTGTCATTATTTTTGTTTTTATCAACATTATAGTTACGATTACCATCATTATTATAAATAATATTACTATTGTTATTATTATGATTATCATTATTATTATTACAATTAATATAATTATAATTATCATTAGTATTATCAGCATCATTGATATTAATATTACTATTGTCATTACCCTTATTTTTCTTTGTTTCTTCTTCTTATCATTATTGTCATTAATATAATCTTCATGATCCATACCTGAGCAGGACATCCCATCTCCCTCGTAACCATTGTTGCATTCACACGAATAGTTTGCTGGAGCATTCACACAAGACGCTAGTGGATGGCAAGTGAACAAGGATGGGTTCTGACACTCATTGATATCGGCACATGCCACGTAGGGATCACCTTGGAAACCAGGCATACAGGAACATGTGAATGCACCTTCATTGTCTGAACAGTCAGCATACATACCACACGGGTCGTCATCACACTCGTTGATATCTACATTAAATGACAATATGAACATCATACAGTGAGACCTGTCTACAAAGAATACTCAAGAAAAGCAGCCTTTACATGTATAACTACTCTTTTTTTGTTTATGTTTCACCGTCACACCGGAGTGTTGGCTCAGTCAGTAGAGCGTCCGCCTCACAACCGGGAGGTCGTGGGTTCGAACCCCGGCCGCGTCATACCAAAAGACGTTAAAAGATGGGAGTTGTTGCTACCTTGTTTGGCGTTCAACAATAAGGGATAGAGCAACGTCGATCTGGCGCTGCTCAGTGGCTGCCGGGCTCACGATCAATTGGGCAAAAGGAATTTCCGTTTCGGTTTAATAAAATTTGGAGTGGACTATTAGGCTAGTATTATTATTATTAGTATTATTATTATTATTGAGAAACTTTATTGAAGAGAACCATAAAATGTGGTCTATAATAATAATATTTTGTAATTTAATTGTATCTTGTGCATAACAATTACAATTCAATTCTCTAGGCGTTTTACATTATAAATATTGGATACATAAACATAATGCAGAAAGATATAATAACTGCAAGCGAAGACAGGTCTAAAGGGATTTCCTTAAAGTTTTGAAAGAAAATATTTTTTTCGTAATTGTTATGAGTAAAGACTTCAACAGAGCAGGAGCTGACGTCACAGTGGATTGGTTTTCTGTATATGTCCTTTCTATTCAGGTGGTCACTATGACAAGTAGGTTTCACTGTTATTAAGCCTATGATGATGTAATACACACACACATATATATATATATATATATATACATGCTCTGTTCATCAAATAGAGCTGTCTATTATTTTGTGCATACTTCTTGATGTAAGGTTTCCCCTGACAACTCAAATACTTGCCATAGGCTTGCCAGACATGGCAACAAATAATGTATGTGTATTGGATTCCATCTACAGTATAGCCGTGAAAAGCACGTAAATTTAAAGGTTATTAACCAGGGGTTCTGCAAAAAAATTATATTCATTACCAAACCAGTCTATTGCTGACAGACAAGCATTATTGACAGCATTGAGTATAACCACTATAGATATAACATGATTAATTGATAAATCAAGTGCATGGTTACTTTGATATTTATAATCATATACTTTTTGACATGATTTGAATACACAAAATAATTAAATTAATAAATGTTACATTCATATTTCATCCTCAGCACATATCAATGAAAAATGCAGATTGAAAAAGTCAATTGATTTTACATGGTATATCTTATGTAACGATTATTACAACTAAAAGCTGCATAGAGATGTTAAATATTAATGATAAAGAACAGAATATGTACACGATATTATACGACAGTAAAAATGAAATAGTCACCTTGATTTTGTATTGATATAGACATCTTTGTCTTAACATATGCGACTACAAAGAGGTTGAGAGAGCAGTTATAGGAGAGAGAACTGATTTTTGTGTTTAGTCCTATTGAGGGCTACTTGAGATTGTTGAGAGGGAAGTAAAAAGGAAAGAAGTTGTGAGGTAAAAAGAAAGAGGGGTATGCTTTTGTGAGTAAATGCCTGAAAAAGGCTGGTGAACCTAGGAATGAATCCGGAGAGGGGGAAAGAGAGAGATATTTGTTCTTAAATATTGTATCTACTTACTTGAGCAATTGAGACCATTCCCAGTATAACCTTCAAGGCAGGTACATGAGTAAGACCCATCTGTGTTGTTGCATGCAGCATTCTCATCGCAAGGAGATTGATCACACTCATTATCATCTTTTAAAGAAAGTGAAAATTTGGATGGATTAATTCTTATGGCATGTACAGACTACAGGAAAAATAAACTAAACTTGCATAAAGAAATGTTGTTTAAACTATAAAGTATTATTATACAGCGAAAGGAGCGACATACTACCTGTAGAAAACATCATAGTATAAAGAAGTTAATTTTTAACAAAGTCAGTTGATATGACAGCTGTCCAATCACTAGAGCATTTTTTGCGCACATTCTGTTGAATCTCTTTTTTTCTTTCTCTTATATATTACTCATATCTCGCATATTGTAAATGTCTTTGTATTTTAATTTATTTGCATTTATTGTATATAAAATGTGTGCATTTCTTTAAGGAATTAGAAGAAAAAAATGAATCTGCAATGTCGTACCTACACAGCTGAAGCCATTACCAGAGAAACCTGGCATACACATACAACTGAAAGAGCCACTTGTATCGGTGCAATTCGCGAACACGTGGCATGGGGACGTAGGAAGGCACTCATCGATATCTATATGAGGAGTACACACAACATAAAAAAATGAACAAAGAGTGAGATGTGGAAGTGGGTACTCTCAGAGTTTTCATATTGGAGTGGGTGTACGTCAGGGATCAGTCTTATCTCCACTGCTGCTCACTACTGTGGTGGATTTTTTTTTTGGAATCAGTAAAGAAAGATGTTTAACCTTAGGACATAGCATGGAATTTGGAAGTGAATGGCATAAGAGGGAAGGAAGACTGAACAATTCTCTGAAAGATATAGTGAAGAAAGAAAGCAGTAAGATTGGTCTAAATAAGGAGGATGCTCAAGACAAGAAGAAGTGGAGAGAGGGAGTGTCATCAGGGCATGAAAGTCAGTAGCCCCTCGTAAGAGGAAATATGCTGAGTTCAATAAATGAGGATGATGATGATGATGATGATGAGTAAATCACGTTTGAGGTAAAGGATATATTGGGATAAAACTACTAATAATGATAAGACGGGCATCAATTGTGTGATAAGTATTATTTAACATCCTTTTGGCTTCAATTTTATGATTTATCCTTAAAATTTGGGACGGACATGAGGACGGACTATCCGAAAAACAACAGAAATAATACAATAATGATAATAGCTTCAGGCATTTAAATGTTTATACAAATTGAGTAAGTTTGTTCCAAAAATCTAACTTAAGAGATATCCTACAACATTAAATATTTGTGCTGTATTGAGCTCTTTGATTTACCTTATAGTCAGGACTACTCAACATTTTTCAAAATTAATGTTATACAATCAGTTAAACAAATAATTATGATAATATTAAGGTAATTGTGGGCTATACATTATTTGCAGTCTGGCAGATGGCAGAAAAATTGAATTAAATATGTCTAAAAGAATTAAAAAAAAAAAAAAAAAAATACATTTTTCGTAGCAGGCTTATTTCCATGCCAGCTGGAGAAAAGCAGAATAGGAAAGGAGAGGGAGAAAGCATTAATATTATTTATATTTTAAAATCAATCTCTTTAATTCATTTAAAAAATATATTTATGCTGTACTTTTGTCCAATATGTTCAATATTTCTCATGCCCTGCATCTACCAATAATTTGTTTTTCTCCTGGACTATTTTTATGTCTCCTTCCTTTTGCAAGATTGATCAATAAAGTGATGTTGAAATAAAGAAAACAAAATTATTTACTTATACAAAGTGTTCCATTTCCAATGTAGCCATCATTGCATGAACAGGAGAAGGACCCTTCTGTATTGGAACATGCAGCATTGGTATCACAATCATGAGTACCATCAAGACATTCATCCCGATCTAAAATGATATAAAGAAAAACAAATTGATCAATGCATTCTAATCATACCATTAATAAGTCATAACACGATGGAATAAATTCAACAACAACACCATCAACAATAGTAATAACAACAGTTATATTAATATTAATAATAATAACAGTTATAATAATAATGAGATGATATCTTGCATACTGTTCATGTCTGGCACATCGCTACTCCTGGCACTTCGTTATGATTACCCAGGCTTTAACCCAGCTATATACAGTGCTCAAACAACATCCACTCATCAAAAAAAAAAAGTGTTTTAATTTAAACTGAAGTGCAAAACCATTGTCAACCCTCCATAACGGACTTAACTTAAACACTAAGGTTGCTTTCTTTGTCTCTATGTACAGTCATTCATTTGCCACACGTGCAACTTTGCGCAAAAGAATAGGGACCAATTGATATAAGGATTGTAAAGATTATATGTGTGGCATATAAAGAAATAATAAGAGATATTGAACATGAAGATGGGTACTATATACTTCCGAGGTTTTAACAAATACGTGTTTAGCCGTAATTATACAAATAAATCATGTGCACAAGTGCATTAGTAAATATACACTGAACGCAGGTTAAGTCACAAAATGATAATGGATTAGACTTGTGGAGTTCAACTAGTATAGCCAAACAGCATAATGCGCTTCTCAGTGCGTGAATCAAGTTCCTTGCCATTTGAAACTGCATGTATTTCATCCCAATTCTAATTTGTATGTGCCACAAGCGAGAACCCATGTCTCCAATGAACTTTAACTATTTTCGCTCGAATTGTGTTCAGCATAAAAAGTATAGCTCATTATGTTTACAAGTAGAGTAATGGATCAATATCATAAGGCCAAATAGAAGTACCGAGGGGGGGGGGGGGGGGTTAATGTTTAAAAAATGTGATGTCTATGTAACGTTAATAAAAAAAGAAATGCATATTTAACAATTTTTTTGAAGAGATGCAACTGAAACAGAATTGTTCTGGCAGCGCATAGTCATTTGATAAAAAGGATGATTTTATCTTTCATGTGTATCATTTTATTTCATAACAACAGCTTTAAATGGATTTTGTCATATTTTTGGCCCCAATTTCATGGATTGACACATAAAGGAATAATACAATCAAGGTCTACCTGAACAAGTTCTTCCATTTACATCGAGCATGAAGCCTTCTCCACAGAAACATTCATATCCTCCTAGCGTGTTATCGCAGTTCATTGTACAAAGATTCCCCCCACTGCTGCATTCATCAATGTCTATAAAAGGAAATGAGAGGGATAAGTTAAAACAAATATTGAATCACATTAAATTTTGCTAATCGTAGAACAAAATTCAAACATAAAACTAGAATATAGAATGTACATGTATATTCAATAGATATCATACCGGCAGCTGCTCTGTGAGAACCCCAAAGGCAAGTACAGTTTTTGTAAGCACTCTTATACTTATTTTAAATTTCTGTTGATATTTAGATGTAATGGGAACTATCGGCTGCTTTTTAATGGAAAAATGAGCAAGAGTTTCAATAAAATTAATCACATGCGACTGCTTTCAACCAAAAAAATTGATTAGGATCTAGGAGTGAGTTGCATATATACAAATATAAAAATGTATTAGAAGAGAACAATAAATGATGAGAACAGCCATAACAGAAAGATGATACAAAATGGTATGGCTACAAACCTTTTCCAAGTGTTATACCATGAACTGAGAGGCCGCAGTTGAAATCATGGTTTCTCTGGGGTGATGGACATAGCATTATTTTCTCAGGGGCTCAATCAGCCCAAAGAAAATAGTCACTTTGTCATTTACCCAAGATCTTTAATTTAACCGGTGCCTCAAAAAGAGTGCATGGTATATTCGACGAAAATCTCTCATCAACAAATGAAAAATGAAAAGTATTAGCTATTTAGAAATGCATCTTAAAAAAATTATCCACTTACAGCTTAGTCCAAAATACGTAAAATAAGCTCGTGAAGAGTGCTGCCCATTTCACAGTGACTGTAGTGGCAATATCGTGATAGGCCTATCGATTGCTTTGAATGGTAATATAAAAACCTTTACCCCGGTTGACATCATGCAAACTCCATTTTGGGCTCCATGGTGGAAGTATTTAATGTCACGTGAGCCATCTGTAGCCAATCCTTGCACTAGGACTTTTTAGATGTAGAATATATGTGTATACACAGGCAAGTATCTGCTTTATATACTTGGAGCCCTGTATATGTTTTCAAGTATTGTGGAGTTCAGAACATACAATCCATTGTCAATTGCATTACCCATGTCATTTTACTTCACAAATAGTCTTATCTTAGATCTAGTATGGCTCATACCTTACAGCGGGACTGCACTACTTGTAGCTACTAGCGCCCTCTATAAACAAACAATGCCTAAGCGATACACGTTGTTCCCCCATGGTCCCCTTTTTCTTACGTTAATTGAGAGGTGATTTGATGACATAACCCTCTGTCAGTGATCAAGCAGGGAGGTTTAATCTCTCCTGGCCAAACTAGTGCAGATAGGCTTTAATAAATACTTACGTATGGCCCGCAATATATAAGGACAAAATAGGTTGGTATTTTTCATACCTGTGCAGTTGTTTATAGTTGAATTGAATTCATATCCAGTCTGGTCGCATACACAGATTTCCCCAACCGTAGAATTAATGCAGACACCAGAGCCACATTCGAGGTCACAACTTTCAGTAACTGCAATATTCAAATTAAAGAATTTCAGATAAAAAATAAAATATTACAGTAATTGGGTAGCCACAACTGCTATCATTATCAGCCCCGCATTCGTTGCTAGGATACCTCGGTTGAGAGTGTTGACACCTTAAGAAAATGTGTCTGCACAAAAGCCTAATTGATCCCAGTTAAAGGGAAAGCCAACCTTTGTAATATTTTTATTTCTATGAAAACAGAAAACTAAGAAAAACAAAAAGGTGAAAGTTTGAAATAGATCGGAACAATAAGAAAAATATGCATATTTGACATATAAAATCACTACATCTGTTCGAATATGAAATTTGCAAGTTGGTCAGTAAATATTGACATAGTCACAGACAACCTTTCCCATTTTGCATGTACCCATAATCTTAATTTCTGTCAGTCTCGTCAGTTAATTGCCTTCTACATTGGGGGTAGTCACTTAAAAAGATATTGTGGGTAGCATATCATTATATTATTTCATGCAAATAGAGTTGGCGTAAATATCACAATTGAATGACACGCACCATTAAAACTAAAACAACAACCACATCAGATCATATACGTTGGAATACATGAGTCATTTTGAAAGTTTGTAGCGATATTCCAAATGACTATTACAAGAGCTTTGCTACTGCTAGAGTGTAAGGTGGGGATGACCTCCCACTCAATTATTTTGGGTTTTTCTTTTCAGGAAGGCATATTTAAGGGCCCGATTGATCATATACGGTTCTTCAAATCGGCAACAACAACTTAATTTTTCTTTTAATGCTATATTTTTCAATGCAATGCAGTGTCTCTGGAAACGATATGCAGTATGTGAGGAGGGAATTTGTCCAAAAGTTGGAAAAATTTCAAATTTTGATAACAAAACGTAACATGTGTTGCTAATTTAAGAATTATAATGCATATTTGCCCTCCTAAAATCTGTGATATCAAATGCAAATGATCATGCATACTATACACAAATACACTTTGGGCGACCTTCCACGCAAGCCGCCGTAAGTGGCGCTACAGTTGGGGGGCAGCTAGTGTCCCTTTATAGAAGAGTTACGACATGACAAATCCGAAAAAAATGGTCACGTGGTCTCTGGACGCCATGTTGTTTCCAGCTTTCAAACGCGTATTAGCGCTAGTTAGAACTTCGGCTGTGTATTGTGTATTGTTTACAACGAAGAACGCTTTTCTGATAGTCAAACTTTTGCCAAATACCAACAAGATGACGGGCTGTTGTGCCTTTGGGTGCAGTAATCGGTCTGAAAAGGGATTTCACATGTATAGATTCCCTAGAAATCCTGAAAGAAGAAAACTGTGGGGAACAGAGTCAGGAGAGTGGGGTGGAAACCGACTTCGTCGTCATTGTTGTGCCAGGTAAGTTATAGTAGTCCCGTGCATGTACTTTGATGTTATCTTTCACTTTCTCGCATACTTCGGACTTTTCGTGTTGTCTTCGAATACACATTGAACTTTAGAATTATTTAATATTTGCTGATGTACTTATGAATTATGTAGGCTCTCTCATTTTGTATAATTGTATAGATGTACCTTCGGATCCTCAAATCTGTGAATGATAAGGCTAATGCCAAATGGGGGGGGGGGGGGGGGGGGGGGGTGGAATTTACTCGCACATTTTATTTCTAGCTGCCGAACAGGCTTTGACCTGTTGACAAGTAGCAGCATTAGTAGAATCCTGGCTGTGTATTAAAACCTGTTCCATTGATTCTCAACATTTCAAACACCACTGTACAAAACTCAACTGATTTCACCCAAATTCAGTTGGCCTACTTTAGTGACAACAGATGGGAGTCGGGCTAACTCAGACCAGGGGACAACTCGGCCAAGCTGTAAAAACTATCATTTTTTGCATGTTTAGGTTAAGGGTTAGGCTTAGGGTTAGACTTAGGGTAAAATGACAAAAAATGACCGTTTTTGCAGCTGGGCCGAGTTGTCCCCGGGTCCGAGTTAGCCCGGATCCAACAGATGACACCTAAAATAGCAGTAAAATATAAGTTGTTCAACTTACCAATGTTTGTTAAAAAAGAATAATTTGAAAATTTGTGTTATGTGTGTGTATTGACTAGATCTATTTATGTGTGCAATTGCTGCATATTAACACGTAGTGAAGCGCTAGAGGTCAATACGCATTCGCATTGACTCTCTAGTCTATGCTTTGCTGGAGTGAAATTTACTTAATTTACTTATTTCAAAGAAATCTTCATTTTTTTTTTTTCATTTTCCAAATACAGGAACATTTTGACCATCATCAGTTCGAGAATGGGCGAGCAGATGGGAAGAAGAAGCTGAAGATCACTGCTGTACCCACCATCTTCAGTCACAGTAACTCTCCCAGGGTGCGAAAGTCTCCAAAGAAGCGGACTTCAACATGTACTACCATGACTACAGGAATCAAGGTTTGCAAGGTGGCTCTTCTGCAAGATCACAACTACTTTGCTTATCCACAAAGTGACAGCTCAAGTGCTGGTAAGAATGGTTTTATTCATTATTTTGATTATGCTTCTAGGGGATCAATCCCCAAATGTTTTTTGTCTCATATTTTTGGTATATCATGCGGTCTCCCATATTCAAAATATGAGCGTAACACGATTACTTCTGTATGCAGATAAACAGGTTTAAAAGAAGAAATTCGGCCCTACATAAAATGCAATCATAAACCATCCAGCCTGTTTAATTTGGACTTCATGTATGCACTGTCTTAATAATATTATTTTCCCTTGAAACTCTTTAAAATAAAGTTATTTGGGATTAATAGGCCTGCTAATGTTCAGTGGAATTGTTGATTATAGTTTGACTAAAGTGAACAGACAAATTGATAATCTTTGCTTGAAAATTATGAAATAACCAATAATTTCATTGTAAAAAAAGTAGGTTTATAGTGCATTACTTTCAGCATTCTGTTAAAAAGTAGATTCTCTATTCTTTGATTTTTTGTTATGTGGTGCATTTTCTTTTCATGGAAGGCACGCTACAGATAGTCCATACAGTTATACATTATTACACATGAGCATCAATATTAATTTTTTCTCTTTGTCATTACTCTTTCTTTCCCTCTCTTAGCTGCAGACACTGCTAGTGAGCAAGAAGACCTCCAGGATTTTCGAAAGAGAGCCCAGTCACGGATAAGGATGAAAGGCAGGGTGAAACAACTCAAGGCAGATCTTCGACAAACGCAGAAAACTTGTACCAAACTTATGAAGGCCAAAGCAAAGCATGAAGCAAGGGTTTCCAGGTTGTTTGGAAACGATCAACTACGAGCGCTTGCACGCGGAGGAATGAGAGGAGTTGAGTGGTCAACAACTACAGTGAAAAAGGCATTGCAGCTAAGATTTTCATGTGGGGCATCAGGATACAAGCTTCTTCTCCAGCAGCATTATCCATTACCATCAGACAGGACCCTTCAGAGAAGGATGGAGAAAGTGTCATTCCAACCTGGTGTCCTTGGACAGGTGTTTGACTTCCTAAAACTGAAAGTCGAAGGCATGCGCCCAGAAGAGAGAATTTGCTGCCTTACGCTGGATGAGATGTCCCTTACGTCGAGTATTGAGTATGATGCCAGCGGTGGGAATCTTATGGGCAGTGTCACATTACCCGAGCATACTGGAATTGCTACTCATGCACTGGTGTTTATGCTTGGAGGAATAACGACCCGCTGGAAGCAGACAGTAGCCTATCATTACACCAGCAACTCTACAGATGGAGCAGTGTTCAAGGATATCATCCTTGATATTATTCAGCGAGCTGCCGACATAAGTCTACACGTAGAAGCCGTTGCAAGTGACATGGGGAGCGCCAACCGAGCAATGTGGAAGAGCTTCGGCATCATATGTGGTAAGCACTGCAGAACTACATGCAAGATTCCACATCCACAGGATCCAGCAAAGTGGCTTCACTTCCTAGCAGATGTTCCACACCTGTTCAAGAACATCAAATCTGCCCTTGTGAATGGTCAAGCATTCACTCTTTCGACTGAGACGGTTGCAAAACACGGCCTCAAATCTAATGTTGCAAGTGTTGAGCCGCTGAAGGACCTAGCGAACTTCCAGGAAGACTTAGATCTCAAACTGGCTCCAAAGCTCAACATGAATGCTCTAACACCAACTCATTTCGACAAAATGAAAGTGTCAAATGCAACAAGGGTGCTGAGTCATGATGTGAGTTGTGGATTGACGTACCTTGTCAACAAAGAGGGGCGAGACGAAACCTACCTGACAACTGCATGGCTGATCGAAATTTTGGATCACTGGTTCAACCTCATGTCAAGCAGACATCCCGTGATGGGTCTGAGCAAACTCAATCCTGACAAGTATGACGAGGCGGTCACCTTTCTACAAGATGTCATTGAAATATTCAAGGGGCTGAAGGTCGGGAGAAGAGGTGATTGGAAGCCTATACAAACGGGGGTCATCCTAGCTACAACAGCGGTTCTCAGCATCGCAGATGAATTGCTTAGTGCAGGACACGCATTCCTTTTGACATCACGACTGACGCAAGACTGCTTGGAGAATCTCTTCTCTTCTGTGCGTCTCAGGAAGCCTGTGCCCACTCCGCTTGAATTTAAGTATGCTTTGAAGCTTATAAGCAACGCACAATTCCTGACCCTTCCACGCTCTGGTAGTTACCAGCAGGATGATGGGGAGTTTCTGGCAGACTTCTTGGAACAGCCTGTGAGAGTGCCCGCTGAGCCACCAGCTATTGTCATCCATCTTTCTGAGGAGCCATCATCATCGACGCAGGAACTACCACAGGCTGAACGAGATAGCCTATACAATCTGGCAGGGTACTGTTTGCACAGCATCAAACAAAATGAAAAAACATGTGACAGGTGTATGCATGCGGTTACAAGAGGACAAGACGAGGCTGCTCACCATTCAGCAGGCCTCAGTCAGCTGAAAGAATATCGGGCTGGTTGCCTCATGCATATCTCGGCTAAAGCGTACGACATGCTGTTGAACGTGGAGTTAATGTTCCGGCGTGCTCAGAGTACCCTGATGAAGGACACCAATGTAAAGCGCCGACTAGTGGCAGAAGCGGAGTTTCGCAATAGACACATCGACCTGCCTTCCTGCCATGGCATCAAATCAAAACTGTTGAACAAGTTCATCAATGCTCGCTTGCATTTTTACTGCAAAAAGAAGAATGTAGAACTCAAGGCGGAGATGACGAGAACCAAGAAAGGAGGTGAATTAGGGAGCAAGAGCATGGCCATGCGAAAGTTAGCTCAAAATGTCAAATGAACATGTACATGTGTACTGGATCAAGAGTGAATTGATAATTGTATGTTCCTTATTTTGTTAAAGACAAAATGTTCGCGTTTTTTTTCAAAGAATTTGTTTAATTAAATCATTCTTGAGCAAGAACAAAACAATATATTTGAACAAAGTCATGTTGTAACATATCGGTAAAACAAACATTGTTACATCAGTTGCACATGTCTCCATTTATCAAGTAATACAACAAATTTATTGCATTTGATAGAAAGAACCCGCTCAACTTCATAAAAAGGCTTAAGCATCTTCTTAAATGAATTTAAAGACAGCCGTTCCCTTTTGTAATTCGCATAGAATATACATGTTATAGTGATTTGGATAAAAAATGCCAAAATTAAAGCACTTCATTGTTTAGAATAGAGCTTTGGAAGTCTTGAATGAATTGATGCATAACAGGGCATTCCCTAAACAAGTGTGAAATACTTCAACATAGGATAAGCAAAATGTATGTCTATAATGTAAGATATTTGTATTTGTAGACCCCTAGTATTCAATGTAAAATTATCAACTGAAAATAAGGAAGTTTCTTTAAAAAACAACATTTTAAAGATATAGTGAAAAGTAAAAATTGTAGCCCTTTTCATTTCCCAAATCGGAACTTTAAGGATATTTTCATTGGAAATTCGATGAACATATTTGCATATTTTGAAAATCTTATGTAAGATATGCAATAATTGCTCTTGGGGTGTCTTGTTTTCACCTTCTTTTGGAAGTGCAGAGATTACTGAGTAGTAGTCAAGAAACTGATTGAACTTTATATTTTTGAATAAATGTCTTATGAAAATAAAATTTACCATGTTCATCTTACAAATTGTATACAAGTGATTCCAATATCTATCCAATTGTGCTTAACTACAAACGAGAGTCAAGAAAGACATGAGAGCAAGATAGTTCAAAAATTGATAGAGAGTGAGGGGGAGAGAGAGAGAATAAAAAATGGGTGGGGAAGGAAGAGAGAGAGAGGTTGGGAAGGGAGAGAGAGAGAAAAAAAAGGGGGTGGGGAAGGGAGAGAGAGAAAGGGATTGGGAAGGGAGAGAGATAGTGAGAGAGAAAGGGTTGGGGAAGGGAGAGAGAGAGAGAAAGTGGGTGGGGAAGGGAAAGAAAATTGAATTGGGATGTGCATGGTAGTCCAGAAAGAAAGACACGAGACTGAGAGCCAAGAAAGTTATACAGGAGAGCAAGGTTAGTTCAGAAATTGACAAAGAGAGACATGGAAGGAAGCAACCAAGATTGAAATTAATTATGTTAACAAAGATGTGGAGAAACATAATTATATGCGTGAATATCTGCATGCCATTTCCAGTGGCTACGGTGTATCATAAAGTCTTTGTTTTCAGTGTGGTTTGCATCATTTCTCCTGTATTCCTTCTCTCCGCTCCTCTAGCTCTCTGCATAACAAACATTGAGTATCGAATAATATTCAAAATCATCATATTTTCATCTTGGACCAAGATGAGATTGTATCAAAAGCTTCGGACACGGTGTAACTTAAAAATCGTATAGCGCGCGCACAGTTTATACACACACAGCTGTGGTGCGCTAGAGCGCGGCACAAACAATGGAAACAACATGGCGTCAAATTCTGAGTTGTCGTAACTCTTCTATAAAGGGACACTAGGGGCAGCTGGGGGGCTTCTGGATAGCACCTGAATGGGAAAGTTGAATGAGCGAGAGCTCGTTCGTACTTAGGTCTACTGGCAATTGATTAAACTTGCACATTTATTGTATGAAATTCCGAGGAGCAAACTCCGTCCTACATTTTAAAGGCTAAAATTCCTTGAATTATTTATATTTTAACTCTGAATCATTCCGTCTCTCACTCTCTTCAATTCAATAAAATCATCTGCATGTTAACATACACGATAATGAATATGTGGGACACCGTTACAACGGCGTCTCCCAAACTTCGATTGCCGAAAACGCACGCAAAACTCGCCTCTAAATCGCAATAACATATCTTGAAACTCCAATTTAGGCCAATGACTGACATCATCTACCCATTCATCCATCGTAAATGAAATAAATTTAGACAAAATGAAGTTGAAATGTCCGAAAGCGGCAAGGAATAATAAGTGGTTTGTCTGTGAGAAAGCAATGATCGTTGCATGCAAGATGAAAGCGCAAGCTGATAGAAGCCCCCCAGCGTGTAATGATAAACGTAGAGGGCTCACATCCATGAAAATTCGCCCGTATCGGTACGTTTTCGACTCCTATAATACCTTTTTAATTCAGACCTACTATATTGTGTAACTCAGTATGCGAGCCTATTCACTTTAATACAAGCTATGCTCTTTATTTAGGCTTCCCACATTGTACATTGTATTACCTTGCCTGTCATATCTATATATTTTGAAACTTCTATTTTCCGTACATTTATACTTGATTTGAAATCTTTATTTTTTTGTTGCAATCTACCCTAATACACTTGTATTAACAAAAAAAAGTTTTTTTAAAAGTAAATGGGGAACAAATAAACTTCAAACTTCAACTAAAATGGACATATGGTGTGCATAATTTAGTTTCCCTTCTTATCATGCATGTGGTATACTCATTACGGCTCTGAATCAAGAGCTTTCCAGCACGTCAAACCACAAAATGAGGGAGGGGGACTTCAAAGGGTTAACAAAAGAAAATACATACCCATGCATGTCTTGTTATCATTCGTAAGAATAAAGCCTGAAAAACAACTGCAGTTAAACCCAGGACTGTCATTAATGCAGCTCTGCTGACAGTCGTGAGTTCCCAATACACATTCATTGATATCTGTGAAAATATAATGGCAACAACAAGAACAATAAGAATAACAATGACAGTTAACAAACATAAAGTAATAATAATTTTGTTATGTTAATAAAATGTCTTGTTTTACCAAGGGTAGCCTCATCAGTATTTACACTGTTCTCCTTAAGGGACCTGCAATCATATTATACACCCCGGCTTTAAGCCAAGCTACCATGATTGAGGCGCACAAGCACTCAATAAATTTCTTCCGACCAATAATAACATTAAAAACAATAATAATGATAACAGTAATATTAATATAAATATAATTTATAGTATCATTATACAATTTATGTTATGTTTCTATGTATGTTTTTTGGTTATCTCTGCCTGGAAATAAATTAAAATAATACTGCTCTGACTTGAATGGTGATGCGATATGGGCCACATATAAACCATGATTCGTTGATAGTTTGTCACATGATTGAAGTGCACCAATCATCTCCAAATGCAATTTGTGTATAGCTAGAGTATGTGACGTCACCCTAAAAAACCTACATGGTATTCTATGAGTTAGCGGCTAAGAAATTTGAAGAAAACAAAGGATAACCTAAAGCACCTATCACGGAACGCAAGTACGCCTTAGCTTTCACGCGGCCCTTGTTCTATGCGAACGCAGACACATGCATAGACTAGTCGATTTCTTTGTATCTCTTTGTAAAAGAAATATTTGAACCTCATAGTTTGAAGCCAGTACAACTGGGTACCCCTTTCGTCAAGACCAAAAAATGCTTTGGTAATTGAGTGAAGGTTGCAAGAATACAACAGTGGAAATGGCTTCAGTGGACAAGTTTGCATGTAGGTCATTTCTACATGAACATGTGTACAAGGTTTTTGCAACTTGTACCTCTTTCCATAACCAAATAGGTACCAGTTTGGTTTGGGTTGTGGCATCCAAGCGATGTATGAATACCACGCCCATTGTCAGTTCAAACTGGAAGGCTGCCATAGCCCCACACGGCTCACACCCATTATCAATTTCCAGGAATTTCCATCACTTTTCATAATTAATTATTTTTCCATATATGTAGGTTTTTCCATAATATATACAAATATCATAGAATATTTGATAGCTACATACAAATGTATGTCTTTATAACTACCTTCACATGTAAGTCCACTTCCTTGAAGTCCTTCGTTACATGAGCAGACGAATGATCCATTAGTATTCTCACACTGTGCGTCCACATCACAAGGACCATCGTCACATTCATTCTCATCTGGATAAAATAGATATTGCATTACAGTGAAAATAGTTACGTCTTTTGGATAGTGACGCCAAAGTTTGGTCCCCAGACATAAATCATTATATTGATTTGATAAACGTCTGTAAAAATCCTTACACACCTGTTTATGAAAACCGTTCAAGGGAGACAAGAAAAGAGGTATTCATTGCAAGGGGGTCTTTATGTACAAGTTACTGTACGACAATGAAGCCTGTATATAAAGACCGCTCAATGGAGACAAGAAAAGTGTTTTTTATAGTGAGGTAGTCTTTAAACAAAACTATATGTTTTCAGAAATAGTCATACATTAAGGGTTGCATCATAATTAATTTCAAAGTCTAACATATTTTCCAATCATAAGACAGTAAGATGGATTACAATAGATTTGGTACAAAATTTGTAGTCATGCACCAGATTTTGACCAAAATATTAAAAATTTCCCACAATAACTCAAAAATTTAATTTGCCCATTGAATTGTACAGACAGCACAAATTTATGATTGGAATTCTCATTATTTCAGTTTCAGACATTACCATTAGTAGCCAAACTTACCTTTTAATTATAAGATGGTAATACAAAGTTGGTTAGCTAAGATTTGATACCAACATTGTAGACATATGTTAAGTGTTGACCGAAATCTACAAGGACTTTCAAAATTGTACAAAATTCTAAATTTCACCACTAAAATTGTATGGGCAGCACCGCTTCCTTCACCACCCCTGGTCTTCCAACTTCAAAATGCTGTAACACCAATTGTGAATATAACTTAATTAGCAAGCAAATTACTTTGTAACTCAACTTCAAAAATGATACCAAATTTGTTTGTATCAGCTATATGGTTTTGAAACAAATTTACTCCAGCATTAGACCAAAATGTGTACAGCACCACCTTTTTTTGGCAAGCTCATGACACATGTCCTGTTACATAAAGATTTTCCAAGGCATAGTAGAATATATAAAGGCATTATTGTATTGCATAATCATTATATCCTTTGAGCAAATCAGATAACAGAAGTTTTTATGGGCTGTAATTTTGAGAATCATCGACGTAAGAGAGTTTTCTCTTCACCTTCACATTTTCCCTGTAGATTTTTTCTGTAACCGTCGGCACACTGACACTCAAACGATCCGTTTGTGTTGACACACAGAGCTGACATAGTACAGTTATCCTCTTCAGAGGCACACTCGTCGATGTCTAGATAGAAATATCAAAGCATATGTCAATTTTTTTTGTGAGGAAAATTTAACGCAAAAAGTAGAATCACAAGATATTGCAAAAGAATGTCACTAAAAACAGGAAAACACCTTCGCAGGCTTAAAGGAGGTATATTGTAACCTAAGAATTCATTTCTACAGGCTCATTCACAAGCGCTTTGTAAAGTGCTTTACATTTTTGTGCATACAGAAGCATACTAACTTTCACATTTTTAAAATCCTTATCTATAAACACACATAAATGTGGAGTGCACGAAGGACCATTGTGGGGGGGGGGGGGGGGGAGGAACTACAGCAAGCCCCAACAAATATTAAAAATGCTTCTATGAGCACTTTCCGTCAATGGATAGGGGGGGGGGGGTGTGCAAGGTTCAGTTGTGCATACCTGGATCTACCACTGCTAGAGTTTACAAGTAAACTTAGCTTTTACTTTATTTTTGCATAATAACCTAAAAATACTAATTATTTCTGGCTTTTGAAATACAATTAGTCAATTGTAACAAGACACTTACCATAGTGCATTAGCTTGATTACATTACAACAGTTGTCTGTTTCATAAATGTTGACAACCATCTCCGAGGACAATTACCCACCTGGAATGTACTTCCTAGGACGATTACCCCCGAAGACAATTACACACTCAAGGATAATTACGCCCCACCCCTAAAAATTAGCCCCTCAAAACAACCAAGGAAAACCACCCCAACAACAATTCCCCCCCCCCCCCACTCCTAAAAATTACACCCTAGGACAATTACCAAATTGTCCTAGGGGGTTATTTTCCGGGGGGGGGGATTGTCCTGCTGGTAGTTGTCCTAGAACCTTTGACAAGAACAACCCTAACCTAAAGTTTTCAAAATTTAGTTGCAGTTTTAGAGTAAATTATGCAAAGTTACTGGTCATATAAAGAGATTCTTTGTGGGTGAAAACTGACATTCAACCAAAATTCATGATACAAAAGACAATAAGGGATAGGTATAGAAGTGCTGGTGTTTTCCAGGGAAGCATTGTTCATTGTTTGGTAAGATTTAAAATGCAAGCAAAGTATTCACTCAGATATGAAGTGGTAAACTGCTTTAAGTTCTGGCGGCTTAGCACGTCACATCTGAATGAGCATCAAGAGTAAAATATTATATCCATGAAGACTTTTATGACTTACCGAAGCATGTGATTCCATTTCCAACATATCCTGCATTACAGGTGCAGAAGTAGCTCCCAGGATTATTCTCACACGTCGCATCATCACTGCAATCATTGTCATTAGTGGAGCACTCATTAGCATCCTCACAGTAGGTACCGTTGCCGACCCAGCCTCCATCACACGCACATGAGAAACTACCAGGTGAATTATCACAAGTTGCCTGTAAGGCGCAGTCATTAAGAGATTCGTCCAGACATTCATTCATATCTTGAATATGGAAAAGAAATAGGTGACAGCTAGGTCAGGGTAGTGGTGAGCACAATTTTGTCTTTCTTTTTAGCCCCCAAAAAACTGAAAATCGTGCCCACCGATATTTCGCTCAGTGGGGGAAGGGGGGGGGGGGGTGTAATGAGCACTACATTTCAACCCCCTTTCCTATTAATTTCCTCTTTCCTACCAATGCCACATTATCATACCACCATTCTTCTTCTCCTTCTCTTTTCCACCGATGCAAGATTGTACAGTTTGTGGTGGGCTTTAGACAGTCTATTCATACATATTGTATATACTGGACCGCAGTTAAGTGCTAATTTGTTCAAGCATGTTCACTAATAGGGGGCATCCTTATCAAACAGTGCAAGCTAGGGATTAACTGCTTTGTGTGTGAATCTCGACCAAACAATACTGAGCGTGGTCATTGTATACCCACCCCTGCAAATGTCTAAGGGTGCGTTTATTGGGTCTTGCCACTAGATATGTACATATCGTACCCCACTATCATACCCCACTATCGAACCCGGCCCACTATACGAAAGTGATTTGCGGGATGTCGCGTTTATCGTCTCTTCACGATTCAAAATAAAGGCCTTGTGTCTGCGCAGTTGTTTTGCGCCGTTTGACCCGGGAAGCAGACAGTTTCTCGGAGGTCAACTACACACACATGATTGTACACAACACATGGCGCGCGCCAACCTCCGAACCGGAAGTTAACCTGGGTGGTCCGATTTGTATGTGGGGTTCAAAACAGCTTTGCGTTTATCATCTCTCAGTAACGTGATTCTGGCTGTATGTCACATTCAAAACACACCTTTTTGCTTCTTTAGATATGTCCATTTCTAAACACCTTTAAAAATGGCTTTGCGTTTATCACCTTCTAAATTTGCCTGAAAGACGTTTGAGAAACCTGATTCTAGCCAAAAATTTTGTCAATAAACGCACCCTATGTTTATCATGGGCGGTACTGTATACCTGTACAAGTGGTTCCATCTCCTACGTAACCCTCATTACACGTGCATATGAAAGAGCCTTCATTGTTTCCACACGTTGCTTCTGCATCGCATGGGCTGTCCACCGTGCATTCATCAATATCTGGGAATAAAGAAAATCATAAGCTTAAAATCTCCATCATAACAAAATAAGTTTTTACGAATTAGGGTGTTTGTTAGAAAGTATTAGGTAAAAATAATCTTGAATCTTGAAAAGCCATCAAATGGCAATTTGTTGTATGTGCCTGAACGTGCAATAAAGAGCATCCTCTTTTAGCGTGTTAAAGTGTACGTCATACAGTTGTTTGTATTGCCTTAGCCACATGGATCCGCCATGAAAAGCTTGATGGCTTGAGCGAAGCCCCAAGAGATGAGATCTCAAATACCCTTATAATTGTATACAACAAATATTGAATGAATATCGTTCTGTATGAAATATATATTTATCAAAAGTCAGAAGTTCCCTAGTGCAATTTTTCTTCAACGTCAGCATAACTTCACTCAGGAATGTCTGAATTTGTCTTTTCATACATTGTGTTATACTGATCGAACTCGGGAGCATTCAATATTTGTAGCTACAGCAACATGTACTACTATGTAATTATATAGCTCTTCGGCCTCTTGGTGAACGTGAACAGAATCATTGGTGTGCTTTTAATAATCATTATCATTACTATTATTTCTTTCATTATCATTATTATCATTATTATTATTCCCATTATTATTATTATCATCATTGTGATAACTATTATGATTATTATTATAACAAAAATTATCATCATCATGATTATCATTATTACTATTTTTTTGTTTACTATTCATATCATCATTATTATCATTATTATTGACATTACTGACCTTCACAATTGACGTTATCATCTGTAATTGGAGAAAATCCGACTTCGCAATAGCATTGATAGGACCCGATGGTATTATTACAAAGACTGTTGTTTTGGCAACCGTGTGTACCCAATATGCACTCGTCAATATCTGAAAAAAAATAAAGATTTCAATTTCCGATACAACTCATATGAACGTCTCATGTGACTGAAGCCACTTCGAGATGTGAAGCGCGGTTAAGCGCAGCGTTTTTTTTTTATTAAGCATTTATTTATTCATCTTTAATAGGTAAACTCTTACTTTTAAAATTTTGAAGAAATATTTATCTTAAAAAATGAATGAAATGAATACATGTCATAATGAAAGAAATGATTCTCTAAATGTACATATACAGTTAACAACTAAGTTGTTCATACCCTCAATATGCTTTTGCAATTTTGTTTAAAGGGATCTGGTAACTTCGTCTCAGATCCTTAAACTAAATCCTTGATTTAGCTCATGCAGCAATCATAATTATAAACCTTTAGGTCAGTCAGGAATCCCATGACTTTTACAAGCCGATCGCCTGTCTGATTACCAAGATATATTAATGATTGAAAATCGAAATTTAATTTCACGTTTTCCTAACGGTTTTCATAATACTACAGTCTATTGGGAAAAATGAGTATGGTAAAACCGGTCACTCAAAGATCTTTAATTTTTTGAGGCACTTCGTGATCATTTTGAAGCGTATTTTTTTTTATGGCTTCAATATTACACCACATCACAGACACTGATTACAAGTAGGACCATGCATATCAGATTTAACATTGTTAAACAATGCCTTGATAGATTTTTCATAATTTACATATTTTTTGAGAATGTGACATATTAAGCTTATATCGACAAGTATTCAACAATGGCTCTAGTCCTACCAGTCCACCGTTCATTCATGAGTTACAAAACACACACACACACAATCCAAAAAAAAAAATCAAATGTAGGGTATAGTTGTTACAGAACGTGTATCAGCTGTGGTGATGAGTGCGTTGCAATTAGGTTTTACATGAAGGGGCAGTCTAAGGTATAGCATATATGTTAACAAGTTTCAGTGAATTGCATTATGAAACTGTGAACATAAATTGACATAAACATAATAATAGTCACATTTGTAAAGCGCTTAATAAAATGTTTCTAAGAGCTTTACTATTACCTGTGTCATTGGGTTCAATGGATCATCATTGTTATTATTTTCATTAATACTATTAATTATATTGTTATTATCATCATCATTACTATTAGGCTTATCATTATTATTGTTTTTATTATCATTATTGTTATCACCATTATTTTCATTATTGATACCATTATTTGTATTATTATCATTATCATTATTGTTATCATTATTATTTGTTTATTATTATCATTATTATATATTTTCTTGTAAAAATAGTTATTATGATCAATATTTAATTAATATTTATTAATATTATTACCATATTAATCGAAAGATACTTACCATTACACCTTCTTTGGTCCAAATCAAGTGTAAAGCCATCATTACATGTGCAATCATATCCATTAAGTCTGTTATCACAGTTCTGATCACATTCATTAAGTGTGTCATTTGCACACTCATCAACATCTAGACAAAAATCAGCATAATACAATGTCATCTAAAGGCACACACTTAACTGTCCGTTACATGAAACTTTTGGGAATAAAATCTCCATTACTCAAAGATAAAGTTGAGTTTTGGTCATGCAGTCACCTGTATATTATGCAAGAAACTGTTTAGAAGCAATAGTGAAAAGTCAATAAAGGACTACATAATAAATGCTGCACACAGTGATGTTTTTGAATCTATCAAAATAACAAGAAATGTACTGGCAAATTGCTGTTAAATTACATTATTATTATCATCATCATCATTATCATTAGTATTATCTTTATTGCTATTATTATCATTATTAATATTATTATTATTATCTTGATAAGCGAGTTCGTAATTGCATACTGCGCATGCAAGAGAGCCGAGAGAGAAAATGTGATTTGTTTGTGTGCTGGCCTTTCCGTTGTGAATGATCACATCCGTCAACGAAAGTCATAACTGAACGTCGGAATCGGTTCTTTATAGTAAACTTACTTGGAATCTGATTATCTGTAAAGTATTATGCCCAGGACTGGGATCCACAGACCTTTTTTCCCTCTGAATTTTTTTTCTTACCTTCCAAAATTGTATCCACCAAAGCGAACGTTTAATGGATTATTGCTTTATTTAGTCAAGCCAATTTATCTAATAGGCCTATTAAAGTCCTTCACTAAATAAAGCTATAAGTCACATGTATTTAGTCAAGCATTGATTAGGCTGAATGAATGAAAAATATATATTGATTAATTTCATTATGTCTTTAACGATTATTGAAGACGAAATATTACTTTCATTACATTTAAAAAAAACTTCGTGATCCGAGTCCCCCTCTATGAGAAATTTGATGATTTGACGGTCCACAAGCATACATCATCTATCAAAGGAGCCTCCCCGATCCATTTCAACAACTCTCATAGGAATTTTTGATGAAATATAAAGCAAGGCGAACAGTCGGTAAAACAGTAAACAGTGAAGGACGAACACACGCACAAATGTTCACATAGCCCTATGTTCACTACAGAGAGCGTGCGAGTGAACGGGCGAGTAAGCTTTGGAAATATGTTCATTTGACCTTTGACACGTTGACGTCATACGACTCCAGTGGCTAATTACAAACTCGCCTATTTGTATCATTATGATTATTACTGTTACTATTGTGGTAAACAGAGGCATACCAAAGCAAGTTAATCCATCTCCTGTAAGAGACGGTGGGCATGGTCCACACACCGGCATAACTGAAGGTGGCGGCTCGTCAGAGCAGAAAACACCTTCATAACAAGGGGAACCTTGACAGGAGTCAAAGTCTTCACCACAGTGATCACCTGACCAGCCATCCTCGCATGTACATGTGACAACCTGTAACACAGTCATGAAATTCAATCCATTGGTGTTTCGTTAACAAGAAAATAAATATTTTAACTATGCACATAATTGTAGTCAAAAGACACTCAGAAGAAGAAAAAAAGTGGACACTCTTGTTTAAAATTTTCACATAATAAAACATGTAACAAATTCCTATTCAAAATGTTGATGAACATGTGGATATGTGTGGCATTCTTGTTGAGCAATGAAGAGCCCTGGATGTCAACTGGTTTGGGCAAGCACGGTCAAGATGCCCTCCCTTTTCATCTAAGATCCTAAATGATAACAATTCGAATGACCAGATGCCCAATTTTTTACATTTTCATTCAGCAAATCATTTATTGTTAATTGTGTATGCTCACTCATGCATGAATGGTATGATTATAGATGTATATCATCTTAAAGAGGATTAATTTATGTTAAATTTAGTTTATGAAAGCAAGGTTTATATTAAATACTTTTTTGAGAATCTTAACTATCAAGAGTATCCAATTTTTTTTTCTGAGTGCAATATCATATTTAATATTTAAAATGGATACAAAATTATAAACAAAAAGTACATATCAAAGCCATAAATAAAAAGTAGATGAACTTTAAGAAAACAAATTATAAAACATGCAATAGATAATTAGGTAATTAGTTAAGAAACGTATTGTGCAAATCATACTAAAGCGAGAATGAAAAATATTAAAATATCATGTATGAATAGAAGTGCTAAAAACATTCTGACAGTACTAGCTGTTAGCTATTTTTCCGTACCGATTTGCAACACCATAGTCTGTATTTTGGTAAAACACACTCACAAAGAACTCAGGGAATAAACCCAAGGTAACTTCAATCGTTTTTGTGCCACCTTTTGATAAATGTGCAAAGATTACAATGGATTGTTACATAATCCGAGCAAGATTTCTAAAAAGAGCAGTGAGGTGATTATTTTAAAGTCTCCGTGATTTTGTTATGCATGTAGATATGGAGTTCTTCACTAATGTCTTTTTGTGGAATAAAAGTGTTGCTGTAAAAATAGGGCATAGTGATGATGCAAATTACTTGCTTGAGAAAACATTGAAAAAGTTGTTGAAATCATAAAGATGAAACATTGGTATTGGTACACCAACAGAAATCACAAGCTGCGTTTTTAAAAATATGTATATTTGTTTGATTTTCAAAACTATTTCAAAATGCGAAAAATTCATTCATATTTTCAAGATCTAAATTTGCTGCTACTAACAGTAAATGATTGTTTATATACTTTTGTCAATATTTTCCAGTAATTCCATATTTCTACTCACGGTAAAGCCATTGTTGTTGAGATCCTGATTTGCTGCTAAGATGTCAAACTGGCATACTCCATCATTGGAACACTGACACACTCTGACCTTGTAAGCTAGTAAAGAACTCGCCCCAAAATCATCGGTTGCTACGATCTCAATCATAGAAACATCTAAGCTTGGAGGAGTCCATGTGAACAATCCAGTATCTGCAACAGTCAAAGAATATAATAATAATAATGATAATAATAATAATAACATATGTAATAACAACAATGACATGCAATGCGAATCTATCCTCTGGTAGTGGCAGCGATTTTCGTGTCATCCTTATGTTCGAAGGAGGGACAAAGATTCCCTCTTCCCCTCCTTGCATGAAACAAGAGGATGACGTAGAGATCACCACTAGTGGCTCAGACTATTGTCAAGACTAGGAGCAGCATCACCAGAACAATATGTGTGTAGATTAAAGTATAATGCATCTCTATAGAAAATTTGAAAGATATCAAGAAAGTCAAGAAAAGTGGCAGTTCGAGCTGCGCACAGAAGACAGCTACCAAATATGACCTTTGACCCTATTACAGACGGAACACAGGTGACAGCACCACCAAACACTGAAGATTTGTAGAATTTACTAAGACACACCTCCATACAAATTTGACAGAAATCTGTCAAGAAATGCATGTGGCAGTTAGAGTGCATAAAAAACATATGACCTTTGGCCCTATAAGGAACTGAACAATGAGGGTAACGTCGCCCAAAAATGTATATCTACATATTGTATCAAGACCAAATAACCAATGTTTTGGAAGAAAAAAAAGATATTTCAATATGTTTTGTACCTAGTCACGAAATTAGTGATTTTGGGGCTGATATGCAAAGACAAAAGGTCATGTGACTTCGGAGGGTCCGGTTTTTGAAAATGTGTTTAGAAAGATACGCAAAACTCTAAAGAAAAAGTCAGGAAGTGGCACCATGAAATATGTAAGCATTAAGAAGTAATCAGGAAAGTAGAGAAGGGGGGGGGGAGGATAATCTTCCTCCCAGCCCTTTTAGAGTTAGGATTCTGGAGAAAAACGGACAACCACCCTGGCCTGATAAGGGTTAATGTGCTCACAAATTACCCAAGATTCTAGCTACTTTAGGCTCCCGATATTTGGTGCTCACAGCATTCAAGGAATTCCTTCCTACCAATTAATAGACTTCAATGATTATTTTTAATGAAATTACTCTTTATATGATCATCAAAGCTTTACTGTTCATGTTCGATTTGTAATTGTCATCAGAGCATACTGGATTAAAAGATTAATATTAAACGTCACTAAAAATCGACGATAAACTGCAACGTACTTTGGTCTATGGTTGCGCCAGGCAGAGCACTCTGCAATGAATACTGCACAACATCTCCGTCATTTGGATCTGAAGCTGTTATTTGTAAGGTGACTGTTTGGTTAACAGTAACACGCAGTATACCGCTCTCTGACAGTGCGTCTGTTGAACTGGTCTCAATGACAGATGTGATGTTAGGTGGGAAGTTATCTGTAAATTAAATAAAATAATAAGTATAACAACATTAATAATAATAACAATAACCAAAATAATAATAATAATAATATTCAAAACAATAATAATGATAATAATGATCATAATAAAAGTAAAATGTATATTTATGAAAATAATGATAATAATAATAAGAATATCATTTCATTTCTAAAATGTGTTTTCATGTGATACATAGCACATTTACATTAACATATTACTGTACTAGTGTATTTTGCATAATGTTTCGTTTTCGGTAAAGGGGGGGGGGGGGTGTTTAAAAATTTGAAACAGAGTTACAAAACATGCTGTCCAAACAGCATTAATTTGTATTAAAATTCATTTGAATTTATTAGGATTCATTTTCTTTTAAATGAAGAAAATTACTACGAACTGTAACTTACTTAAATCAGATAGCAGTATTTCAAAAGCATTGTTAGAAGACAATGTATCTAAACCAACTGATGGATCAACTGCTAGGGAATCAAAGAGGCATGCTTCACTATCCCCACAAAACGCTAAAGCTTCTGCTGCCAACTCCGGGTCTGCCGCAATCAGCTCAAAGAGGAAGGGAGGGACGTAGTCAGGATCGTTATAATAACTCCAATCCCGATCACCGTAATCGAAAAGAGATTCACTCGGTGAGACCATCCCTTCAGAGAAAAAAACAAATACAACATAAATGGTTAAGTGATATCTGTTTATAAAGACAGCTCAAGGGAGACAAGAAAGTGGTCGTTATAGGCAGATGGTCTTTAGAGACAGACTTATAACTCTGTTCTGTTGACAATCAGCCATGCATGAAGTCTTTCATCTATGGCTGATCGTCAATGAAACAAATTTAAGTCTTTTGTCAATTCTATTTGTTGCTACGGTAGGCACCCTGTGAAAACAAATTCGTTTCAGGAAATTATGGAAATGCAAGCATTACTTTAAACAAACAGAACTTTGTTATTCCTAGCTCATTTTTCCTGATTGAGGTGTCATATGAAAGGACAGAAAATGAACTTTCTAGAAATGTGATTTTCTCTTTGAATTTCAGATACTGCCTGCCAAATGACTTTTTGGTTTCCTTTCTTCAAATGTAATTCAATCACTCGTGCGTAAAATATGCATCATATGAGTTGCATTAAATGAAAGAGGAGGGTCTAAGCTTTACAAATATGTGTCATTTATTAATTATAATCGTGATTAAGTTATGAACAAAACATTGATAAGTCTCGGATTCGTTTTTTCTAGGGCGCAATGTATAATGTGAATTATCTGTATCATTAAAAAGAGTAATTAATCGTTCACTAGTTCAGGACACAACATATGGTGATATGTAAGACATGCTAAAACAAGTACAGGAATTTGGGAAAAAAGTTTTTTGTGTTTTGGAAGAATGTTGAATCAAGCAAAACCCCTTTGCATGGTTAATCTTAAAAGAAAGGAAAGTAACTCACAACTTTGTCCAAAATCAAAGATATCTCTCTCTGTCAGGTTTCTCTCAGCCGTATCCATGATGATGGTTCCGTCCCGGTATTGGAAATCATCATTCTTATCACCATTCATAAGGCCTAAACAAAATTATAAAAATTAAAAGAATGAAATGAATGATAACAAAATTTATAATTTAATAATGATAGTAGCATTAATAATAACAGTAGTAATAATCATAATAGAAATAATACTCATAATAAAAATAATAAAAATAATAATAAAAATGATAATAATAATAATAATAAATATGATAATAATCACCATGAATATAGTACTCGTAGTAATAATAACTATGACTATTATAACTACTAATAATTATGAAAATTAATATTAACACCATCATTTTTAATAATTTCATTATCTTAATTATTATTAACCGTATCAGACATCTGAGCTGGTCATTTACAAAACCGTATTGCCCTAGTTTTCACTAGCAGTGGGAACGGAGGGGTATATTCTTTGTATTTTCCTTTGTCTCCCTGCGCGTATTGACTTTGCGTGTAGAGCTAGAGAGACGAGTGAAAATATACCTTGGTATTTTCCACGGTCTTGCATCCGGGCATCTTGTATTGACCGCGCCGTATTTTGTCATTTTCATTGCGCATCTATTATGCGTAAGAGAACCTGCGCACTTTGCGCGCACTCAATTGTGACGTAATAATCACACCAAATGCACACTGTTTGCAGTGTATCGAAAATGTTGTCAAGCCGCTGGATGCACAGTGCTGGTTTGACAAACTTTGTTCAGTTCTTGAGATTGTCATGGTGGATTTCTGTATTTGCTCTAGATGTCTGATTTGGATAACAATAAAAATATTGACTTGCTTTACTTTCGGGGGATATCAGAAATATTGACCGCGCTAAGACCATATTGCCCTCGTCTTTCGACTCGGGGCAATATGATCTGAGCTTGGTCAATATTTCTGATATAACCCTCAAGGCCAGTCAATATTATATAATTATTACACTACTAACCGAATAGACCATTTCCAATCCCTCCAGTAGCGTATTCTCGAGGAACAAAACTATTTCCTAGTAATATTCCAGTTCTGAAAACCACACGAAGTCCGGAGCTAGGTATGTCTGGTAGTTTAAAGGTTACGATGATAGCAGTTTCAATTTCTGCCGCCTCATCATCACTGTATAAGTTGAAAGTTGGGTCAGCGGAATCGTAGCCATCTGCATGAAGAAATACATTAATCTCTTAAAAAGAATTCTGATAGAGCAATTTCATCCACAAGTGGATAGTCTCTTGGTATAACCTTCTGATAATGTTACTGATCTTACACAAAAGAACCGGTAATTAACAATCAAAGCAAGAATGTTCATTTGGGATGAAATAAATTGGTCATACAGTGCATGTTGTACGGGACACAGTGCATGTAATTGCCATATAAGTATATCATTTCAAAAGAAAGGCTCCTCCCATGAAAACAGATGATCCAAACAGAAATTGGTAGTGACAACGATGTGACGCATATTACACTCCAAAACATGTTTCCTGTATTTTTCAGGTATTTACATTGTATATCAAAGCATATTTACAATTTCTTTAATAAAGAGGTGAGGAAAAAGAATAATAAATTATATTTTCATTTTATAGTGGGTATGTACATTTGTATATACATGTATATATACATGTAACCCTCCTGCATCAAATGTATGTTAATTATGCATTCAATATATTTGTTTAATTTCATATATTATCTTTATAAAATTGTGTACACTTGAAATATTTTATCAAGCCATATTATGTTCATGAAAATGTATGGTGAAAAAGAAAGAAAAACAGATGCAGAAACCAATAAATCAAATCAAATCAAAGCAATAGTACCGTGAAAGGCCTGTTTACTAATTCTATGAATGCTTCTTGAACAAAATTGCTCTTGACAACTAAAAAGAGAAACATGTATATATTGAGATACATTAGTAAACGGGCCTATCACATGTACCAGCAGTACCTGCTTCAAGAGATGTTATATCGACCGACGTCTGGTTGACTGAGAGTAACAGCTCTGTTCTATCATCATTTAAAGTAAATGATACCTATAAAGATAAACCCAAATCATGTAATTCAATAATCTTCATCTTCATTATCACCAGGCCAAAGTCTGTGTACAATGTGTTTCCTCCTGTACAGGCTCTTTTGCAGCTCATTCTTAGTGATATTCATATTTGACAGTTCTTGATTCATTTACTCTGTTTACATCTGTTGTATAATGCCAACATGAATGATTGAATCTCCTGAGCTCAAGCTTCTTAAATAGGATAGGCATTCTCCTTTGTGAATGAAGTAGAACTGACATAATCTAGCAATTCGTTGTCTCTCTCCCAGACTTTTTCACTTTAGTTCATGGATTTTGTACACTGTTCCTGGTCTTACTATATCCCAACATGACATGTTTATTACATGCACTATTTATGTAGACATATCACGCCCACGGTAAATGAGCTGTAGAGCTTGTGCATGCACAATGATCAGAATGCGTGCACCTGTATTCCCCAAGGGAGCAGAAAGTGTAAACTGTCTAGTACAGAATCGTAATAAAACACACTATAAACCATATTGTTATATCACATATGAAAGGGGCAAGGAGTGGCCACGTTTAACATTCTAGATTCACGTATCAGGACAATTATCCCCTGGTAAATCACCTCCCCTGGAAAAGTACCCCCCCCTGGAAAATTGCCCCCCCCCCCCAGAGCCAATCCACCCCTGAGGACAATTACCCCTTGAGGATAATACCCCCTTTGTTCATTTAAGGGAATTCTACCCTTTTTTTGGCTAAAGTAATTTTCCTCAGGGGGGGGGGGGGGGGGGTAATTTTCCGGGTAATTTTTGTCCTCGGGGGTGGTTGTCCTCAGGGGGTAATTGTCCTTGGGGGTTATTGTTCCGTTCGTAACTGGCTGGGGGTGATTGTCCAGGGGGTAATTGTCCTAGAACCCTAGATTCAACCTTTTCAGTGTTGGCTCAAGCTTGTTCAAAGTGTTAAACTGACATTTTGGAAAAGTGGTCTCTCCACGGCCCTTTTAAATGGTGATATAACAGTTTAGTTTTAAGAGTAGTAAATCCATCGACCAGGGTAATAATACTTTATAGTAATTTGACCGGTTGTGATGATGGTGGGTTCTTAAAAAGTGCATATCCATCATCCCGTGACTTTCCTCGGGCTCCAACATTATCCCTCAGGTTACAACCAAACAGCCAAATATGTAGCTCTCTAGTATATCAGGTACCCATTAACACCTGGGTAGAGAGTGCAAAATGTTGATCAATGTCTTGGCAGAGGATGTTAGTGCAAGACCAGGATTGGAACCCCCAACCCTTAGATTGAGAGTAAAGTGAATTAACCACTATACCACAATACCACATTTTTTTTTTGTAATGAACTTTGTAACTGCTTTTAAGAGTCTTACCGGAAGACATTCCTTTTCTTGAAAGCATATAGTACCTAAATTTGTAGAATTTGTACACAATTTGTAATCTTGAATCTATCCTTTCTTTAATACTTTCATAATGCGTTCAGGAAAACTAACTAGATAGATTTTAGGTGCATTATTAAATATCATAATTGATATTACCTTAATAGTTATTTTAATCATTATTTGTATTATTATTATTTATAGTATTATTATTCTTTTTGATATTATTATTATTATTATTACTTTTATTATTAGCATATAAAGTGATTTGTAAGGAACGCTTATTAAGAACGAATTCTCACGTTTGTAATGCCTTGTGTCGCAGCGAAACCCGTAAAGACAGTCCCTGTGTTGACAGGTTCACCATTCCTGAATGCTGCGCCGGTACGAGTCTGGAGAACAAATGGGTCATTATTGTTGTATTGCATCATAATGTACTCGCCAAATCCATTGAAGCTGTACATCCTCCCATCAAAGGTTAAAAAGTGTGGGTCACCAGTTCCCTGAGCTAAAAGGATAAAAATTAATGATGATGAGAATCACAATACCAATAATATTAATTAATAACAAAAATAATGATAATAATAATAATGACAGTAATAATAATAATAATGATGAGATTAATAACATTAATAATACAGTGAAACTTACTTATAAAGCCCATTCAAGGAAAATCTTTACCAAAAGCAGTCTTTATTGTAGGCAAGTGGTCTTTATCAAAAGGCCATTTTTGTTGTATCCATCAAAACTTAAAGATTTTAACGGTCATGTACAATTAAGTTGTTGCATCAGGAATTGACTCGAACTTTTGTATTTTCTATTTCTGCTTATGGATAATGTGTTATTCCGTCTTGATGTACAATCAGCATTCTGCATCAGCATGTATTTTTCAAAAAGTCCCCCCAAAAGAGGCAATGCTCTGCTATATGGGCTAATTATTGTAAATAGATGAAGAACCTACCACCATTGGGAGGGAAATATCCGTCACAGCTTGCCTGCGGGCGACGCTCCTCATAAAGATCACAATATCCCTCACTAAGAATAGCCCTTTCACAGCACATTTGTCTAGGTACGACGTCGTCACCTAAAACATTGAATGGATTTCAGGATAAAATATTCTTGCATTAAGCCGTCTTTTACAGTGTACCAATCACCACAAATATTTTGTGCATGTATGTCAGTAAATCCTTGTTTAGGTGACCATACCCAGACACTAACCCCCTGGACAACCACCCCCGGATATTTCCTAAGATAACCACCCTCTAGGACAACTACCTTCTAGGACAACTACCTCCTAGGGCAGCAATCCTTTAGGACAACCACCCCCAGACAACTGACCCCAAACACCTAGCCACCAGGACAACCACCCTCCAGGACAACTACTCCCAGGACAACTACCCCCTAGGATAGTTGTTCGGGGGGTAGTTGTCTGGGGATGGTTGTCCGGGGGTATTCCGGGGGTATTCCGGGGGTACACAGTGAACATGTATATACATATCATATACATGTATATATAAGAATAAATGAAATCTTTGTCGGTTAATGAAAAACAGATAAGTAAAAAAGAAACTATATTAGAGATAAAATATACAACATCACTGTACATGTATTTCTACAGTGTATTGTCATTATTGTATATCATATGTGTATATCTCCGAAAGACACTGAAGACTATGGTGTCATCTACTACATATACCTTTTTTGATGAAAGATGAAAGTGGTATTTCTAGCAAATTTACATTTAATACAGGCTGATATTTCCAAACACATAAATGAAACTTACTTTTCCATTCATTATACAAAGCGTCATTGTTTCTTAGAGATTTTGCAAGTAAGAGTGCCTGGAAATTGCTGGATTCCCATAGGTTCTGGTAGTCTGTGACTAGAGCATCATTAATGTAGTTACAGCGGAAACCCTCATCACCATCCGTGGTTGACTGGTAGCATTTCACTGAACCTAAGCGTGCGAAGGGGGTTGGGAAGGGGTAATGGAGGGGGTAGAATGTGGAGAAGGGAAAAGGGACGGGAAAAGGGACGGGTAAGGGTGTGGGGAAGGGGTTAGGAGGGAGTAGAGGGTTGAACAGGGATTAGGGAGTGAGTAGGGAAGGGATAATGGAGGGATTAGAATATGGAGAACGGGAGAGAGATGGGGTAGGGTGTGGGGTTTGGGTTATGAGTGAGAAGGGGGTTGAAAAGGGATTAGGAAGGGATTAGGGAGGGGGTAGAGAAGGGGTAAGGGATGTGTTGGGCAATGGGTTAGAGAAGGGATAAGGGTGTAGATAATATTCATATAAAGTATCAAAGGCAAATGCCACGTTAATTGAGATGAACCCAACTTTGAAATAAATCATTACATTTTTCCATTTTTTACCATAACTATAATGATATCCTATATAATGAAAGAGTTATATCAGGATGGTTGTAATAATGATTTTAAAGTTTTTTTATCATATCGAAAGCACTACATTTAAATTTTGCTTTTGGATGTGATAAGACAAACTTAAAATCATTATAATGATATCCTAATGGTAATCTCTGTTAACAGTAACTTTTACATGAAAAACTGAAATAATTTCCTATTTGGAAAAAAATAACGAAAAGTTAAGTTATAATGCATCTGTCATGTATTAATATTATAGCTTCATGTTTCCAAAAAAGTTCTTTAACAGCACGACTTTAATATACCCGGTATCAATTATTATTAAATTGAATGTTGATTACAACAGCACAATATACACACTTCTTTTAATGATATATAATTTGGGGGGATTAATTCATCATGCTAGGCAGCAATCGCTGTTCATGTTTTGAAGTTAACAGGACAATATTTATAGCAAATCAGTCATCTTGCCTTTGGACAACAAGATATTTGTGAACTTACTATAACTGGCACGGCTGAAATCGGGATCGTTGGCCCTTGGAAAAGTACATTTTCTGAAGTTTACGTCACTTGCAGCTTGTTTCCTTGAACAAGGGCACACAGATGCATCGGAATAGTTGTAGGTCACCCTGAGGTCATTCTCATACCACATCAGACACTCAACACATGGGTTGACAAAATCAGCACCATTGAGGTCTAGGCGATAAATGTAGCTGCCCTGAAGTAACCAATATCACACAAAAACAAGTTTAAAGTAAACCGATCATTAATACACAAACTATAACTCCATGTATGACTGGACAGCAACTCTTAACACGAAATATAATACTATGAAACACATTTTTTGTTAATCTGCATCTTGTAAAAGGGGAATAAAAATATGGACACTCATATATTTCATAGACCTAACTAATTGGATCACATGTGACTTCTGCAAAGATACAATGGACACAATTTGTATTCCGCATTCATCTCAGGTTTGTTGTTTGTTTAAAGTGTATTAATCAGAGAAATAGCGTTTTAAAATGTAGCATATAGAATATAATTGCTTCCAATTGAAGATATTATGTTATCAATTTAGCCCTCGATAAACCCTTGTCCTGAAAGTGCTAAACAGATAAGAACAGCTTACCGTCTGACCCGTATTTCCTGTGACCAAGTCTCTTCGATAACTATTATAAATAGTGTCCTGATCAGTATCTTCATACAGATTCATTACATCGTCAATGTTATTGTATCCCACTCGTGCTGGTAATGGTTTTGATTGAGTCAGCCATTGAAGGTCTCCTGCCTGGTAGTTCATCATTACACCTGTCTGTTTGCCGTCGGTGAATACCACAGCCTGGTAGGTGTTTGACTGTGTAATAAATAATAATGATAATAGCTATATTTCGATTCGGTAAGTATATATCCTAGGGGTGCTCAATGCGCCTACAAAATAGAATTAATACCCTGGCTGTAGTTTAGCTGCCCTAAGGGGCTAAAAGGATTCAATAATGAATTCCTACCAGGTACCCATTTACTTCACCTGGGTGGAGAGTGACAAATGCAGACAAAGGTATTGCCAAAGGAAATTTTTACTGAGGAGGGACTTGAACCGCAGACCATATCTTAATCACAGCCGGGTCATTGACGTAACAACTGAACACATCTATTCAATGGAAAATAAGAACTTTCAGCAGTTTATCAAAGAGAAAGGCATTTACTGCGTTAAAAAACAATAAAGAGAAGGTGGAGTTTTCAAAAGCAGGAGAAAAATAACATTCAATAAGGTTGTTGTTACACCATGTGGGTTGTAAGGTAGTGGGTAGTGAACTTTGTTCACTACTTCAGGGCGTGACGACCCTGCCTGACACGAGTCCCGGGCTCAGCTGGCTCCGGCTGACAGTACCCGGTATGGGCCCCTGTCCAGGGTAACGGACATCCAGCTATGGAGAAATAGCTAGGGAGTAAACCTGAATGAAAACCGGAGTGGAGCCCCGCAGGCGGTCTGGTGTTCAACTCGACACACTCTTCCGGCAACTCCTGCAGCTAAATTGGTGCCAAATGTATTGCTCAGCTCTCCTTTGGACCACATCAGTAAGGCTGAGAGGGGGATTCTGACGATTGGGCTACCCAGGATCTCCATATAACCAGCCCAGGCTTGCGCTCTGGAGAGGACACTTCAGTGCTACTGTCAAAAGTGGCAGAAACAACACGGGAGGCAGCAGTTACGAGTTATAAGCCCTTTTCGATTGGCGTAGGATATGGGCGCTACGGGTTGCCTTCGACGGTGGGAGGGATCTTCGCGTTCCACTGGTCAGCTACCGCCCACCTCAAGCTGGGCAGCCCCCAGTTAATTAGGTGCTGACCCGCCACAGGCCGCCTTCTTCATCAGGTGCTTGGAGCTTAGATTGTCTCGACAAGCGGACTGAAACTACTGCACCAAGCAATAAACGAAATACAAAGAAAACACCAGTCTTGCGTTTGGCAAGCTGGAACGTTAGGACCATGTGTCCTGGCATCACAGACAATCTACTTGAGGTTGATGACACCCGCAAAACAGCGATCATCGACCGTGAGCTAAAGAGGCTCAACATTGACATTGCTGCTTTGCAAGAGACAAGACTCTCTTCAGATGGCAGTATTAGAGAGGAAGACTACACTATGTTTTGGCAGGGCAGAGAACCGCAGGAAAGGCGACAGCATGGTGTTGGATTTGCAGTAAGGAACTCCTTACTCTCCTCAATTGAACCACCAAGCAGAGGCACAGAACGCATCCTCCCACTTCGACTGCAAACCGCCTCAGGTCCAGTGAACATCCTGAGCTGTTACGCACCAACCCTCTGCAGCTCTGTGGAGACTAAGGATCAATTCTATGAGCACCTGGACTCTGTCATTGCGAACATTCCTGCCAACGAGAACCTATTCCTACTAAGAGATTTCAATGCACGGGTGGGCATGGATCATGACTCCTGGCCCAAATGCATCGGACACTTCGGCATTGGAAAACTGAACGAGAATGGTCAAAGATTGCTGGAAGTCTGCTCCTATCATAAATAAGAACTTTCAGCAGTTTATCAAAGAGAAAGGCTTTTACTGCGTTAAAAAACGATAAAGAGAAGGTGGAGTTTTCAAAAGCAGGAGATAAATAATAATGATAATAGCTATATTTCGATTCGGTAAGTATATATCCTAGGGTCTCTGTGCTGCTATCACACGCTTTCAGGTCATCTCAAGATGGCGTGTACATACACACACGAAGTGATGGAAAACTGTTTAATCTTGCACGACTTCGGGCGAAGACGAAAGTGAGGAGCATCCTGATTAGAGAGATGCTATTTGCAGATGATGCGGCTTTGGCATCCCAGTCTGAGGAAGCTCTACAGAGGCTGATTAACTGTTTTTCAGAAGCATGTGAAGACTTTGGCCTGACCATCAGCCTAAAGAAAACAAACATCATGGGCCAGGATGTACGCAACGTTCCCGACATCTCCATTGGAAACTACACCCTCCAAGTGGTTGAAAACTTCACCTACCTCGGCTCCGTGATATCCAGCAGCCTCTCCCTCGATCCCGAGCTCAACGTACGTATTGGCAAGGCAGCAACCATGATGGCTAGACTTTCAAAGCGTGCCTGGAAGAACACTTTACTAACTACCAACACAAAAATGAAGATCTACCAGGCCTGTGTGCTCAGCACTCTCCTGTATGGCAGTGAGTCGTGGACCCTGTATGCACGTCAGGAGCGCCGTTTGAACGTTTTCCATCTCCGCAGCTTGAGGCGAATTCTAGGCATCAAATGGCAGGACCACATTCCAAACAAGGATGTCCTCAAGAAAGGAGGCATGATGGCCATCTATGCTCTTCTATCACAACGACGACTGAGATGGCTTGGTCATGTCAGTCGAATGGAAGACGGCCGCATTCCAAAAGACATAATGTATGGAAAGTTAGCGACCGGGACCAGGGCTGTTGGAAGACCTGTCCTCCGCTTCAAGGATGTGTGCAAGAGGGATATGAAGGCCAGTGAAATCAACCCTACAAACTGGGAAGCATATGCTTCGGACCGTCCTGAATGGAGACGCGTTGTAAAGACGGGTATACAGAGGAGTGACCAGAGGAGAGTAGAACAGTGGGAGGAGAAAAGACAACAACAACAACAACAAAGACAGCAGCTAGCTACGGCTTCAACAGCACAGCCACAAATGACTTTTATCTGCAGCAACTGCAACAGGACCTGCCTCTCTAGGATTGGACTGTTCAGTCACAGCAGGAGCTGCACACCAAGAAACTAGTACAACTATATAGCGCAATATTCTATTGTCTTTCGAGACAGACAGATGCCGAGAGAGACACCATGTGGGTTGTACTGAAATAGACTATTTGGTTTAAGGATATAGAAACGAAAAAAAAAGTGAGGGAGCTATACTCCTTTGGTTTTGTCACATATAGGATTACCTGATACGGTTGGGAGAGAAGTAGAGACAGTTAGGAGAAAGAAGTATTATTTCGTCAGTGACGTCTAGAAAAGACTGATGAACGGAAATTAAGACTGGTGGACCGGGTTATGAATGCAGAGAGAGAGAGAGCGCGAGGCTCGAAGTCCCGGAAGCGGGTTTGACTGCCCTTTAATACAAAAGGTCAACCTGTTCAACCTCTATAATATGGCACACAAAAAGACCAAACACCAACACCTCGCCCAGTGGATGACTCACTTAAACTATAGGGGAAACTGAATGAAAATCTGTGATTATTGATAGAGGTCAACATGCTTATGGCAATTTCTATAAACGTGAATGGTATTCATTAAAGAAAATGATCCCCAATGCTTGAGTGAAACGAATTTGACTTATTTATCAATCATGTATTTTCTCCAAATCTTAACTATCATGTGAACACAAAGTCATAAGAAAGTGACACTCCTGTGGTACATGTTTCTAATCTTACCTCCTGTCCCGGTTGTGATCCAGGCGGCTGGATACCTTCCCAAGTGATCTTCAACGCTGCTATTGGATTCATATCACTCAATTCCGAGGATGCCCTGTTTAGCCTGCTCTTTAAGGCTTGAAGAAGGTTGTTATCTGAGATGTCATACTCATCTTGAAGCTAGACAAAATAGTAAGATTTATGAGAATAGAAATAAAGAACTTTAATATTACATTAAAAAAGAAAATCTTGGATGAAATATCACATTCTGATATTTTACATGTTGACACTTTGAAGTCTCACATGAAGATGAGCTTATACATATAGTGATTGGTTTGCTACCAATGTTTTTTTTTATCTTGATAAGTTTTATTGGTCAGAAAACACAATGATTTACAAAATATGTGTTACATTGTTTTGCAGAAAAATAATGAATAATCATATTGTTTCACACGTTTCACATTTCAGTGTAACATTAAAAAATCATAGCATGATACTTATGTACACCCCGGCCGCACAGACGATACGACCATCAGACCGACACTAATTAAATGGAAAGAGAGAGGCTAAGAAGTAAAGAATATTGCTACCAATGGTTGGCATCAGGCAAAGTTGTTTGATTTCACCCACCATGTTCAATATATTCTTGGAACATATCATGACAGAATCTAAGCCAGCAAAGGTGGATTATGTGTTATCAATCTGAGATTTGCTGATGACAACGACCTAATTTTTGGAACACCATAATATGGTCCCTTACAGGATTACAACAAGTAATCTGGGAATGAAAATCAGTGCTGATAAAAGCAAGACCCGTAAGATGGGTTCTGGTGAGAATGTAACTGTTAAGATTGGAAGAGAATAGCTGGAACCGTTGATCAAGTCAACTTTAACAGAGAACGTTAAATCTGCACCGAAAGTCAAAATCAAAATTGCAGTTGCCACATCAAGATTCAAGTTTCCAAGTTTATTTATTTATTTCCACACATCTCAAACAATTTTAACATGAGAAGTGTAAAACATAATACTATAGTATTAATGACTGCTTTGAGAGAAATAGTTGTTTTATTACGCTCAAGGGAAGGTTAGAATTGTGCTATTACCCGAGGCGTGCCGAGGGGAATAGCCCAATTGTAACCTTCCCGAGAGCGTATAAAAACAACTATTTCTCGAATATTAAAGCAGTCATTAATACTTTTATATGCCGAAAAAAAATAGACTAAAAAATAAAAAATAAAAAATACTTTTTTTTTTGTCGAAGATGAGATTCGAACTTGGGTACTAAAGGTGATGTATCTAAAGTCAGCGCCTCAGACCTCTCGGCCATCGCGCGATGTTAACATGTTCGGCAGTTTTGTACAATATATACATTAGATGGATGGAAACCGGCTTCGCGTGTGATGAATGCTTCGCAAAAGCTCCATATACGGACTCTTCTTTTACTTTTGCAATGCATATTGGCACGAACTTAGATCAAGATCTAACGGCAGATGTTGTTTTTTTGTTTTTGGAAGTTTATTTTCGTCTTCATGTCAACAATGCAAGATAGAATTGTCGGTAAGATCGATCGAGATTCAATTGTATTGAAATAACCGACCAATCCTTCGCACACATAAGGTATCCTCCATCGCTCAAACCATTTTTTAACATGTAAACCTATGGGGTAACCATGGAGGCTGACCAACTATTTTTAATAACCATGGTTATTAAAAATATTGAAATGTTTTAAGCATGGTTACCGAGAATTTTACAGGAACAGTTGAAGTTTATGAATGCAATTCGACCAATCAGATGGCTGGATTTCTTAAGTGAGGTATATAAAATTGAATACACAATTATTCCTTCCAGAGATTATAACATCTTAATAACTATTGCACAACATAGCATGTATCATCAAATGATGAAAGAGAAAAACAAAATTTTGTTTGCTTCAAGCTCAAGAGCAAGTGAGGGGGGGGGGGACTCATAAGAAGCTAAGCTTGTATTATTGTCCCTTTAAATAACTTACTTAAAAATTAACAATAAAGTGTGACAAATGAAAGAGAGAATGAGAGAGAGAGAGTAGAGAATGAGGAAGGGAGCGAAATTAGGATGGTAATTAAGCAGTTTAAAGAAAAAAAGGTTCCAATTAAATTATAGTTGGAAAAAGAGATAGACAGGGAGTCCAACTTACAGATAAGTTCAACTTAGGATCTTTGTGAAACACCCCCCTGATTACTAATTTTATTCATACTCTTTGAAAAAAAATTGCTCTTAACCACTCAAATGCTTGCTTCATGCTTAAAGGCCGTATGTACTAGTTTAGCTAGTAGGGATTAGACCACCCAGGAAGGTCACTGACAGGTGGCTATCTCATCAACTCAGCTCTCAATTAACATAAGAAAAAGAGGATCATGGGGGACCAATGGTCACCGATTAGGCATTGTTTTCTATATAGAGGGAGCAAGTACATGTAGCTACAAGTAATATAGTGGGCCTTTAAACAGTTATAGCAGAAACTATAAATGCAAAGAAGACATCCATAGACATTAGCCTACTGGTCGTATCCAGAAGTCTGGTTTTATTATACCCGGGTTTAACTAAACCAGATATCAGGTCTAAGATACATTTCAGTTTCTAAAAGCCAGGTTTACTTAAACCGGGTTTAAAGTTTAGCCAAGATTTAACTACCATGGAGATATAGTCTGCTTCTACTGCACATGCTCAGAACAGGGTCCAGACAACCCGCCTCAAAGACAGCTCGACACTGGACAACTCGATACAATACCACGGACAACTCGCCCAGGTCACGTTGTCTAGGGTGCGATTTTTTGAAATCGACAATAGTGTCACTTGAGCAAAGACTATCAGGGGACTAGATGGTTTGTACGCATGCGAGTGGACTTAAACTTTGTGTGTGTTTTCCATAGAGTATACTACATGTATAGTAATCGTCGCTGCCATCGGCATCGCGTGCGTTTGGCTAGGCTTTGCAGTATATTATTTGTATTAAAAATAGGCCCATTTGTAAACTGTATTTTGGCCAGTGGCTGCAATCAACAGTGTTAACCATGAATAAATAAATAAATTATAGACCGTGGGACGACCCCGTTTTTCTTTCAGTTTTGTTTTCACCCTGAGAAGACTAAACCAATTTGATCTCAAAAGATGTGTTATTTAATCTCAATTACAGAATCACATGTTCCATTTTGCCAAAAATATACATTAATTAGTAATTAACGAAAAACCACAATTAAAAAAAACGATGTCATTTATCACGCAATACTTTACGATTTATCTGATTGGATATCGATCGGCAGACAAAATAGTTTTGACCAATCACGTAACATGACTCATAACCAACACAGCATATCGGTCGCACGCGGAACGTAAATGCATAGCGCGCGACGCAAAATGAAATGTTGCATGCATGTAGTCTGCTCTTCGACGAAATCAAAATTGACGGCATTTTCCCTCTGTTCTTGGGTAAAATTTCGAGATTGTGCCGAGAGATGGAAATGTTTATCTAGGGGTTATTCAGATAAGGCTAAAAAGGTTTGGTCAGCTCTTGATTTAGCTGAAAACCAGACTCTGACAAATGACATCGGGTTGCGATATGGATACCACCGCCAATGCAATGCTACCAGCGATTCACGGATGTTTCGAGGCTGACATCAGCCGAAAGATTGCAACAACAGCAAGCCTCTACTACTTCTGCCCAAACTCACCAAAGTTCTAGTCGAGATGAAGAAGGTAAGCAACTAGATGGCTATGTATTTTCAGTTTGATATGGAATTTATCTTGAAAGCTAATTTCTTGCTCGGACTTAGTCTTGTGAATGTGTGTGTGCATGTAGTGTGTATATATGACTTTAAAAACAAATGACAAATGTGTAGGCCTAAGCCCTAACTGAATCAGATGAGATAATGAGAAAGACCTCTAAGTTAGGCCTATGGTGTCTTTTTCCAGACGTGTATCAATCAGATGAGATAAAGAGATAGACCTCTATCAATGCTTATTTACGTTCGGGGACCAATCTTTAAATGTAATGTCACCATCAAAAAGACGTGATTCAGTCAATCAGAGTCGAACCAGAGCAGAGTAGATTTTTCGGCGCTTGTTCAGTAAGGTATCCAAAATTTGACCCACAAGTTTAACTCCGGCGTGGAGATACCCTACTAAAACATACCAAAAATGAAGTAAATATTCATTAAATGTCCAAATAAAGATCATGAGTTAAAATCGTTATCTTTCTTACCTGTTTCGTGTCAATTTTGTTGTTATTTTTCAGAAAAACGATGATTGATATTACTTATTAGAATACACTTTTTCTCAGGTTTCACGGCAAACTGCTGCACAATACAAATGCATATCGATAGTGGGTTGCGGGCGGGCGCACGCCTGTGTGAAGCTATCTACCGTAAGCGTTATTTTTTTTTCTGCGGCACAGATTGGGGTTAGGTGCGTGTTGAGCCTATGGCCTATGGGAAAGTTTAGGGTTATGGTTAAATCAAGACCCCTTTAAAAAAAAAAGTCCCAATCTGTGCCGCAGAAAAAAATATTGCCTACCGTAATGAGGATCTGAGACATATTACGGTAGATAACTTCACACATACGCGCGCCCGCCCGCAACCCACCATCCGTAGTATGCACTTGTATTGTGCAGCGGTTTGCCGTGAAACCTGTGAAAAAGTGTATACTAATATCATCGTTTTCCTGAAAAATATTCCAAAAATAACAAGAAAATTGTTTTTAAAATGTTAGCCAGGCCTTTATGTTTATTTTTTCCTGTATAATTAATAGGTGACCAACAAGAGGCTACAGGAGAACTACCAGCAAAGCGTCTCCTTTGCTCAAAGGTTTCGGAGTTCTCCAAGAAGGAGCAATCACACATCTTCCCAAGGGAATGCTGCCTATGCCGCTCAAACCGATGGTGTCTGGAGAAGCATTCAGGCAAGAGAAAGACTTGTCACCTGCCAGACGCTGGAAGCCAGCAGTTTAATAAAGAAGGCAGCTAAGATGACCAGTAATTATTTTCGGACAAATTTCTTTATTTACTAAAAACAAAAAAGTGATTCTAATAGTACGTCCATGTATTTTTTCTAATGGAAAGAAAACTTATATGACTGCAAAGATTTTCTGTATCACATTTTATAGTTCAGAAGTAATTTTATATCATTTGATTTGTAATGACTACATGTAGTACAATTTCCTAGTTGAATATTTGTACCATTGATTCATAAGTTCTACTTTGTAAAATAGTAATTGTAATAAAATCTCTTGCATTGACTCTAAAAATACAATGATTTTGTCGTCCATTTTTGCAATTTCAACAAAATGAATTTCACATGCATTGCACAGCATAATTTGGCTAGTTTTTGTATGGCAAACTTTTTTATTCAATAATTTGAACTATGAATACATGCATTTATGTCTGTATTTTTGCAAAATTCTATTTTTTTTTCATAACTACTTTTATGATAAAGAACAATTAAGATGTTAGCTAGATTGAGTTTTCATTGTGTTTGTTGATTTCAATACAGTTTGGAATTAAATCAAAGTGAGACATTATTATATATATGTGGATAGATTAGGAGTGAAATTTGATATGTATTTTCCATTTCCCCCCTCTCTTCCTTTCTCCCCTCTCTTCCTTTCTCCGTTTTCTCCTTCAAACTGTAGGTAATCAAGCATTGCTCCTCCAAATCCAGAGCAAGGACTAACATGTAGTCGCATCTGAGGCTCACTACCATCCCGCTTGTTACAGGGCAGCAGCAAGAATGTCCAGCTCCAAAAACAGAGGGGACGAGAACTCAAGAGAAACTCCATATCTCATTAGCTATGAAGTATTTTGTAGAGATGTTATTGATGGGAGGGTAATTGACAAGAAAGAAATTTTTAGAATGACTACGTTATCAGTGATGTTTGTAAAGTATGTACAGAAAAATGATAAGAAATTTGGCCCAGTCTTCGTAAAGTTACAAGCACTGTACACAGAAAGATGTATATGGGACTACGCACACGTGCGCGACACGTGCGTTTATCTCTCACAGTCCAATAGATAAACTAATTTAACAAATATATCAATTAGTAGGCGGTTTCCCGGCAAATTTTTTATCATCGTGTATTACCGGTAGTCAAAACATATTCTTTCACATGATTGGTAATAAAGAGCTTCCATTTCATTTTTTGAAATTGAGGCGTTTCCAATACTGGTTTTTACCTTTAACAGCATATACCAGGAATAAATGATAGAAGTCAATTTCTTGAACATAATTAATTATGGTTTACCTAGATAATCATGGAGAATACATTTCTTGTAAGCCCTGATGAACATTAACATCAGGCTACACTTCATGTCATCAACCCTAATGCAGAGGTTTAGTCATACCCGGATAATTCTTCCATCTCCTCATCACTCTCATTGTCGCTTGGGTCATCTTCAGCATCACTCTCGTTGGGCTGATTACTGCAGTCCATACAATCGCAAAGTTCAGTACAACTACAAGGCAGACTGTGAGCAATACATGAACATTGCTTGTTTCCACACTTTGATTTTCTGCATCGGCAATGTGTAAGCTCCAGTATTTCCTTTAGGGCTGGAGCCATGTCCATCCGGTCTATTTCAAGGGTTCCTTCTTCTAACTTCCATCCATGATTCACAGGTGGAGGTCTTGCAATATGCCCCGTCAGGGACCTCCTCCAGATAGCTGCCTGGTAATTTGCCCTGTGGATATGTTTGTGAAGAGAGACTTCCATCCATGATTCACAGGTGGAGGTCTTGCAATATGCCCCGTCAGGGACCTCCTCCAGATAGCTGCCTGGTAATTTGCCCTGTGGATATGTTTGTGAAGAGAGACTTCCATTCATGATTCACAGGTGGAGGTCTTGCAATATGCCCCGTCAGGGACCTCCTCCAGATAGCTGCCTGGTAATTTGCCCTGTGGATATGTTTGTGAAGAGAGTCTTGGTTGGGAGGCATGATCGATTCCAAAGCTTGGTCTGCAGCTTGAAGTGTTTAAATCGAGCATCATTTACCAATGAGCACTCCTTGTGAGAGTATAGAGCACTTGTGAATGATTCCAGCTTTGACAACGGCTCAGTGGCGGGTTCAAGGTCTTTCCCAAGGGAAATGAATGGATCATATGAGTTTGACTCATCCATCAGCTTCCATGCTTTCACCTTTCCTTTTCCATAGAAAGAGCAAACACTATCACATCCTGAAAAGGTGTGCAGGCCAAGAAGAGCACTCGATTTCAGAGGACCAATGTTATCTGCTATCTTGTTTATGTCCACTATTCTCTTCACCTTCTGCCCTGTCTGGAAATAGATGTTACTCCCAGGTGAAATGTCTTTGCAAAGTGCAACAGCTATGATGAACACATCGTTATCAGGGCTCTTAATGATGACACGATTGCTGCGTTCAGCAGCATGCTTGCTGTGGAGAAGAAGTCGAGTATCGGCTTCCTCATGATCATATGAAAGTGCTTCAATTTCTTCCACTACGAGATTGCAATCATTGCTGACAAAAGAATGACAGCTACTGTCATGGGCAAGGAAAACCTTGGCTCCACCCATTAACTGAGCATCCATCTCCTTCCAAGTAGAAAATATAAACTGTACAAGCTCCTCCTTGTTTGGTCCATGATTAAGAAACTTCTTCCACTGTTAAGGCACTTTCATCTGTCTTGCAAGGATTCGCACTTGCTGGACACTCCCAGTGCTCGTCTTGCACGTTCTGCATTCTTAATACTTTGGGAAGGATATCGGTCTGTGACAAAGTGAATCTCTTTTGATGTTGTTGTTTCAGCAAGTTTGACTAGCTTGGAGAGAAGATATGAAGTGAGTTCTCCAAAGGTTGAAGGAAGTTGGTCTTTATCTTTAAAGATCAGTTCTGGTCCTGCGATTGCATTGTGAAAGAAACGTTGTGGAATCGATCAGAAAAGGTTGATCATCTAGCATATAAGTATTGGTGTGTCCTGCAAGGTTCTGCAATCATTAATATGATAAGAAATTTGGCCCAGTCTTGGTAAAGTTAACAGCACTGTACACAGAAAGATGTATATGGGACTCCGCGACATGTGCACGATATCTATCAGGTCCAAAAAGATATACTAATTTACCAAATATATCAATTAGTAGGCGGCTTCTCGGCAAATTTTGTATCATCACGTATTAGTCAAAACATATTCTTTCACATGATTGGTAATAAGAGCTTCCATTTCATTTGTTGAGAGGGGGGCGTTTCCAAAACTGGTCTTTACCTTTAATCTTGGAATTTGTAAGGCATCAGAAATATCCATACAACACAAGAAAAACTTTAAAGATAGTTGTGTTTGATATTTGCACTCATTTTCCTTTTCAAGAGGATTATGTGTAATTTTCATTTGATATTTGTCAGTCGACAGAGTGAAGCAGACAATTCCAAAATAGCTGAAGAGTCACAAGTGTGAATTTTACTAAAATTTGGTGTGTTTTTTTCCATTTCATAACTGCCATGATGAATTTTTCAATCTTGTTTCAAAGACCCAGTGAACAGTAGTTAAGATATTGTAGAAAATCAGATTGAACACATCCTTAAAGTCAAATAATTATTGCATCAGAGTAAATGTATCATAAATGTCATTTAATAGATGGGCATTGCCCATTCTATGTAGGTCTTTTTTCTTTCATTTGTCCTGAACATACTGTAATAATGTGTATTTCTTGTAAGAGGTGTATGTACTGTAACAATAAACTGATCGGTTTTTTGTTCATTAATTAAGTTTACGATCATAAATGTTCATTTATTCATTTATTATAAATTATCTCTTTTTTTGTATTTGTTGAAGAGCCAGGTTGAGATGCGACACAATGGTTAAAAAGCTGAAGTTGTGTGAAAATTTCTCAGGTGCAGAAAGTAATAAATAGTTATAATTTTCTTAGCTTACATAACCAACCATTAATTATAAGGCAAGACGATTTCTATATCTTCCTATGTTTGATGTTCACCTAATGGTCGCACGCAGGCTACTGACACATTGTCTGGATAGGTTGGTTTTCAAGACAGCTGATTTCAAACATCAATTTGAAGAAGTTTACATGCAATATTTCATAAATTGTATATTATGACTTATGTTGGACAGTATTATAGAGAGCAGATGTTTTGTATGCATATTTTTAAAAACTAAATGCTCCTTTTCACGACTTCACTTTGTTAATGATGCACACCCCCCCCCTCTCCCCCTCAAAAAAAGAAATCACATTATCTTCTGCTTTATTCTTTACCTTTGTTATAAATGTTTTTACCTTTTAAAAATTTGAACAAGTGGAAGATCAGTGATAAATGTCTGGAATAACTGGAGTTCAGTGAACAAATACACGGGGGCTCGGGGTGAATTAGCCCCCGAAATGCCAAAAAGAGCCCCAGAAAGTCATAAAAGAGCCCCCAAAAAATTGCATAGAGTTCAATGCAAAACAAATTAAAGAGTGTTATTTTCATACAAGCAAGGTTGAAAAGTAGCCCCAGACATTTTTGTAATCATTTTTTCCCTGCTGGAGTTAGATTGCTCATGATCCATTGCTAACATGACAATTGTGCTTTGGAAATTGAAATATGCTAATAAGTAAATATCATGTTGCTTAGTAAATTATATCAAGCAATAAATTGCTACAAAGTTACAATCAATTTTTTTTTTCATGGGCAAATTATCGTATTGTGACATGTAGAGAATCACTTTTCCTCGTAATTGAAACTGCAACCAATTATTTGTGTGTACATGTAGATTTATATGAATATGATCTCAATACCTACAGTATTTTTGATTCAGACAATGTTTCATAATGTATATAATATAGACGTAATATATGTAATATAGACGTAATATAATATGTAATATATGTAATATAGACATACCGGTAATATAATAAATATTGATTGACATGAACGAATGACTCTTTATTTATGCAATCACTATAGATGTGGAGAGTGTAAAGAAGCTGATGTGATTGAAACAAAAATATAGTAATTGCGTGTGAGTGATTTTCAGTTAATACAACCAAATACAGATATTTTTTTTTAAAGTGTATGTTTGCGCAAGCATGGGTGCATGTATGTATGTGTACTTGTTTTTTTTAATATAAAAATGGCAATCCTACCCTTGTAATAAGTTCTTTTGTATGAAAGCAGAAAAATATAGGAGAAACAAAATAATGAAAGTTAAATAAATTGGACCCATAATAAGGGAGTCTCTTTATTATAGGGAGGGGTCCAATTTCATTCAGACTTTGACCATTTTTTCTGTGGTTTTTCTGCTTTCATACAAAAAGAATATCTGTCAAGGTTGTTGTGAGTTTGAAAGGAAGTGGTCAATCTTAGCTCAGGATTTATGAGGTACTTGGTGAGGTGTGTGTGCTGGGAGGGGCCTGGTGTAATTTATATCTTCTGGGAGCCAAATTGAAATAACTTGTACATGTTTAAATTAGGAAAAATGGTTATGCAATTTCAATTTGTTTCTCAACAATTAAGATTCTTCTTGAAAACTAAGTGCCCCTACTCACAAGCACATACATTCAAAACAAAAACAAAAACAAAAAATATCAGAGTAACAGGACTACAAAGGAAGACAATTAAATATGCCTTTTGGTTTATTTATTTTAATTCCATTCAAACTATCTTGTATTGAAATAAACTCCATATGTAATATATTACAACATTCATTCATTACATTACGCACATTCATTTTGTGGGGTCATGAACAGGGATAATTTACTGGACCTACTATACAATAGTAGTAACCTAAATCCTCTCACATCTTTCCAATCACTACGCTTCTTTTAAAACGGCAACGCAGCTTTCCTCTCAATTGCACTATAGTGTGTGTATAGATTCACCGCGCATAACGCGTGCACCAGCGTTGTGTTACGCGCATGAGTTTACCGATCATTAGTGTGTGCTTCTGAGGGGCTGCCATTTTGTTCCCGGTGACTACGGCGTTCCATGAACCGTAAAGTACGATGATTATTCGCAAATTTCTCCCTTCTGTGCCTGTTTTTTCCAATTGAACATCCGGATTCGGAATTAAGGTATTTTAAAGGTAATTTTAAGATGTTCATTGCGTAGTCATGTGTCTAAAAAAACGTAATTAAAAAACTAGGACGTTTTCGGTATCTCGTCCCACGGTCTATTAGTACATAGTCTATCTCAGATAAATTAAGAGTACATACATGTATGTATATTAAGAAAGCATCTGGATTCTTTCTTCATCTTGGATGTTAGTCATGAGAATATAATCATAGATCTTGATCTAGAGATCTACGTGAACTTGCACTAAAAAGAAGCCCATAATACGACTTTCTGAATCATTTTTTAAAATCAAATATTAAGTCCATAAGGCCTAAACACAGTCATTGTGAAGTTGGGGAAGGATTAATCCAAATTAAACCCAGCAGTGTATCCATATTTTACCCCATAAACAATATTTTAATTTCAGTTGTCCATTTCGAATCTGATTCGACTGTGCTAGCAGACGACCATGCCACTGTCAGGGGCGGATCTAGCTTTTTGCTAAGGGGGGGGGGGGGTTTGACCAAAATAATGACGATGCGGAGCATCGTCCACGAGCCGCGAAGCGGCGAGCCGATTTTTTTTTGGGGGTGTTTATTTGAACCCCGTAAGTGATGTTTTCCTGGCATCTATTAACACAATGGAGACAATAAAAAGCAGTGCATGATAACGTCTTTTTAAATCAAGTAACAGTTAAATACACAGTTATATCCAGAGTTATCATGTGTTTGGTTAAGTTACCAGATGAGTTGAATATCTTCTCACAATATTTGCACTTTAAATGGTTTCTCTCTCTTTTTTTTTTTTTCTTCTTCTTTTTTTTCCTTTTTTTTTTTTTTTTTTTTTGGGCCGCCCAAGGGGGGGGGGGGGGGTTAAACCCCCCTAAACCCCCCCCCCCCCGTAGATCCGCGCCTGACTGTACTGTGTACATATGCTAAACGATGCGCGATGCCGATGGCAATGTTATAGTGGCGATAATGATACATGTATAACTCCGTGGAACAGACACAAAGGCCTGAATTCACAAAGGAGGTTTGTCGACAAACCTTGGTTTTCGTACGTCATATGACGTGTTTTTATGCGTATTTTACAAACCTGGTTTGTAAAATTCGGTCGATCCACTTTTTTTCCCCTCGTGATTCCTAGATCTAAAATCCCTTATCTTAGATGAAATTGTCATTTTATGTATTCTTTATGCTTTTATAAACACAGTCATGACAGGAAACGTGGAAATTGTGAGTTTTTTGAGAGCTGTTCTAAAGAATAAAGCTGATTTCCCTTGCAACAAGAATATATTTTTGACAAACAGAAGGCGTACAACCGCCGGATAACTTCTTGGTATTTAAGTTTATTTTTCTGTTTCAGAAAACCTTTTAATGGTAGGAATATGCTGTTATGTATCTAATTAACATTCCCATATTACCTTCCCTCTACCTCAGCGAAATTATCGCTTGCCTCAAGAGGATAGTAAAAACTTTTAAGATGTGCACAATTCGCTCCCCTTTGGCTTTGCTGTGTACTGTCAGTGTGAGCTGTAACGTACCGGTACCGTGTGTGTGCCTGACCGGGTGGCGGCTGGCGCAAAGCCAAGGGTACCCGGCAGCTGAGACTTCTAAAATGAAATTGTTGTTCCATATTGAAATGACACTACAAGTTCAACCCCAACCTATTCTTTTCCTGGAAGGATACTAGAAGCACTGGCGTACTGATGGGGGGGGGGGGGGGGGGGGGGGGGTAGCTGACCCCCCAAATAAAATTGAAATGAGGTGTATTTCTATTTCGATACCCCTACTAGTACTACCAGTGATTTGATTAACGGTCAGCACACTCTAACGTTTGCGAAACAGACCAAAGTAATTCCTCAAGCTTCGGTTTCGTGTTTGTTGGCTTGTTGCACGCACATGATTACTGCGGTCACGTCGTTCGTAGTCGCATTATATCTGATTGGCCCCAAGTCCACTCCAGCAAAGCATAGAGAGTCAATGCCAGTGCGTATTGACCTCTACCACTGCATGCTTGCTGTGCATAGACTGTACACAGTCATGTCGATGCAGCTGTAAGCAAAGTTTGATACTAGATCTAGACTTACAATTTGAATTTTTACATTATTCTTTTTAACATCAGTAAGTTAAAAAAAAAGTATTTTACTGCTATTTAGGTGTCATCAATTGTCACTAAAGTACCGATTTTTAGTGAAATCAGTTGAGTTTTGTACAGACTACAGTGGTCTGGTGGTGTTTGAAATGTTGAGAATCAAAAGCACAGCTTTTACTACACAGCCAGGATAGTGATGCTCCTATGTGTGCCCAAGTCAGGCCACGGGAAAGACACGTAGTCTCATTATGCTACACCCCTTTATTTACATCGTTTGGACACAATTCGAATATGTGCATTGCATTCACAGATACCTTCAAACTACTATACTTGAACGCAACATCAAACTAAAGGTATGGGGCTACTATATTTGTTTTCCTCTGCAACAAAGTGATAGTGAATAGTGATACATGTGGATTTACTTTGGCAACTTTTTGGTCTCAAGGATTGTCGTACTACAAATCACACAAACTTACAGAAAATATAAATCCATAAGATTCAGAAAATATTAGGCATAACAATTCAATAAGCAAATAAAGTAGCCAAATTAATGTTAAAACTTACCGACGGCATAACATCGCAAGGCAGTAAGCACTTGCAAGTTGCAGATGTATCCGGGCTAACTCGCCCCACGGGACATCTCGCCCCGGCCTCAAAGACTGGGGCGAGATGTCCCGACACGATTCAAGAGATACCAATGCGTATATGTTTGTGCTCATTGTGACTTAATAATGCCATTTACAACCACAATCTGTAATGGAATTGTGTTAAATGATACTATTGAAGACAATCTATAACTTCTCTTTAGGTAAAATGACAAAAAATGGCATTTCGGACAATTTACTCAAAGCTCGCAATTCGCATTGCCGCACGTACATTAAATGTGCATTGTATCGACTCGGACCACTGAAATTCGAGCAGTGTTTTTGTCAGCAAATCACTGCAAAAATATCATTTTCATAATGTATGAAGGTCTATTTTTGATTCCTGGTATAAATTTCGTTATTGAGAAGTCGAATGTACTACATTTTAGACAAGATGGCTGATGTTTGTTCACATTCTTTCGTCCTGGCCGTAAACTAGCAGACTACTGCTAGTGGTACCGTCGGGACATCTCGCCCCAGTCTCGGCGAGTTAGCCCGACTCCCTCTAGATCTATCTCTAGTGCTGGAGTCAGCTACAAATAATGTAAATCGCAGACGATAGCGATGCAAAAAATCCTCGTCAGGTTGTTGGTACATGTACACTTTAATATTAACTCAAAAATCATACCTGATAAAACATTTTGGGATCACCAATGCTGAGGTCGACTGCAGCTCCTAGGACAGCAATTGACGCATCTTCATCAGTTGTAGTGAAGAGAGATGGGTTTGTGTACTGAGTCAGAGACTTGTCTATCGAACATCTGACGTTGGAGAGCTCGATCATGCCAGTAGCTGTGAACTACATGTAAATTAGATAATCAAAGAGATATTTTTTGTTCAAATTTTTGACTTTTGAGCAAGTTTTTGACTTTTGAGCAATCATGGATAATGTTATATTATACAAATGCTTTGAGGGACATGGCTAAAACTATTTCCCAGGGCGATCTCGAAAACTGTATCGTTCCCTCAAGATGAAATCGATGGGCACATGCAGTTTCCAGGTCACAGCTATGATCGAGATGTCATGTGCAGGCAATGTATCAATGGTCATGCAATCACCACCCCTTAACCCTTACTGTACTGGGGGGGGGGGGGAGGCCCCCCCCCCCTTCGACATTTTCGGAGATTGCGCCGGAACCGCTTGGAATTTTGAATTGTCGTTTCATGACTTTTTCTCTCAAGTCTTACGGATATACCTGTGGTGTTTTAGTATGCGCATGTCATCAAAAACATGCTATAATTGCATATATTCATGTACAAGCAGAAATGTGAAGACAGGTTTAGATTTTTTTCTTCCTAAGTGGGAGATATGAATTGATATCAAATTGCTTTTATATGTTTCTCAAAGTAACTTGATGTATTCCAGGACAAAAGAATACATTAGAAATAAAACAATATATATAATAAGAAATAAAAAACAATAGAATACAAAAGAAAATAAATATTTGAAAATCGCATCAAATTCGCATAAATTGTCATTATTAATTACATCAAAATAACTATTTTGTGTTAGAAAAGAAGTTTCATATGAATAATGAGTTTCAATTAACATTCAAAAAGTGGAGTCTGACAATTTGTGTAATGATTCTAGTTCCCTGTATATTTCCAGATTTGATATTCATGAATGCGTATTCATAATTTCCGTAAATTAACCTATGCATTTCCAAATATCATAAAAATAATGTAACGTCATGAATTTGAGATGAAAGAACATTTATTCAATACATTTTCAACATTCTTCACAAGTCTACAGACAAATATGTAGAGTTTTCTGTAAAATGCATAAAATTAGCCTTTTCCATAATTAATTAGGCTATAACGACAAAAATTTGCATATTAGGAAAAAACTAATTATACTATCTTGTTCCTTACGTAAATATCTACAAACATGTACATTTTCGTGTTCATCGGACTTTCGACGGCTGAGATCATAGGGGGGGGGGGGCCTCCCAGGCCCCTCTCCCTAGTCATGAGGTGCTCAAAATAGCCCACCCCTAATCTCTTATGAAGAGTACAGTGGGTTTTCATTATAACGTTCATAGGTTGCACTGTTCTACACATTATAAGCCTCCGTTAACATCTTTTGTCAGGGACAGAAACTTTTCCACCATGACCTACCCAGTGTCTATATAGAACATGACAGGAAATTAAAGGGGCACGTTAATACACAACGAAGGTTTAGGCACAATAATCAGTCACCCGCCTGGTCTAGATTTGAAACCTCGATCTCAGTTTTGTTAGACAGGCAGACGCGTTATCCATTGAGCCTGGGCCCCCTCCCCTGGCCCTAAAAACATGTAAATTTTAACCTTTTTGAAGAAAAATCACCTTGGCTCAAGGAGGGGGGGGGGGGGGGGGTGTTGAGTAAAACAAAAAAATAGTGCTCCCCCCGCTTATTCGCTGCTAAATATTTTCTCACAAATTGGGAAAACATAAATGAATTAGTGCTCCTAGCTTACTCCCTGCGAGCTGCCCGGAAAAGCATTTTTACAAATATCTTATCTTGTATATTTTGGTGATATATATCATTTTCACAACATATATATACACAAATATTTGCTCGCTCACTTCGCCCCCTTGCCATATTGTGAAACCAGAAAATTGATATTCTGGCAAGAGGCTTCAGCCCACCCCCCCCCCCCTCTGATAAAAATGTCAAATAATTTGCTCGCAAGCTTAACTCAAAAAACGGGGAATGTTATTATCGGACAAGAGACGTGACGTGTGCCCCTTTTCCCAAATTGTGCCCGCGTGTAGGTACCGGTACGGTGCTTCTAATATGACCTTGTCAGTATTTGTACGTTAAGTTGAAATATCTGTCTGCACGCTTTTCAATTCCCCCCCCCCCCCCCCCCTATTGAAAAATCCCGGATTCGCGCCTGAGCCATGCCTTTTCGTTCCAAAGGCTAAACAGGTCATATACTTAATGTTTAGATTAATTAATGTACATTTTTGCTAATTTAAATTACACTGCACTATTATGGTCTACCTGCTCATCCCAATCAGTTTTACAGGGAGAAGAGAATCAGGGGTCACTGCAATTTCCCTAATTCCAAGGGACTGATACACCAAGCCATCAATACTACTACTATTACCACTACTACAAGTGGTAGTATTATTATTATTTTTACAAGAAGTAGTAGTATCAGTAAAAGTTATAATAATAATAATAATAATAACAATGATAATAACATTGATAACAATAAACCTACCCGTATAGTTGTGTATAGATGCCCGTTGCCGATCGGAAAACATGACTTGACATCAACGCACCCCCAAGCCAGTAAGTTAGATTGGAAAGTAACCCGTTCATCAATATCTGCTCCATAATCCAAGTAGATTATCTCTATGGAAATACAAATGTAAAACAATTAAAGAAAACGTGGAGAACAAAAATAGTAAGAAAGTGAACATACTGAAAATTTCAAAGTATAAAGGCATTAACGAGCAATACGCTAATACACATGCCTTGGTACCGAAAATACACCAGATTTTAGTCTTTTCACAGGTACATCCTCATATGCAAATTATTGATGGATGAAAATGAGTTCACTATAATGATCGATCCAAGCTCAAGTTGAGGCTATTTTAATCTCCATGCACCATGCAAAGCAGTCGAGCTAGGTACGATAGTTAAACCTATACTGCAACCACAACAAGAGTGGACAAATCCAATAATGAAGAAATTAGGAAAGGCAATATTTGACCTAAACAACAAAATCTCTGGTAAAGAGGTATTTTTTATGCAACAAAGTCCGGCCCGTATTGACCTTACACACTGGACCTAGGGGGTACTTTTAAAGGGAGGGAACATGCAGACGCGTACCATAAATAACACTGAGTGTGTGGGGGGGAACATCGGAACTAACAAAATAAATAATAAGTAAGCTACGCCTGATTAGTGGAAAATCGGACATACAGAGGTTTTCCACTATGACAGATTTATCTATATTTGGTGGACAACTGGAAAATTAAGTGAAAAAATGTATATTAAATGCAAATTAATGACAGTTCAGAAATTAATTACTTCATTTGTGAAACAATTCATGAAGTAACAACGGAAGTAAATGAACGAAATATCTCTAATTAATTTTCAAATCTTTTTAAAAATCTTGGTCTTCGAAAGAAACTATTTTCTCGAAAAAATCTCACAAACTTTGATGTGCCCCTGCAAGAAAAAAATTGTGTAAAGCAAGTGATATTTCATTTGTGAGTGAAATAACAAATATGGATAAAGACATCTCAGCGCCAATAGTAGCCTATCCGATATGCGTCGGGCTTCATGGCAAGTGTACTAATCGCGTTATGGAGACAGACATCAGCGCTGACATCAGCCCGAGCTCCTATCATCACTGTTGAACTCATCATTATTCATATCAATTGTGTATTCATGCATGATTCATAAGACTAGCCTTATTTGGTGATCGATCCTTTTATTCAACCAATCAAATATCATCTCCAAGTTCCTCATCGCTCATTGGCCCTTTTTTGTCCATTTTACATAAATATTCACAAAAGAGCTTTAAAGGGGATTCGTAGATTTTCTACGAACGAAACAATGTAAATAAAAGAAAATTCAACTTTTCATGTCTACCAGCGATAAAAGGCGCTCGGGCTGACGCCCGCGCCGATGTCTGTCTCCAAAACGCGGTTAGTACACTTGCCAAAGCATAAAGCCCGACAAATATCGGATAGGCTTACGCCAATATTTGAATCGCTATAATCAGGCTGAAATATGCTACTCTTATAATTCCTTATAACAAATCAAAATAAATTGAGATCTTTGTGGGAATTACAATATCAACTATGCTCTACAGCTGACCATTCACCCCCATTTTCCGTAGTGTCTATTCAAAATCAAGAAGAGGAAAACAAATGTCATTCCTGCACCAAAATGTTCTCTTACTTATGTTGACTCTGAATTTAGAAAAACAAATGTTTACCCCTCCAACGACTAACTGTTTCTTTCTTTTTATTTACTTGTTCGCTCTTTATCTTTAATAGTTTGATTAGCAAGGAGCAATATTTAAATGGGATTTCCTTTGCATAACAAGTGTACATATGAAAGTACCGAATGTCATTTGCTTTGACTTTATGTCTTACCTGTTTCGCACATACTCCCAGTATAGCCCAGTACGCAGGCACAAGTATAGCTGTTCAATCCATCAGTACAAGTTCCTCCATTTTGACAAGGTTCAGGATTACAATCGTCGATATCTGTGCAAATTGAGTTCCAAAGACAATAAATGGAATACAAATTATGAAAATATATTGTCCCTTATGACAAAGCTTACTTCATTTGGCAGATAACAGCTAAAAGTAAAAACTGGCATTTTAAATGTAAATAATGACAGTTTAGGAATGAATGACTTCATCAGTAAAAATATGTGTCCATACGGAAAATGAAGCAAATGAACATAAAGTCTGTTTTAATGTTTGCCTCTTTTTCCTGAATGGTGGCCTTAGAACCAACAAATAGAAACAAATCTCAGTTTAATCGCTATAATAAGGATGAATCATACGAGTCTCATCTTAATAGAAAACAGATCATAATTAATAGATGCCAGTGCGGTAATCACAATATAATATCTGCTCTTGAAGTAACATGCACTCCCTTTTCCATGTGTCTACCCAAAATCAAGAGGAGTGAAGTTTCTCTCATCACTGCATCTAAAGGCAAAACACCGTCACTCTTCGGTTTATACATTCATTCCTGTTGCCTCTAAATTATGAAAAACCTCCAAGATTTCCTTCACCAATAACTAAAGGTGTCTTTCTTTTTAATTTTGTTGTTCGCTCTTTATATATAATGTGATTGATGGGCAAGGAGAAATTACTTTCTGTGAAAGATGCAGGTATAAAGTTTGCTCTGAATTTATGTCTTACCTGTTTGGCACATATTCCCAGTATAGCCCAGTGTGCAGGCACAAGTGAAGCTGTTCACTCCATCAGTACAAGTTCCTCCATTCTGACAAGGATCAGGAGTACAACCATCGATATCTGTGCAAAATGAGTTCCAAACACAATGAATGGGATAAAAGTGACAAGAAAACATTTCATTTTTGATATATATTAGCGGATAACATGAAAATCAAGTAACAAAAACTGGCAGTTTAAAGGCTAATCATGTCATTTTAGATTTTTTGATTTGATTTGATTTGATTTCTGCATTTTTCCAAACAAAATATAACTGAATAACAAAGAACATATAAATGTAAGGTATAATACAACATAAACAAACAATAATTTCTTCATGTATTTTTTTTGTTATACATAATATATGTACATATAATAACGAAACTTATTATTTCCATAACATATTATCATAAATTTAAAGTAATCATAAGCAAAGCTTGACAAGGATGGCGGCCTAAAAAAAAAGAAAAAAAAAATTAAGGTAAAACTTAAAATGAAAAAGTGTTTAAACGATCATTGTGTATGAGTTGGTGAGTGTGTTGTGCAAGTATTGTGTATGTATGTGTGTGGTTGTGTGTTTGCGCGTGCGTGCGTGTGTGTGTGTGTGTGTGTGCATGTGCACGCGAGCGTGTGTGTTTGTATGTGTTTGTAACGAATAGTGGAAGTGCACGTAGCTCTGTGAGGTATAGTGGAGTGGAAACAAATACAGCCTTTACAATAAAGGAAACTAAGAATACTAAATAGAAACAAAATTGCAAAACTGAGTTGCAATGTGACCAAAATTTGACAATTGCCTACTGCATGTTGAAATCAGTTATGTAGATACTTCGATATAAGAGTTTTTTGGAGAGATGCTTAAAAAGAATAGAGAGATGAACAATGCCTTATTGAATTTGGTAAGGAGTTCCAAACATCTGGTCCATGATGTCTTACTGATTTTTGTGCTAATAGTAATTTAGGATTTTCTAATTGATAATTTGTTGAACAACGTGTGGGGTATGTGTGAATGTTTGAGTTTAAACTGTAAATATTGTGAAATAGGGATGGTAGTTGATTATGAGAATATTTATACATAAAAATGCATGTCTGAAAAATGTGAATATCTTGTATTTTTAATGTTTTTAAACGTTGAAATAAAGGTTCCGTGTGTGATATATAATGTCAGTTAGTGATCATGCGAATTGCTCTCTTTTGAAGCAAAAATAAGGAATTAATTCTTGTTAAACTACAATTACCCCATACAATATTACAATATATCACATGTGATAAAATTAGAGAATTGTATAATATAACCATAGATCTTTCAGAAAGAATCTGTTTGAACTTATACAGTATTCAAATATTCCTTGATATTGATGTATGTATTTTACGTATATGCTCATTAAAATTTAGATGAGAGTCAATAGTAACTCCTAACAAATTAACAGATTGTTTTTCAATGAGAGGCAAGCCATCAATCTCAATATTACAATTTCTTATATCATGTACGTTGGTCTGTTTAAAGTAAATGAAATTTGTTTTACTAAGATTTAATGACAATTAATTAGATTTAAACCACCTAGAAATTTTCATTAATTCACAGTTTAACCGAGTTATGAGCGTATCTAAGTTTTTATGGGAATAGGAAATACTCGTATCATCAGCAAAGATGATAAAATTTAAAAGTGAAGAGGTTTCAATAATATCATTTATATAAATAATAAATAGCAATGGACCCAATATAGATCATCGCGGTACTCCATATTTAATTGTTAATTTTGTTGATTCATGATTTTGGAAAGATACGTATTGTTGTCTGTCTTGTAAATAATTAGTAAACCATGAAAGAGCTTGACCTCTTACGCCATAGTATTGTAATTTATGAATTAATATTTTATGATCAATCGTATCAAAAGCTTTTGACAAGTCCATAAATACTCCAACAATATGTTCACTGTTCGCAAAAGCCTCAATTATTTTATCATACATATGCAAAATGGCGTAACCGGTAGAATGACCAATTCTAAATCCGAACTGGTTAGGAATCAATGAATTATTTTTTTGTGAGAAAGTGTTAAGTCTTTTATATATTATTTTTTCGAGAATTTTAGAAATAGTTGGTAATAAAGAAATTGGCCTATACAGTGCGTCCCAGAAAAAACGAAACCGAGAAGTATCGATGTTCTATCATAACTTAATCACAACTATAATTAATGAATGATACATATTTGGAAAGCTTAGAGTCTCCTCTTTCATGTGATGCTACTCAGATAATGCATATTTTACGCATGAGTGATTAAAAGCAATTTGAAGGAAGGAAACCAAAAAAACATTTGGCGGGCGGTATCTGAATTTCGAAGGAAAATTCACATTTCTAGAAAGTTGAGTTTCTGGCCTTTCATATGACACCTCAATCAGAAAAAATGAGCGAGGAAAGACATAGTTCTGTTTGTTTAAAGTAGTGCTTGCATTTCCATAATTTTATTAAACGAATTCGTTTTCACTGGCTGCCTGCCGTATCAATAAACGAAATTAACAAAAGACTTAACTCCGTTTCGTTGACAATCAGCCGTAGACGAGAGTCTTCATGCATGGCTGATTGTCAACGAAACGGAGTTAAGTCTTTTGTCAAATCTGCTTTTTGCTACGGCAGGTACCCAGTGAAAACGAATTAGTTTGTTAAAATTATAAAAATGTCAGGGCTACTTTAAACAAACAGAACTTTGTTATTCCTGGCTCATTTTTCTTGATTGAGGTATCATATGAAAGAGCAGAAAATGAACTTTCTAGAAATATGAATTTTTCTTTGAATTTCAGATACCGCCCGCAAAATGTCTTTTTGGTTTCCTTCCTTCAAATTGCTTTTAATCACTTATGCGTGAAATATGCATCACGTGAGTAGCATCAACTGAAAGAGGAGACTCTAAGCTTTCCAAATATGTATCATTCATTAATTATTGTTGTGATTAAGTTATGATAAAACATCGATACTTCTCGGTTTCGTTTTTTCTGGGACGCACTGTATAATTACTTATTACTGAGGAATCGTCCTTTTTATAAATAGGAATCACTTTAGCGATTTTAAGCAAATGTGGGCATACACCCGTTGAAATTGATAAATTAAAAACTATGTAAGGGGGGTTACGATATTAAAGATTATTTGTTTCAATAAGTGAACACTTATACTATCATGGCCACTAGATTTTGTAGAATTAAGGTGTTGAACTACATTAATAATTTCATAATCATTGGTTGGAGTAAGAAATAAGGAATTTTCACGTGGGAAATTCAAGGACTTATTGTAGTCCATGTCACCTTAATCAATATTAGCTGCTAAATTAGGGCCTACATCTATATTAAGAAACATTCATTATTTTCTGTATTTTTCTTGCCTAAGAGTTCCTTTACAGTTTTCCATAATAAATTATTGTTACTTTTATTACTTTCTATGTTGTTTGAATAATATAACTTCTTGGACAATCGTATACGAGATGTAAGATGATTCCTATACGTTTTATACTTCTTAAGCTTGTCGTTACATTGACTTGTAAGGGCTTCCTTATACAACTTATTACGGGCGACTATGGAACGCAAAATACCCTTAGTAATCCATGGTTGTTTGGCCTTTTTACCTTTTTTAAAATTTTGACCAGGGGTATATTCTTATGATAATAATGTAATACAATTTCTAGAAATTGTTCATATGCTACATTTACGTCAGATACACATAATACCTCGACCCATTCTTCTTTGGCTAAATCAAAGTTTAATGATTAAATATTATGTTTTGTTTGTTTTCTATGCATTGCACAATTACTTTTAGTCATTTTTTTAACAAGGTGAACTTTAGAAATAATAAATATCGGTAAATGGTCAGAAATATCGTAATACAACAGACCATTTGTAAAATTGTTATGAGCTACATTCGAAAAAATATTGTCAATGAGAGTTTGAGAAAAACATTGTTGGTTTATCAATATGTGGGTTAAATGCGTAAGATTGCAGTGTACTACTAACTTTCACAATGTGGTTATCATCAGAATTTAAAAGATTAATGTTAAAATCGCCCGTTATATAAACTTCTTTATTTTCTCGGGAAACAGTATCAAGACATCTATCAAAATTGTCCAAATAAATTTCTACATTATGATTAGGGGGTCTATACATTATGCCAACTATTATGTTTTCGGTTTTATCATTTAATATTTCAATATATAAATCTTCAGCACCTTCAGTGTGTAAGTCAGACCTGACTTTAATTTTTAAATGATTATGTATAGCGCTACTCCGCCCCCTCTACCATGGTCACGATCAGAACGAAACATGTGATAGTTTGGTATATTAAATAGAGGTGGGGAATTTTTATGGAGCCAAGTTTCAGATAAGCCTATTATGGAAAACTGGAAGTTATTTAATTGTAAAAAAAATTCTTGTACGGACTCAAAATTCTTATTCCTACTTCTACTATTAACGTGGAATAGGCTGAAGTCAGGATTGACTTGAAGATTCATGGAGTTTGAGCGTTATTATTGGATGAATTAAAACTAGAATTAAATTCTTCTACTGTATAATATTTACTTTCAACATTTCTCAAACCTTGGTCAAAATTTGCGTTTGGAAAAATCATTCAGAATTCGTGAAGATCTCAAGTATACAAGAAAAGCCACAGAGAGCACACTGTGTGAGTTTGTGTCCATGTGTGAAAGTGTGAGTCTGTGCATGTAATTTTGTGAACGTGTGTACGTTCTTGTGTACATTTGAATTAAATTTATTTGTAAAACTATTCATACATTATTCAATTGAAATTGATCAACTAAATATCTCTTGAAATGTTTTTCTCTTTTCCAAAATCGAAGCCTTAGCAAGAAAATATATTCATGAAAAGAATGTCATCGTCTCAGAAAACTTAGTGTGCCCCTGCCAGACAGAAGGGTCAATAAAGCAAACGTTTTTGTTCTTGCTTGAAAAAAAAAGATTATTGGGAAAGATTGTTGTGGTACTCACAATTTCAAATCTGTTCTTTAAATGACCATGCACTTCCGTTTACCATGTGTCAACTAGAGATGATTAAGAGTGTAGCTTTCCTTATTTCTACACTAACAGGTGGGACACCCTAATATCTTTGTCTCTACATTCACTCCTGTCGACTCTGAATAAAGAAAAACCTCCGAGATTTTTCTCACCAATGACTAAAGGTTTCTTTCATTTCATTTCCTAGTTCGCTCTTTATCTATTATGTCTTGATGAGCAAGGTGCAATTACGTTACATAAAAAATCGTATGTATGAAAGTTTGTAATTTGTTTTGACTCAATGTCTTACCTGTTTCGCAATCGTTTCCAGTATAGCCCAGTACGCAGGCACAAGTATAGTCGTTCACTCCATCAGTACAAGTTCCTCCATTCTGACATGAGTCAGGAGTACAATCGTCGATATCTGTGCAAAATGAGTTCCAAACACAATAAATGGGATAAAAGTGACGAGAATAACATTTCATTGTTGACATATTTATTTTCATTTAGCGGATAACAGGAAAATCAAGACAACAAAACCGGCATTTTAAGGGCTAATAATGTCATTTTTGATATGAATTAATTCATTTGTAAAACTAATCATACATTATTCAATTAAAATTAATCAACTAAATATCTCTTGAAATGTTTTTCTCTTTTCCAAAATCAAGTCCCTAGCAAGAAAATATATTCATGAAAAGACTATCATCGTCTCAGAAAACTTAGTGTGCCCCTGCCAGACAGAAAGGGTCACCAAAGCAAACGTTTTTGTTCTTACTTAAAAACAAATGATTATTGGGAAAGATTGTTGTGGTAATCACAATTTTTAATCTGTTCTTAAAATGACCATGCACTTCCGTTTTCCATATGTCAACTTGAGATGATTAAGAGTGTAGTTTCCCTTATTTCTGCACTAACAGGTGGGACACCCTAATATCTTTGTCTCAACATTCACTCCTGTCGACTCTGAATATAGAAAAATGTCTGAGATTTTTCTCACTAATGACTAAAGGTTTCTTTCATTTCATTTCCTAGTTCGCTCTTTATCTATAATGTCTTGATGAGCAAGGTGCAATTACTTTACATAAAAAGTGTATGTATGAAAGTTTGTAATTTGTTTTGACTCAATGTCTTACCTGTTTCGCAATCGTTTCCAGTATAGCCCAGTACGCAGGCACAGGTATAGTCGTTCACTCCATCAGTACAAGTTCCTCCATTCTGACAGGGGTCAGGAGTACAATCGTCGATATCTGTGCAAAATGAGTTCCAAACACAATAAATGGGATAAAAGTGATGAGAATAACATTTCATTGTTGACATATTTATTTTCATTTAGCGGATAACAGGAAAATCAAGACAACAAAACCGGCATTTTAAGGGCTAATAATGTCATTTTTGATATAAATTAATTCATTTGTAAAATTAATCATACATTATTCAATTGAAATTAATCAACTAAATATCTCTTGAAATGTTTTTCTCTTTTCTAAAATCGAGGCCTTAGCAAGAAAATATATTCATGAAAATAATATCATCGTCTTAGAAAACTAAGTGTGCCCCTGCCAGACAGAAACGGTCACTAAAGCAAACGTTTTTGCTCTTACTTGAAAACAAATCATTATTGGGAAAGATTGTTGTGGTAATCACAATTTTAAATCTGTTCTTTAAATGACCATGCACTTCCGTTTACCATGTGTCAACTTGAGATGATTAAGATTGTAGTTTTCCTTATTTCTACACTAACAGGTGGGACACCCTAATATCATTGTCTCTACATTTACTCCTGTCGACTCTGAATAAAGAAAAACCTCCGAGATTTTTCTCACCAATGACTAAAGGTTTCTTTCATTTCATTTCCTAGTTCGTTCTTTATCTATAATGTCTTGATGAGCAAGGTGCAATTACTTTACATACAAAGTATATGTATGAAAGTTTGTAATTTGTTTTGACTCAATGTCTTACCTGTTTCGCAATCGTTTCCAGTATAGCCCAGTACGCAGGCACAAGTATAGTCGTTCACTCCATCAGTACAAGTTCCTCCATTCTGACAGGGGTCAGGAGTACAATCGTCGATATCTGTGCAAAATGAGTTCCAAACACAATAAATGGGATAAAAGTGACGAGAATAACATTTCATTGTTTACATATTTATTTTCATTTAGCAGATAACTGGAAAATCAAGACAACAAAACCGGCATTTTAAGGGCTAATAATGTCATTTTTTATTTGAATTAATTCATTTGTAAAGCTAATCATACATTATTCAATTGAAATTGATCAACTAAATATCTCTTGAAATGTTTTTCTCTTTTACAAAATCGAGGCCTTAGCAAGAAAATATATTCATGAAAAGAATATCATCGTCTCCGAAAACTTAGTGTGCCCCTGCCAGACAGAAAGGGTCACCAAAGCAAACGTTTTTGTTCTTACTTGAAAACAAATGATTATTGGAAAAGATTGTTGTGGTAATCACAATTTTAAATCTGTTCTTAAAATGACCATGCACTTTCGTTTTCCATGTGTCAACTTGAGATGATTAAGAGTGTAGTTCCCTTATTTCTGCACTAACAGGTGGAACATCCTAATATCTTTGTCTCTACATTCACTCCTGTCGACTGTGAATATAGAAGAATGTCTGAGATTTTTCTCACCAATGACTAAAGGTTTCTTTCATTTCATTTCCTAGTTCGCTCTTTATCTATAATGTCTTGATGAGCAAGGTGCAATTACTTTACATAAAAAGTATATGTATGAAAGTTTGTAATTTGTTTTGACTCAATGTCTTACCTGTTTCGCAATCGTTTCCAGTATAGCCCAGTACGCAAGCACAAGTATAGTCGTTCACTCCATCAGTACAAGTTCCTCCATTCTGACAGGGGTCAGGAGTACAATCATCGATATCTGTGCAAAATGAGTTCCAAACACAATAAATGGGATAAAAGTGACGAGAATAACATTTCATTGTTGACATATTGATTTTCATTTAGCGGATAACTGGAAAATCAAGACAACAAAACCGGCATTTTAAGGGCTAATAATGTCATTTTTGATTTGAATTAATTCATTTGTAAAACTAATCATACATTATTCAATTGAAATTGATCAAATAAATATCTCTTGAAATGTTTTTCTCTTTTCCAAAATCGAGGCCTTATCAAGAAAATATATTCATGAAAAGAATATCATCGTCTCAGAAAACTTAGCGTGCCCCTGCCAGACAGAAAGGGTCACCAAAGCAAACGTTTTTGTTCTTACTTGAAAACAAATGATTCTTGGGAAAGATTGTTGTGGTAATCACAATTTCAAATCTGTTCTTAAAATGACAATGCACTTCCGTTTTCCATGTGTCAACTTGAGATGATTAAGAGTGTAGTTTCCCTTATTTTTGCACTAACAGGTGGGACACCCTAATATCTTTGTCTCTACATTCACTCCTGTCGACTCTGAATATAGAGAAATGTCTGAGATTTTTCTCACCAATGACTAAAGGTTTCTTTCTTTTCATTTCCTGGTTCGCTCTTTATCTATAATGTCTTGATGAGCAAGGTGCAATTACTTTACATAAAAAGTGTATGTATGAAAGTTTGTAATTTGTTTCGACTCAATGTCTTACCTGTTTCGCAATCGTTTCCAGTATAGCCCAGTACGCAGGCACAAGTATAGTCGTTCACTCCATCAGTACAAGTTCCTCCATTCTGACAGGGGTCAGGAGTACAATCGTCGATATCTGTGCAAAATGAGTTCCAAACACAATAAATGGGATAAAAGTGACGAGAATAACATTTCATTGTTGACATATTTATTTTCATTTAGCGGATAACTGGAAAATCAAGACAACAAAACCGGCATTTTAAGGGCTAATAATGTCATTTTGATTTGAATTAATTCATTTGTAAAACTAATCATACATTATTCAATTAAAATTGATCAAATAAATATCTCTTGAAATGTTTTTCTCTTTTCCAAAATCGAGGCTTTAGCAAGAAAATATATTCATGAAAAGAATATCATCGTCTCAGAAAACTTAGCGTGCCCCTGCCAGACAGAAAGGGTCACCAAAGCAAACGTTTTTGTTCTTACTTGAAAACAAATGATTCTTGGGAAAGATTGTTGTGGTAATCACAATTTCAAATCTGTTCTTAAAATGACCATGCACTTCCGTTTTCCATGTGTCAACTTGAGATGATTAAGAGTGTAGTTTCCCTTATTTTTGCACTAACAGGTGGGACACTCTAATATCCTTGTCTCTACATTCACTCCTGTCGACTCTGAATAAAAAAAAACCTCCGAGGTTTTGCTCACCAATGACCAAAGGTTTCTTTCATTTCATTTCCTTGTTCGCTCTTTATCTATACTGTCTTGATGAGCAAGGTGCAATTACTTTACATAAAAAGTGTATGTATGAAAGTTTGTAATTTGTTTTGACACAATGTCTTACCTGTTTCGCAATCGTTTCCAGTATAGCCCAGTACGCAGGCACAAGTATAGTCGTTCACTCCATCAGTACAAGTTCCTCCATTCTGACAGGGGTCAGGAGTACAATCGTCGATATCTGTGCAAAATGAGTTCCAAACACAATAAATGGGATAAAAGTGACGAGAATAACATTTCATTGTTGACATATTTATTTTCATTTAGCGGATAACTGGAAAATCAAGACAACAAAACCGGCATTTTAAGGGCTAATGATGTCATTTTTTATTTGAATTAATTCATTTGTAAAACTAATCATACATTATTCAATTGAAATTGATCAACTAAATATCTCTTGAAATGTTTTTCTCTTTTCCAAAATCGAGGCTTTAGCAAGAAAATATATTCATGAAAAGAATATCATCGTCTCAGAAAACTTAGCGTGCCCCTGCCAGACAGAAAGGGTCACCAAAGCAAACGTTTTTGTTCTTACTTGAAAACAAATGATTCTTGGGAAAGATTGTTGTGGTAATCACAATTTCAAATCTGTTCTTAAAATGACCATGCACTTCCGTTTTCCATGTGTCAACTTGAGATGATTAAGAGTGTAGTTTCCCTTTTTTTTGCACTAACAGGTGGGACACTCTAATATCCTTGTCTCTACATTCACTCCTGTCGACTCTGAATAAAAAAAAAAACTTCCGAGGTTTTGCTCACCAATGACCAAAGGTTTCTTTCATTTCATTTCCTTGTTCGCTCTTTATCTATAATGTCTTGATGAGCAAGGTGCAATTACTTTACATAAAAAGTGTATGTATGAAAGTTTGTAATTTGTTTCGACTCAATGTCTTACCTGTTTCGCAATCGTTTCCAGTATAGCCCAGTACGCAGGCACAAGTATAGTCGTTCACTCCATCAGTACAAGTTCCTCCATTCTGACAGGGGTCAGGAGTACAATCGTCGATATCTGTGCAAAATGAGTTCCAAACACAATAAATGGGATAAAAGTGACGAGAATAACATTTCATTGTTGACATATTTATTTTCATTTAGCGGATAACAGGAAAATCAAGACAACAAAACCGGCATTTTAAGGGCTAATAATGTCATTTTTGATATGAATTAATTCATTTGTAAAACTAATCATACATTATTCAATTAAAATTAATCAACTAAATATCTCTTGAAATGTTTTTCTCTTTTCCAAAATCAAGTCCCTAGCAAGAAAATATATTCATGAAAAGACTATCATCGTCTCAGAAAACTTAGTGTGCCCCTGCCAGACAGAAAGGGTCACCAAAGCAAACGTTTTTGTTCTTACTTAAAAACAAATGATTATTGGGAAAGATTGTTGTGGTAATCACAATTTTAAATCTGTTCTTAAAATGACCATGCACTTCCGTTTTCCATATGTCAACTTGAGATGATTAAGAGTGTAGTTTCCCTTATTTCTGCACTAACAGGTGGGACACCCTAATATCTTTGTCTCAACATTCACTCCTGTCGACTCTGAATATAGAAAAATGTCTGAGATTTTTCTCACTAATGACTAAAGGTTTCTTTCATTTCATTTCCTAGTTCGCTCTTTATCTATAATGTCTTGATGAGCAAGGTGCAATTACTTTACATAAAAAGTGTATGTATGAAAGTTTGTAATTTGTTTTGACTCAATGTCTTACCTGTTTCGCAATCGTTTCCAGTATAGCCCAGTACGCAGGCACAGGTATAGTCGTTCACTCCATCAGTACAAGTTCCTCCATTCTGACAGGGGTCAGGAGTACAATCGTCGATATCTGTGCAAAATGAGTTCCAAACACAATAAATGGGATAAAAGTGATGAGAATAACATTTCATTGTTGACATATTTATTTTCATTTAGCGGATAACAGGAAAATCAAGACAACAAAACCGGCATTTTAAGGGCTAATAATGTCATTTTTGATATAAATTAATTCATTTGTAAAATTAATCATACATTATTCAATTGAAATTAATCAACTAAATATCTCTTGAAATGTTTTTCTCTTTTCTAAAATCGAGGCCTTAGCAAGAAAATATATTCATGAAAATAATATCATCGTCTTAGAAAACTAAGTGTGCCCCTGCCAGACAGAAACGGTCACTAAAGCAAACGTTTTTGCTCTTACTTGAAAACAAATCATTATTGGGAAAGATTGTTGTGGTAATCACAATTTTAAATCTGTTCTTTAAATGACCATGCACTTCCGTTTACCATGTGTCAACTTGAGATGATTAAGATTGTAGTTTTCCTTATTTCTACACTAACAGGTGGGACACCCTAATATCATTGTCTCTACATTTACTCCTGTCGACTCTGAATAAAGAAAAACCTCCGAGATTTTTCTCACCAATGACTAAAGGTTTCTTTCATTTCATTTCCTAGTTCGTTCTTTATCTATAATGTCTTGATGAGCAAGGTGCAATTACTTTACATACAAAGTATATGTATGAAAGTTTGTAATTTGTTTTGACTCAATGTCTTACCTGTTTCGCAATCGTTTCCAGTATAGCCCAGTACGCAGGCACAAGTATAGTCGTTCACTCCATCAGTACAAGTTCCTCCATTCTGACAGGGGTCAGGAGTACAATCGTCGATATCTGTGCAAAATGAGTTCCAAACACAATAAATGGGATAAAAGTGACGAGAATAACATTTCATTGTTTACATATTTATTTTCATTTAGCAGATAACTGGAAAATCAAGACAACAAAACCGGCATTTTAAGGGCTAATAATGTCATTTTTTATTTGAATTAATTCATTTGTAAAGCTAATCATACATTATTCAATTGAAATTGATCAACTAAATATCTCTTGAAATGTTTTTCTCTTTTACAAAATCGAGGCCTTAGCAAGAAAATATATTCATGAAAAGAATATCATCGTCTCCGAAAACTTAGTGTGCCCCTGCCAGACAGAAAGGGTCACCAAAGCAAACGTTTTTGTTCTTACTTGAAAACAAATGATTATTGGAAAAGATTGTTGTGGTAATCACAATTTTAAATCTGTTCTTAAAATGACCATGCACTTTCGTTTTCCATGTGTCAACTTGAGATGATTAAGAGTGTAGTTCCCTTATTTCTGCACTAACAGGTGGAACATCCTAATATCTTTGTCTCTACATTCACTCCTGTCGACTGTGAATATAGAAGAATGTCTGAGATTTTTCTCACCAATGACTAAAGGTTTCTTTCATTTCATTTCCTAGTTCGCTCTTTATCTATAATGTCTTGATGAGCAAGGTGCAATTACTTTACATAAAAAGTATATGTATGAAAGTTTGTAATTTGTTTTGACTCAATGTCTTACCTGTTTCGCAATCGTTTCCAGTATAGCCCAGTACGCAAGCACAAGTATAGTCGTTCACTCCATCAGTACAAGTTCCTCCATTCTGACAGGGGTCAGGAGTACAATCATCGATATCTGTGCAAAATGAGTTCCAAACACAATAAATGGGATAAAAGTGACGAGAATAACATTTCATTGTTGACATATTGATTTTCATTTAGCGGATAACTGGAAAATCAAGACAACAAAACCGGCATTTTAAGGGCTAATAATGTCATTTTTGATTTGAATTAATTCATTTGTAAAACTAATCATACATTATTCAATTGAAATTGATCAAATAAATATCTCTTGAAATGTTTTTCTCTTTTCCAAAATCGAGGCCTTATCAAGAAAATATATTCATGAAAAGAATATCATCGTCTCAGAAAACTTAGCGTGCCCCTGCCAGACAGAAAGGGTCACCAAAGCAAACGTTTTTGTTCTTACTTGAAAACAAATGATTCTTGGGAAAGATTGTTGTGGTAATCACAATTTCAAATCTGTTCTTAAAATGACAATGCACTTCCGTTTTCCATGTGTCAACTTGAGATGATTAAGAGTGTAGTTTCCCTTATTTTTGCACTAACAGGTGGGACACCCTAATATCTTTGTCTCTACATTCACTCCTGTCGACTCTGAATATAGAGAAATGTCTGAGATTTTTCTCACCAATGACTAAAGGTTTCTTTCTTTTCATTTCCTGGTTCGCTCTTTATCTATAATGTCTTGATGAGCAAGGTGCAATTACTTTACATAAAAAGTGTATGTATGAAAGTTTGTAATTTGTTTTGACACAATGTCTTACCTGTTTCGCAATCGTTTCCAGTATAGCCCAGTACGCAGGCACAAGTATAGTCGTTCACTCCATCAGTACAAGTTCCTCCATTCTGACAGGGGTCAGGAGTACAATCGTCGATATCTGTGCAAAATGAGTTCCAAACACAATAAATGGGATAAAAGTGACGAGAATAACATTTCATTGTTGACATATTTATTTTCATTTAGCGGATAACTGGAAAATCAAGACAACAAAACCGGCATTTTAAGGGCTAATGATGTCATTTTTTATTTGAATTAATTCATTTGTAAAACTAATCATACATTATTCAATTGAAATTGATCAACTAAATATCTCTTGAAATGTTTTTCTCTTTTCCAAAATCGAGGCTTTAGCAAGAAAATATATTCATGAAAAGAATATCATCGTCTCAGAAAACTTAGCGTGCCCCTGCCAGACAGAAAGGGTCACCAAAGCAAACGTTTTTGTTCTTACTTGAAAACAAATGATTCTTGGGAAAGATTGTTGTGGTAATCACAATTTCAAATCTGTTCTTAAAATGACCATGCACTTCCGTTTTCCATGTGTCAACTTGAGATGATTAAGAGTGTAGTTTCCCTTTTTTTTGCACTAACAGGTGGGACACTCTAATATCCTTGTCTCTACATTCACTCCTGTCGACTCTGAATAAAAAAAAAAACTTCCGAGGTTTTGCTCACCAATGACCAAAGGTTTCTTTCATTTCATTTCCTTGTTCGCTCTTTATCTATAATGTCTTGATGAGCAAGGTGCAATTACTTTACATAAAAAGTGTATGTATGAAAGTTTGTAATTTGTTTCGACTCAATGTCTTACCTGTTTCGCAATCGTTTCCAGTATAGCCCAGTACGCAGGCACAAGTATAGTCGTTCACTCCATCAGTACAAGTTCCTCCATTCTGACAGGGGTCAGGAGTACAATCGTCGATATCTGTGCAAAATGAGTTCCAAACACAATAAATGGGATAAAAGTGACGAGAATAACATTTCATTGTTGACATATTTATTTTCATTTAGCGGATAACTGGAAAATCAAGACAACAAAACCGGCATTTTAAGGGCTAATAATGTCATTTTGATTTGAATTAATTCATTTGTAAAACTAATCATACATTATTCAATTAAAATTGATCAAATAAATATCTCTTGAAATGTTTTTCTCTTTTCCAAAATCGAGGCTTTAGCAAGAAAATATATTCATGAAAAGAATATCATCGTCTCAGAAAACTTAGCGTGCCCCTGCCAGACAGAAAGGGTCACCAAAGCAAACGTTTTTGTTCTTACTTGAAAACAAATGATTCTTGGGAAAGATTGTTGTGGTAATCACAATTTCAAATCTGTTCTTAAAATGACCATGCACTTCCGTTTTCCATGTGTCAACTTGAGATGATTAAGAGTGTAGTTTCCCTTATTTTTGCACTAACAGGTGGGACACTCTAATATCCTTGTCTCTACATTCACTCCTGTCGACTCTGAATAAAAAAAAACCTCCGAGGTTTTGCTCACCAATGACCAAAGGTTTCTTTCATTTCATTTCCTTGTTCGCTCTTTATCTATACTGTCTTGATGAGCAAGGTGCAATTACTTTACATAAAAAGTGTATGTATGAAAGTTTGTAATTTGTTTTGACACAATGTCTTACCTGTTTCGCAATCGTTTCCAGTATAGCCCAGTACGCAGGCACAAGTATAGTCGTTCACTCCATCAGTACAAGTTCCTCCATTCTGACAGGGGTCAGGAGTACAATCGTCGATATCTGTGCAAAATGAGTTCCAAACACAATAAATGGGATAAAAGTGACGAGAATAACATTTCATTGTTGACATATTTATTTTCATTTAGCGGATAACTGGAAAATCAAGACAACAAAACCGGCATTTTAAGGGCTAATGATGTCATTTTTTATTTGAATTAATTCATTTGTAAAACTAATCATACATTATTCAATTGAAATTGATCAACTAAATATCTCTTGAAATGTTTTTCTCTTTTCCAAAATCGAGGCTTTAGCAAGAAAATATATTCATGAAAAGAATATCATCGTCTCAGAAAACTTAGCGTGCCCCTGCCAGACAGAAAGGGTCACCAAAGCAAACGTTTTTGTTCTTACTTGAAAACAAATGATTCTTGGGAAAGATTGTTGTGGTAATCACAATTTCAAATCTGTTCTTAAAATGACCATGCACTTCCGTTTTCCATGTGTCAACTTGAGATGATTAAGAGTGTAGTTTCCCTTTTTTTTGCACTAACAGGTGGGACACTCTAATATCCTTGTCTCTACATTCACTCCTGTCGACTCTGAATAAAAAAAAAAACTTCCGAGGTTTTGCTCACCAATGACCAAAGGTTTCTTTCATTTCATTTCCTTGTTCGCTCTTTATCTATACTGTCTTGATGAGCAAGGTGCAATTACTTTACATAAAAAGTGTATGTATGAAAGTTTGTAATTTGTTTTGACTCAATGTCTTACCTGTTTCGCAATCGTTTCCAGTATAGCCCAGTACGCAGGCACAAGTATAGTCGTTCACTCCATCAGTACAAGTTCCTCCATTCTGACAGGGGTCAGGAGTACAATCGTCGATATCTGTGCAAAATGAGTTCCAAACACAATAAATGGGATAAAAGTGACGAGAATAACATTTCATTGTTGACATATTTATTTTCATTTAGCGGATAACTGGAAAATCAAGACAACAAAACCGGCATTTTAAGGGCTAATAATGTCATTTTTGATTTGAATTAATTCATTTGTAAAACTAATCATACATTATTCAATTGAAATTGATCAAATAAATATCTCTTGAAATGTTTTTCTCTTTTCCAAAATCGAGGCCTTATCAAGAAAATATATTCATGAAAAGAATATCATCGTCTCAGAAAACTTAGCGTGCCCCTGCCAGACAGAAAGGGTCACCAAAGCAAACGTTTTTGTTCTTACTTGAAAACAAATGATTCTTGGGAAAGATTGTTGTGGTAATCACAATTTCAAATCTGTTCTTAAAATGACAATGCACTTCCGTTTTCCATGTGTCAACTTGAGATGATTAAGAGTGTAGTTTCCCTTATTTTTGCACTAACAGGTGGGACACCCTAATATCTTTGTCTCTACATTCACTCCTGTCGACTCTGAATATAGAGAAATGTCTGAGATTTTTCTCACCAATGACTAAAGGTTTCTTTCTTTTCATTTCCTGGTTCGCTCTTTATCTATAATGTCTTGATGAGCAAGGTGCAATTACTTTACATAAAAAGTGTATGTATGAAAGTTTGTAATTTGTTTTGACACAATGTCTTACCTGTTTCGCAATCGTTTCCAGTATAGCCCAGTACGCAGGCACAAGTATAGTCGTTCACTCCATCAGTACAAGTTCCTCCATTCTGACAGGGGTCAGGAGTACAATCGTCGATATCTGTGCAAAATGAGTTCCAAACACAATAAATGGGATAAAAGTGACGAGAATAACATTTCATTGTTGACATATTTATTTTCATTTAGCGGATAACTGGAAAATCAAGACAACAAAACCGGCATTTTAAGGGCTAATGATGTCATTTTTTATTTGAATTAATTCATTTGTAAAACTAATCATACATTATTCAATTGAAATTGATCAACTAAATATCTCTTGAAATGTTTTTCTCTTTTCCAAAATCGAGGCTTTAGCAAGAAAATATATTCATGAAAAGAATATCATCGTCTCAGAAAACTTAGCGTGCCCCTGCCAGACAGAAAGGGTCACCAAAGCAAACGTTTTTGTTCTTACTTGAAAACAAATGATTCTTGGGAAAGATTGTTGTGGTAATCACAATTTCAAATCTGTTCTTAAAATGACCATGCACTTCCGTTTTCCATGTGTCAACTTGAGATGATTAAGAGTGTAGTTTCCCTTTTTTTTGCACTAACAGGTGGGACACTCTAATATCCTTGTCTCTACATTCACTCCTGTCGACTCTGAATAAAAAAAAAACTTCCGAGGTTTTGCTCACCAATGACCAAAGGTTTCTTTCATTTCATTTCCTTGTTCGCTCTTTATCTATACTGTCTTGATGAGCAAGGTGCAATTACTTTACATAAAAAGTGTATGTATGAAAGTTTGTAATTTGTTTTGACTCAATGTCTTACCTGTTTCGCAATCGTTTCCAGTATAGCCCAGTACGCAGGCACAAGTATAGTCGTTCACTCCATCAGTACAAGTTCCTCCATTCTGACAGGGGTCAGGAGTACAATCGTCGATATCTGTGCAAAATGAGTTCCAAACACAATAAATGGGATAAAAGTGACGAGAATAACATTTCATTGTTGACATATTTATTTTCATTTAGCGGATAACTGGAAAATCAAGACAACAAAACCGGCATTTTAAGGGCTAATAATGTCATTTTTGATTTGAATTAATTCATTTGTAAAACTAATCATACATTATTCAATTGAAATTGATCAAATAAATATCTCTTGAAATGTTTTTCTCTTTTCCAAAATCGAGGCCTTATCAAGAAAATATATTCATGAAAAGAATATCATCGTCTCAGAAAACTTAGCGTGCCCCTGCCAGACAGAAAGGGTCACCAAAGCAAACGTTTTTGTTCTTACTTGAAAACAAATGATTCTTGGGAAAGATTGTTGTGGTAATCACAATTTCAAATCTGTTCTTAAAATGACAATGCACTTCCGTTTTCCATGTGTCAACTTGAGATGATTAAGAGTGTAGTTTCCCTTATTTTTGCACTAACAGGTGGGACACCCTAATATCTTTGTCTCTACATTCACTCCTGTCGACTCTGAATATAGAGAAATGTCTGAGATTTTTCTCACCAATGACTAAAGGTTTCTTTCTTTTCATTTCCTGGTTCGCTCTTTATCTATAATGTCTTGATGAGCAAGGTGCAATTACTTTACATAAAAAGTGTATGTATGAAAGTTTGTAATTTGTTTTGACACAATGTCTTACCTGTTTCGCAATCGTTTCCAGTATAGCCCAGTACGCAGGCACAAGTATAGTCGTTCACTCCATCAGTACAAGTTCCTCCATTCTGACAGGGGTCAGGAGTACAATCGTCGATATCTGTGCAAAATGAGTTCCAAACACAATAAATGGGATAAAAGTGACGAGAATAACATTTCATTGTTGACATATTTATTTTCATTTAGCGGATAACTGGAAAATCAAGACAACAAAACCGGCATTTTAAGGGCTAATGATGTCATTTTTTATTTGAATTAATTCATTTGTAAAACTAATCATACATTATTCAATTGAAATTGATCAACTAAATATCTCTTGAAATGTTTTTCTCTTTTCCAAAATCGAGGCTTTAGCAAGAAAATATATTCATGAAAAGAATATCATCGTCTCAGAAAACTTAGCGTGCCCCTGCCAGACAGAAAGGGTCACCAAAGCAAACGTTTTTGTTCTTACTTGAAAACAAATGATTCTTGGGAAAGATTGTTGTGGTAATCACAATTTCAAATCTGTTCTTAAAATGACCATGCACTTCCGTTTTCCATGTGTCAACTTGAGATGATTAAGAGTGTAGTTTCCCTTTTTTTTGCACTAACAGGTGGGACACTCTAATATCCTTGTCTCTACATTCACTCCTGTCGACTCTGAATAAAAAAAAAACTTCCGAGGTTTTGCTCACCAATGACCAAAGGTTTCTTTCATTTCATTTCCTTGTTCGCTCTTTATCTATACTGTCTTGATGAGCAAGGTGCAATTACTTTACATAAAAAGTGTATGTATGAAAGTTTGTAATTTGTTTTGACTCAATGTCTTACCTGTTTCGCAATCGTTTCCAGTATAGCCCAGTACGCAGGCACAAGTATAGTCGTTCACTCCATCAGTACAAGTTCCTCCATTCTGACAGGGGTCAGGAGTACAATCGTCGATATCTGTTCAAAATGAGTTCCAAACACAATAAATGGGATAAAAGTGACGAGAATAACATTTCATTGTTGACATATTTATTTTCATTTAGCGGATAACTGGAAAATCAAGACAACAAAACCGGCATTTTAAGGGCTAATAATGTCATTTTTGATTTGAATTAATTCATTTGTAAAACTAATCATACATTATTCAATTGAAATTGATCAAATAAATATCTCTTGAAATGTTTTTCTCTTTTCCAAAATCGAGGCCTTATCAAGAAAATATATTCATGAAAAGAATATCATCGTCTCAGAAAACTTAGCGTGCCCCTGCCAGACAGAAAGGGTCACCAAAGCAAACGTTTTTGTTCTTACTTGAAAACAAATGATTCTTGGGAAAGATTGTTGTGGTAATCACAATTTCAAATCTGTTCTTAAAATGACAATGCACTTCCGTTTTCCATGTGTCAACTTGAGATGATTAAGAGTGTAGTTTCCCTTATTTTTGCACTAACAGGTGGGACACCCTAATATCTTTGTCTCTACATTCACTCCTGTCGACTCTGAATATAGAGAAATGTCTGAGATTTTTCTCACCAATGACTAAAGGTTTCTTTCTTTTCATTTCCTGGTTCGCTCTTTATCTATAATGTCTTGATGAGCAAGGTGCAATTACTTTACATAAAAAGTGTATGTATGAAAGTTTGTAATTTGTTTTGACACAATGTCTTACCTGTTTCGCAATCGTTTCCAGTATAGCCCAGTACGCAGGCACAAGTATAGTCGTTCACTCCATCAGTACAAGTTCCTCCATTCTGACAGGGGTCAGGAGTACAATCGTCGATATCTGTGCAAAATGAGTTCCAAACACAATAAATGGGATAAAAGTGACGAGAATAACATTTCATTGTTGACATATTTATTTTCATTTAGCGGATAACTGGAAAATCAAGACAACAAAACCGGCATTTTAAGGGCTAATGATGTCATTTTTTATTTGAATTAATTCATTTGTAAAACTAATCATACATTATTCAATTGAAATTGATCAACTAAATATCTCTTGAAATGTTTTTCTCTTTTCCAAAATCGAGGCTTTAGCAAGAAAATATATTCATGAAAAGAATATCATCGTCTCAGAAAACTTAGCGTGCCCCTGCCAGACAGAAAGGGTCACCAAAGCAAACGTTTTTGTTCTTACTTGAAAACAAATGATTCTTGGGAAAGATTGTTGTGGTAATCACAATTTCAAATCTGTTCTTAAAATGACCATGCACTTCCGTTTTCCATGTGTCAACTTGAGATGATTAAGAGTGTAGTTTCCCTTTTTTTTGCACTAACAGGTGGGACACTCTAATATCCTTGTCTCTACATTCACTCCTGTCGACTCTGAATAAAAAAAAAACTTCCGAGGTTTTGCTCACCAATGACCAAAGGTTTCTTTCATTTCATTTCCTTGTTCGCTCTTTATCTATACTGTCTTGATGAGCAAGGTGCAATTACTTTACATAAAAAGTGTATGTATGAAAGTTTGTAATTTGTTTTGACTCAATGTCTTACCTGTTTCGCAATCGTTTCCAGTATAGCCCAGTACGCAGGCACAAGTATAGTCGTTCACTCCATCAGTACAAGTTCCTCCATTCTGACAGGGGTCAGGAGTACAATCGTCGATATCTGTTCAAAATGAGTTCCAAACACAATAAATGGGATAAAAGTGACGAGAATAACATTTCATTGTTGACATATTTATTTTCATTTAGCGGATAACTGGAAAATCAAGACAACAAAACCGGCATTTTAAGGGCTAATAATGTCATTTTTTTATTTGAATTAATTCATTTGTAAAACTAATCATACATTATTCAATTGAAATTGATCAAATAAATATCTCTTGAAATGTTTTTCTCTTTTCCAAAATCGAGGCCTTATCAAGAAAATATATTCATGAAAAGAATATCATCGTCTCAGAAAACTTAGCGTGCCCCTGCCAGACAGAAAGGGTCACCAAAGCAAACGTTTTTGTTCTTACTTGAAAACAAATGATTCTTGGGAAAGATTGTTGTGGTAATCACAATTTCAAATCTGTTCTTAAAATGACAATGCACTTCCGTTTTCCATGTGTCAACTTGAGATGATTAAGAGTGTAGTTTCCCTTATTTTTGCACTAACAGGTGGGACACCCTAATATCTTTGTCTCTACATTCACTCCTGTCGACTCTGAATATAGAGAAATGTCTGAGATTTTTCTCACCAATGACTAAAGGTTTCTTTCTTTTCATTTCCTGGTTCGCTCTTTATCTATAATGTCTTGATGAGCAAGGTGCAATTACTTTACATAAAAAGTGTATGTATGAAAGTTTGTAATTTGTTTCGACTCAATGTCTTACCTGTTTCGCAATCGTTTCCAGTATAGCCCAGTACGCAGGCACAAGTATAGTCGTTCACTCCATCAGTACAAGTTCCTCCATTCTGACAGGGGTCAGGAGTACAATCGTCGATATCTGTGCAAAATGAGTTCCAAACACAATAAATGGGATAAAAGTGACGAGAATAACATTTCATTGTTGACATATTTATTTTCATTTAGCGGATAACTGGAAAATCAAGACAACAAAACCGGCATTTTAAGGGCTAATAATGTCATTTTGATTTGAATTAATTCATTTGTAAAACTAATCATACATTATTCAATTAAAATTGATCAAATAAATATCTCTTGAAATGTTTTTCTCTTTTCCAAAATCGAGGCTTTAGCAAGAAAATATATTCATGAAAAGAATATCATCGTCTCAGAAAACTTAGCGTGCCCCTGCCAGACAGAAAGGGTCACCAAAGCAAACGTTTTTGTTCTTACTTGAAAACAAATGATTCTTGGGAAAGATTGTTGTGGTAATCACAATTTCAAATCTGTTCTTAAAATGACCATGCACTTCCGTTTTCCATGTGTCAACTTGAGATGATTAAGAGTGTAGTTTCCCTTTTTTTTGCACTAACAGGTGGGACACTCTAATATCCTTGTCTCTACATTCACTCCTGTCGACTCTGAATAAAAAAAAAACTTCCGAGGTTTTGCTCACCAATGACCAAAGGTTTCTTTCATTTCATTTCCTTGTTCGCTCTTTATCTATACTGTCTTGATGAGCAAGGTGCAATTACTTTACATAAAAAGTGTATGTATGAAAGTTTGTAATTTGTTTTGACTCAATGTCTTACCTGTTTCGCAATCGTTTCCAGTATAGCCCAGTACGCAGGCACAAGTATAGTCGTTCACTCCATCAGTACAAGTTCCTCCATTCTGACAGGGGTCAGGAGTACAATCGTCGATATCTGTTCAAAATGAGTTCCAAACACAATAAATGGGATAAAAGTGACGAGAATAACATTTCATTGTTGACATATTTATTTTCATTTAGCGGATAACTGGAAAATCAAGACAACAAAACCGGCATTTTAAGGGCTAATAATGTCATTTTTGATTTGAATTAATTCATTTGTAAAACTAATCATACATTATTCAATTGAAATTGATCAAATAAATATCTCTTGAAATGTTTTTCTCTTTTCCAAAATCGAGGCCTTATCAAGAAAATATATTCATGAAAAGAATATCATCGTCTCAGAAAACTTAGCGTGCCCCTGCCAGACAGAAAGGGTCACCAAAGCAAACGTTTTTGTTCTTACTTGAAAACAAATGATTCTTGGGAAAGATTGTTGTGGTAATCACAATTTCAAATCTGTTCTTAAAATGACAATGCACTTCCGTTTTCCATGTGTCAACTTGAGATGATTAAGAGTGTAGTTTCCCTTATTTTTGCACTAACAGGTGGGACACCCTAATATCTTTGTCTCTACATTCACTCCTGTCGACTCTGAATATAGAGAAATGTCTGAGATTTTTCTCACCAATGACTAAAGGTTTCTTTCTTTTCATTTCCTGGTTCGCTCTTTATCTATAATGTCTTGATGAGCAAGGTGCAATTACTTTACATAAAAAGTGTATGTATGAAAGTTTGTAATTTGTTTTGACACAATGTCTTACCTGTTTCGCAATCGTTTCCAGTATAGCCCAGTACGCAGGCACAAGTATAGTCGTTCACTCCATCAGTACAAGTTCCTCCATTCTGACAGGGGTCAGGAGTACAATCGTCGATATCTGTGCAAAATGAGTTCCAAACACAATAAATGGGATAAAAGTGACGAGAATAACATTTCATTGTTGACATATTTATTTTCATTTAGCGGATAACTGGAAAATCAAGACAACAAAACCGGCATTTTAAGGGCTAATGATGTCATTTTTTATTTGAATTAATTCATTTGTAAAACTAATCATACATTATTCAATTGAAATTGATCAACTAAATATCTCTTGAAATGTTTTTCTCTTTTCCAAAATCGAGGCTTTAGCAAGAAAATATATTCATGAAAAGAATATCATCGTCTCAGAAAACTTAGCGTGCCCCTGCCAGACAGAAAGGGTCACCAAAGCAAACGTTTTTGTTCTTACTTGAAAACAAATGATTCTTGGGAAAGATTGTTGTGGTAATCACAATTTCAAATCTGTTCTTAAAATGACCATGCACTTCCGTTTTCCATGTGTCAACTTGAGATGATTAAGAGTGTAGTTTCCCTTTTTTTTGCACTAACAGGTGGGACACTCTAATATCCTTGTCTCTACATTCACTCCTGTCGACTCTGAATAAAAAAAAAACTTCCGAGGTTTTGCTCACCAATGACCAAAGGTTTCTTTCATTTCATTTCCTTGTTCGCTCTTTATCTATACTGTCTTGATGAGCAAGGTGCAATTACTTTACATAAAAAGTGTATGTATGAAAGTTTGTAATTTGTTTTGACTCAATGTCTTACCTGTTTCGCAATCGTTTCCAGTATAGCCCAGTACGCAGGCACAAGTATAGTCGTTCACTCCATCAGTACAAGTTCCTCCATTCTGACAGGGGTCAGGAGTACAATCGTCGATATCTGTTCAAAATGAGTTCCAAACACAATAAATGGGATAAAAGTGACGAGAATAACATTTCATTGTTGACATATTTATTTTCATTTAGCGGATAACTGGAAAATCAAGACAACAAAACCGGCATTTTAAGGGCTAATAATGTCATTTTTGATTTGAATTAATTCATTTGTAAAACTAATCATACATTATTCAATTGAAATTGATCAAATAAATATCTCTTGAAATGTTTTTCTCTTTTCCAAAATCGAGGCCTTATCAAGAAAATATATTCATGAAAAGAATATCATCGTCTCAGAAAACTTAGCGTGCCCCTGCCAGACAGAAAGGGTCACCAAAGCAAACGTTTTTGTTCTTACTTGAAAACAAATGATTCTTGGGAAAGATTGTTGTGGTAATCACAATTTCAAATCTGTTCTTAAAATGACAATGCACTTCCGTTTTCCATGTGTCAACTTGAGATGGTTAAGAGTGTAGTTTCCCTTATTTTTGCACTAACAGGTGGGACACCCTAATATCTTTGTCTCTACATTCACTCCTGTCGACTCTGAATATAGAGAAATGTCTGAGATTTTTCTCACCAATGACTAAAGGTTTCTTTCTTTTCATTTCCTGGTTCGCTCTTTATCTATAATGTCTTGATGAGCAAGGTGCAATTACTTTACATAAAAAGTGTATGTATGAAAGTTTGTAATTTGTTTCGACTCAATGTCTTACCTGTTTCGCAATCGTTTCCAGTATAGCCCAGTACGCAGGCACAAGTATAGTCGTTCACTCCATCAGTACAAGTTCCTCCATTCTGACAGGGGTCAGGAGTACAATCGTCGATATCTGTGCAAAATGAGTTCCAAACACAATAAATGGGATAAAAGTGACGAGAATAACATTTCATTGTTGACATATTTATTTTCATTTAGCGGATAACTGGAAAATCAAGACAACAAAACCGGCATTTTAAGGGCTAATAATGTCATTTTGATTTGAATTAATTCATTTGTAAAACTAATCATACATTATTCAATTAAAATTGATCAAATAAATATCTCTTGAAATGTTTTTCTCTTTTCCAAAATCGAGGCTTTAGCAAGAAAATATATTCATGAAAAGAATATCATCGTCTCAGAAAACTTAGCGTGCCCCTGCCAGACAGAAAGGGTCACCAAAGCAAACGTTTTTGTTCTTACTTGAAAACAAATGATTCTTGGGAAAGATTGTTGTGGTAATCACAATTTCAAATCTGTTCTTAAAATGACCATGCACTTCCGTTTTCCATGTGTCAACTTGAGATGATTAAGAGTGTAGTTTCCCTTTTTTTTGCACTAACAGGTGGGACACTCTAATATCCTTGTCTCTACATTCACTCCTGTCGACTCTGAATAAAAAAAAAACTTCCGAGGTTTTGCTCACCAATGACCAAAGGTTTCTTTCATTTCATTTCCTTGTTCGCTCTTTATCTATACTGTCTTGATGAGCAAGGTGCAATTACTTTACATAAAAAGTGTATGTATGAAAGTTTGTAATTTGTTTTGACTCAATGTCTTACCTGTTTCGCAATCGTTTCCAGTATAGCCCAGTACGCAGGCACAAGTATAGTCGTTCACTCCATCAGTACAAGTTCCTCCATTCTGACAGGGGTCAGGAGTACAATCGTCGATATCTGTGCAAAATGAGTTCCAAACACAATAAATGGGATAAAAGTGACGAGAATAACATTTCATTGTTGACATATTTATTTTCATTTAGCGGATAACTGGAAAATCAAGACAACAACACCGGCATTTTAAGGGCTAATAATGTCATTTTTGATTTGAATTAATTCATTTGTAAAACTAATCATACATTATTCAATTGAAATTGATCAAATAAATATCTCTTGAAATGTTTTTCTCTTTTCCAAAATCGAGGCCTTATCAAGAAAATATATTCATGAAAAGAATATCATCGTCTCAGAAAACTTAGCGTGCCCCTGCCAGACAGAAAGGGTCACCAAAGCAAACGTTTTTGTTCTTACTTGAAAACAAATGATTCTTGGGAAAGATTGTTGTGGTAATCACAATTTCAAATCTGTTCTTAAAATGACAATGCACTTCCGTTTTCCATGTGTCAACTTGAGATGATTAAGAGTGTAGTTTCCCTTATTTTTGCACTAACAGGTGGGACACCCTAATATCTTTGTCTCTACATTCACTCCTGTCGACTCTGAATATAGAGAAATGTCTGAGATTTTTCTCACCAATGACTAAAGGTTTCTTTCTTTTCATTTCCTGGTTCGCCCTTTATCTATAATGTCTTGATGAGCAAGGTGCAATTACTTTACATAAAAAGTGTATGTATGAAAGTTTGTAATTTGTTTCGACTCAATGTCTTACCTGTTTCGCAATCGTTTCCAGTATAGCCCAGTACGCAGGCACAAGTATAGTCGTTCACTCCATCAGTACAAGTTCCTCCATTCTGACAGGGGTCAGGAGTACAATCGTCGATATCTGTGCAAAATGAGTTCCAAACACAATAAATGGGATAAAAGTGACGAGAATAACATTTCATTGTTGACATATTTATTTTCATTTAGCGGATAACTGGAAAATCAAGACAACAAAACCGGCATTTTAAGGGCTAATAATGTCATTTTGATTTGAATTAATTCATTTGTAAAACTAATCATACATTATTCAATTAAAATTGATCAAATAAATATCTCTTGAAATGTTTTTCTCTTTTCCAAAATCGAGGCTTTAGCAAGAAAATATATTCATGAAAAGAATATCATCGTCTCAGAAAACTTAGCGTGCCCCTGCCAGACAGAAAGGGTCACCAAAGCAAACGTTTTTGTTCTTACTTGAAAACAAATGATTCTTGGGAAAGATTGTTGTGGTAATCACAATTTCAAATCTGTTCTTAAAATGACCATGCACTTCCGTTTTCCATGTGTCAACTTGAGATGATTAAGAGTGTAGTTTCCCTTATTTTTGCACTAACAGGTGGGACACTCTAATATCCTTGTCTCTACATTCACTCCTGTCGACTCTGAATAAAAAAAAACCTCCGAGGTTTTGCTCACCAATGACCAAAGGTTTCTTTCATTTCATTTCCTTGTTCGCTCTTTATCTATACTGTCTTGATGAGCAAGGTGCAATTACTTTACATAAAAAGTGTATGTATGAAAGTTTGTAATTTGTTTTGACTCAATGTCTTACCTGTTTCGCAATCGTTTCCAGTATAGCCCAGTACGCAGGCACAAGTATAGTCGTTCACTCCATCAGTACAAGTTCCTCCATTCTGACAGGGGTCAGGAGTACAATCGTCGATATCTGTGCAAAATGAGTTCCAAACACAATAAATGGGATAAAAGTGACGAGAATAACATTTCATTGTTGACATATTTATTTTCATTTAGCGGATAACTGGAAAATCAAGACAACAAAACCGGCATTTTAAGGGCTAATAATGTCATTTTTGATTTGAATTAATTCATTTGTAAAACTAATCATACATTATTCAATTGAAATTGATCAAATAAATATCTCTTGAAATGTTTTTCTCTTTTCCAAAATCGAGGCCTTATCAAGAAAATATATTCATGAAAAGAATATCATCGTCTCAGAAAACTTAGCGTGCCCCTGCCAGACAGAAAGGGTCACCAAAGCAAACGTTTTTGTTCTTACTTGAAAACAAATGATTCTTGGGAAAGATTGTTGTGGTAATCACAATTTCAAATCTGTTCTTAAAATGACAATGCACTTCCGTTTTCCATGTGTCAACTTGAGATGATTAAGAGTGTAGTTTCCCTTATTTTTGCACTAACAGGTGGGACACCCTAATATCTTTGTCTCTACATTCACTCCTGTCGACTCTGAATATAGAGAAATGTCTGAGATTTTTCTCACCAATGACAAAAGGTTTCTTTCTTTTCATTTCCTGGTTCGCTCTTTATCTATAATGTCTTGATGAGCAAGGTGCAATTACTTTACATAAAAAGTGTATGTATGAAAGTTTGTAATTTGTTTCGACTCAATGTCTTACCTGTTTCGCAATCGTTTCCAGTATAGCCCAGTACGCAGGCACAAGTATAGTCGTTCACTCCATCAGTACAAGTTCCTCCATTCTGACAGGGGTCAGGAGTACAATCGTCGATATCTGTGCAAAATGAGTTCCAAACACAATAAATGGGATAAAAGTGACGAGAATAACATTTCATTGTTGACATATTTATTTTCATTTAGCGGATAACTGGAAAATCAAGACAACAAAACCGGCATTTTAAGGGCTAATAATGTCATTTTGATTTGAATTAATTCATTTGTAAAACTAATCATACATTATTCAATTAAAATTGATCAAATAAATATCTCTTGAAATGTTTTTCTCTTTTCCAAAATCGAGGCTTTAGCAAGAAAATATATTCATGAAAAGAATATCATCGTCTCAGAAAACTTAGCGTGCCCCTGCCAGACAGAAAGGGTCACCAAAGCAAACGTTTTTGTTCTTACTTGAAAACAAATGATTCTTGGGAAAGATTGTTGTGGTAATCACAATTTCAAATCTGTTCTTAAAATGACCATGCACTTCCGTTTTCCATGTGTCAACTTGAGATGATTAAGAGTGTAGTTTCCCTTATTTTTGCACTAACAGGTGGGACACTCTAATATCCTTGTCTCTACATTCACTCCTGTCGACTCTGAATAAAAAAAAACCTCCGAGGTTTTGCTCACCAATGACCAAAGGTTTCTTTCATTTCATTTCCTTGTTCGCTCTTTATCTATAATGTCTTGATGAGCAAGGTGCAATTACTTTACATAAAAAGTGTATGTATGAAAGTTTGTAATTTGTTTCGACTCAATGTCTTACCTGTTTCGCAATCGTTTCCAGTATAGCCCAGTACGCAGGCACAAGTATAGTCGTTCACTCCATCAGTACAAGTTCCTCCATTCTGACAGGGGTCAGGAGTACAATCGTCGATATCTGTGCAAAATGAGTTCCAAACACAATAAATGGGATAAAAGTGACGAGAATAACATTTCATTGTTGACATATTTATTTTCATTTAGCGGATAACTGGAAAATCAAGACAACAAAACCGGCATTTTAAGGGCTAATAATGTCATTTTGATTTGAATTAATTCATTTGTAAAACTAATCATACATTATTCAATTAAAATTGATCAAATAAATATCTCTTGAAATGTTTTTCTCTTTTCCAAAATCGAGGCTTTAGCAAGAAAATATATTCATGAAAAGAATATCATCGTCTCAGAAAACTTAGCGTGCCCCTGCCAGACAGAAAGGGTCACCAAAGCAAACGTTTTTGTTCTTACTTGAAAACAAATGATTCTTGGGAAAGATTGTTGTGGTAATCACAATTTCAAATCTGTTCTTAAAATGACCATGCACTTCCGTTTTCCATGTGTCAACTTGAGATGATTAAGAGTGTAGTTTCCCTTTTTTTTGCACTAACAGGTGGGACACTCTAATATCCTTGTCTCTACATTCACTCCTGTCGACTCTGAATAAAAAAAAAACTTCCGAGGTTTTGCTCACCAATGACCAAAGGTTTCTTTCATTTCATTTCCTTGTTCGCTCTTTATCTATACTGTCTTGATGAGCAAGGTGCAATTACTTTACATAAAAAGTGTATGTATGAAAGTTTGTAATTTGTTTTGACTCAATGTCTTACCTGTTTCGCAATCGTTTCCAGTATAGCCCAGTACGCAGGCACAAGTATAGTCGTTCACTCCATCAGTACAAGTTCCTCCATTCTGACAGGGGTCAGGAGTACAATCGTCGATATCTGTGCAAAATGAGTTCCAAACACAATAAATGGGATAAAAGTGACGAGAATAACATTTCATTGTTGACATATTTATTTTCATTTAGCGGATAACTGGAAAATCAAGACAACAACACCGGCATTTTAAGGGCTAATAATGTCATTTTTGATTTGAATTAATTCATTTGTAAAACTAATCATACATTATTCAATTGAAATTGATCAAATAAATATCTCTTGAAATGTTTTTCTCTTTTCCAAAATCGAGGCCTTATCAAGAAAATATATTCATGAAAAGAATATCATCGTCTCAGAAAACTTAGCGTGCCCCTGCCAGACAGAAAGGGTCACCAAAGCAAACGTTTTTGTTCTTACTTGAAAACAAATGATTCTTGGGAAAGATTGTTGTGGTAATCACAATTTCAAATCTGTTCTTAAAATGACAATGCACTTCCGTTTTCCATGTGTCAACTTGAGATGATTAAGAGTGTAGTTTCCCTTATTTTTGCACTAACAGGTGGGACACCCTAATATCTTTGTCTCTACATTCACTCCTGTCGACTCTGAATATAGAGAAATGTCTGAGATTTTTCTCACCAATGACCAAAGGTTTCTTTCTTTTCATTTCCTGGTTCGCTCTTTATCTATAATGTCTTGATGAGCAAGGTGCAATTACTTTACATAAAAAGTGTATGTATGAAAGTTTGTAATTTGTTTCGACTCAATGTCTTACCTGTTTCGCAATCGTTTCCAGTATAGCCCAGTACGCAGGCACAAGTATAGTCGTTCACTCCATCAGTACAAGTTCCTCCATTCTGACAGGGGTCAGGAGTACAATCGTCGATATCTGTGCAAAATGAGTTCCAAACACAATAAATGGGATAAAAGTGACGAGAATAACATTTCATTGTTGACATATTTATTTTCATTTAGCGGATAACTGGAAAATCAAGACAACAAAACCGGCATTTTAAGGGCTAATAATGTCATTTTGATTTGAATTAATTCATTTGTAAAACTAATCATACATTATTCAATTAAAATTGATCAAATAAATATCTCTTGAAATGTTTTTCTCTTTTCCAAAATCGAGGCTTTAGCAAGAAAATATATTCATGAAAAGAATATCATCGTCTCAGAAAACTTAGCGTGCCCCTGCCAGACAGAAAGGGTCACCAAAGCAAACGTTTTTGTTCTTACTTGAAAACAAATGATTCTTGGGAAAGATTGTTGTGGTAATCACAATTTCAAATCTGTTCTTAAAATGACCATGCACTTCCGTTTTCCATGTGTCAACTTGAGATGATTAAGAGTGTAGTTTCCCTTATTTTTGCACTAACAGGTGGGACACTCTAATATCCTTGTCTCTACATTCACTCCTGTCGACTCTGAATAAAAAAAAACCTCCGAGGTTTTGCTCACCAATGACCAAAGGTTTCTTTCATTTCATTTCCTTGTTCGCTCTTTATCTATACTGTCTTGATGAGCAAGGTGCAATTACTTTACATAAAAAGTGTATGTATGAAAGTTTGTAATTTGTTTTGACTCAATGTCTTACCTGTTTCGCAATCGTTTCCAGTATAGCCCAGTACGCAGGCACAAGTATAGTCGTTCACTCCATCAGTACAAGTTCCTCCATTCTGACAGGGGTCAGGAGTACAATCGTCGATATCTGTGCAAAATGAGTTCCAAACACAATAAATGGGATAAAAGTGACGAGAATAACATTTCATTGTTGACATATTTATTTTCATTTAGCGGATAACTGGAAAATCAAGACAACAAAACCGGCATTTTAAGGGCTAATAATGTCATTTTTGATTTGAATTAATTCATTTGTAAAACTAATCATACATTATTCAATTGAAATTGATCAAATAAATATCTCTTGAAATGTTTTTCTCTTTTCCAAAATCGAGGCCTTATCAAGAAAATATATTCATGAAAAGAATATCATCGTCTCAGAAAACTTAGCGTGCCCCTGCCAGACAGAAAGGGTCACCAAAGCAAACGTTTTTGTTCTTACTTGAAAACAAATGATTCTTGGGAAAGATTGTTGTGGTAATCACAATTTCAAATCTGTTCTTAAAATGACAATGCACTTCCGTTTTCCATGTGTCAACTTGAGATGATTAAGAGTGTAGTTTCCCTTATTTTTGCACTAACAGGTGGGACACCCTAATATCTTTGTCTCTACATTCACTCCTGTCGACTCTGAATATAGAGAAATGTCTGAGATTTTTCTCACCAATGACAAAAGGTTTCTTTCTTTTCATTTCCTGGTTCGCTCTTTATCTATAATGTCTTGATGAGCAAGGTGCAATTACTTTACATAAAAAGTGTATGTATGAAAGTTTGTAATTTGTTTCGACTCAATGTCTTACCTGTTTCGCAATCGTTTCCAGTATAGCCCAGTACGCAGGCACAAGTATAGTCGTTCACTCCATCAGTACAAGTTCCTCCATTCTGACAGGGGTCAGGAGTACAATCGTCGATATCTGTGCAAAATGAGTTCCAAACACAATAAATGGGATAAAAGTGACGAGAATAACATTTCATTGTTGACATATTTATTTTCATTTAGCGGATAACTGGAAAATCAAGACAACAAAACCGGCATTTTAAGGGCTAATAATGTCATTTTGATTTGAATTAATTCATTTGTAAAACTAATCATACATTATTCAATTAAAATTGATCAAATAAATATCTCTTGAAATGTTTTTCTCTTTTCCAAAATCGAGGCTTTAGCAAGAAAATATATTCATGAAAAGAATATCATCGTCTCAGAAAACTTAGCGTGCCCCTGCCAGACAGAAAGGGTCACCAAAGCAAACGTTTTTGTTCTTACTTGAAAACAAATGATTCTTGGGAAAGATTGTTGTGGTAATCACAATTTCAAATCTGTTCTTAAAATGACCATGCACTTCCGTTTTCCATGTGTCAACTTGAGATGATTAAGAGTGTAGTTTCCCTTATTTTTGCACTAACAGGTGGGACACTCTAATATCCTTGTCTCTACATTCACTCCTGTCGACTCTGAATAAAAAAAAACCTCCGAGGTTTTGCTCACCAATGACCAAAGGTTTCTTTCATTTCATTTCCTTGTTCGCTCTTTATCTATACTGTCTTGATGAGCAAGGTGCAATTACTTTACATAAAAAGTGTATGTATGAAAGTTTGTAATTTGTTTTGACACAATGTCTTACCTGTTTCGCAATCGTTTCCAGTATAGCCCAGTACGCAGGCACAAGTATAGTCGTTCACTCCATCAGTACAAGTTCCTCCATTCTGACAGGGGTCAGGAGTACAATCGTCGATATCTGTGCAAAATGAGTTCCAAACACAATAAATGGGATAAAAGTGACGAGAATAACATTTCATTGTTGACATATTTATTTTCATTTAGCGGATAACTGGAAAATCAAGACAACAAAACCGGCATTTTAAGGGCTAATGATGTCATTTTTTATTTGAATTAATTCATTTGTAAAACTAATCATACATTATTTAATTGAAATTGATCAACTAAATATCTCTTGAAATGTTTTTCTCTTTTCCAAAATCGAGGCTTTAGCAAGAAAATATATTCATGAAAAGAATATCATCGTCTCAGAAAACTTAGCGTGCCCCTGCCAGACAGAAAGGGTCACCAAAGCAAACGTTTTTGTTCTTAATTGAAAACAAATGATTCTTGGGAAAGATTGTTGTGGTAATCACAATTTCAAATCTGTTCTTAAAATGACCATGCACTTCCGTTTTCCATGTGTCAACTTGAGATGATTAAGAGTGTAGTTTCCCTTTTTTTTGCACTAACAGGTGGGACACTCTAATATCCTTGTCTCTACATTCACTCCTGTCGACTCTGAATAAAAAAAAAAACTTCCGAGGTTTTGCTCACCAATGACCAAAGGTTTCTTTCATTTCATTTCCTTGTTCGCTCTTTATCTATAATGTCTTGATGAGCAAGGTGCAATTACTTTACATAAAAAGTGTATGTATGAAAGTTTGTAATTTGTTTCGACTCAATGTCTTACCTGTTTCGCAATCGTTTCCAGTATAGCCCAGTACGCAGGCACAAGTATAGTCGTTCACTCCATCAGTACAAGTTCCTCCATTCTGACAGGGGTCAGGAGTACAATCGTCGATATCTGTGCAAAATGAGTTCCAAACACAATAAATGGGATAAAAGTGACGAGAATAACATTTCATTGTTGACATATTTATTTTCATTTAGCGGATAACTGGAAAATCAAGACAACAAAACCGGCATTTTAAGGGCTAATAATGTCATTTTGATTTGAATTAATTCATTTGTAAAACTAATCATACATTATTCAATTAAAATTGATCAAATAAATATCTCTTGAAATGTTTTTCTCTTTTCCAAAATCGAGGCTTTAGCAAGAAAATATATTCATGAAAAGAATATCATCGTCTCAGAAAACTAAGCGTGCCCCTGCCAGACAGAAAGGGTCACCAAAGCAAACGTTTTTGTTCTTACTTGAAAACAAATGATTCTTGGGAAAGATTGTTGTGGTAATCACAATTTCAAATCTGTTCTTAAAATGACCATGCACTTCCGTTTTCCATGTGTCAACTTGAGATGATTAAGAGTGTAGTTTCCCTTATTTTTGCACTAACAGGTGGGACACTCTAATATCCTTGTCTCTACATTCACTCCTGTCGACTCTGAATAAAAAAAAACCTCCGAGGTTTTGCTCACCAATGACCAAAGGTTTCTTTCATTTCATTTCCTTGTTCGCTCTTTATCTATACTGTCTTGATGAGCAAGGTGCAATTACTTTACATAAAAAGTGTATGTATGAAAGTTTGTAATTTGTTTTGACACAATGTCTTACCTGTTTCGCAATCGTTTCCAGTATAGCCCAGTACGCAGGCACAAGTATAGTCGTTCACTCCATCAGTACAAGTTCCTCCATTCTGACAGGGGTCAGGAGTACAATCGTCGATATCTGTGCAAAATGAGTTCCAAACACAATAAATGGGATAAAAGTGACGAGAATAACATTTCATTGTTGACATATTTATTTTCATTTAGCGGATAACTGGAAAATCAAGACAACAAAACCGGCATTTTAAGGGCTAATGATGTCATTTTTTATTTGAATTAATTCATTTGTAAAACTAATCATACATTATTCAATTGAAATTGATCAACTAAATATCTCTTGAAATGTTTTTCTCTTTTCCAAAATCGAGGCTTTAGCAAGAAAATATATTCATGAAAAGAATATCATCGTCTCAGAAAACTTAGCGTGCCCCTGCCAGACAGAAAGGGTCACCAAAGCAAACGTTTTTGTTCTTACTTGAAAACAAATGATTCTTGGGAAAGATTGTTGTGGTAATCACAATTTCAAATCTGTTCTTAAAATGACCATGCACTTCCGTTTTCCATGTGTCAACTTGAGATGATTAAGAGTGTAGTTTCCCTTTTTTTTGCACTAACAGGTGGGACACTCTAATATCCTTGTCTCTACATTCACTCCTGTCGACTCTGAATAAAAAAAAAACTTCCGAGGTTTTGCTCACCAATGACCAAAGGTTTCTTTCATTTCATTTCCTTGTTCGCTCTTTATCTATACTGTCTTGATGAGCAAGGTGCAATTACTTTACATAAAAAGTGTATGTATGAAAGTTTGTAATTTGTTTTGACTCAATGTCTTACCTGTTTCGCAATCGTTTCCAGTATAGCCCAGTACGCAGGCACAAGTATAGTCGTTCACTCCATCAGTACAAGTTCCTCCATTCTGACAGGGGTCAGGAGTACAATCGTCGATATCTGTGCAAAATGAGTTCCAAACACAATAAATGGGATAAAAGTGACGAGAATAACATTTCATTGTTGACATATTTATTTTCATTTAGCGGATAACTGGAAAATCAAGACAACAACACCGGCATTTTAAGGGCTAATAATGTCATTTTTGATTTGAATTAATTCATTTGTAAAACTAATCATACATTATTCAATTGAAATTGATCAAATAAATATCTCTTGAAATGTTTTTCTCTTTTCCAAAATCGAGGCCTTATCAAGAAAATATATTCATGAAAAGAATATCATCGTCTCAGAAAACTTAGCGTGCCCCTGCCAGACAGAAAGGGTCACCAAAGCAAACGTTTTTGTTCTTACTTGAAAACAAATGATTCTTGGGAAAGATTGTTGTGGTAATCACAATTTCAAATCTGTTCTTAAAATGACAATGCACTTCCGTTTTCCATGTGTCAACTTGAGATGATTAAGAGTGTAGTTTCCCTTATTTTTGCACTAACAGGTGGGACACCCTAATATCTTTGTCTCTACATTCACTCCTGTCGACTCTGAATATAGAGAAATGTCTGAGATTTTTCTCACCAATGACTAAAGGTTTCTTTCTTTTCATTTCCTGGTTCGCTCTTTATCTATAATGTCTTGATGAGCAAGGTGCAATTACTTTACATAAAAAGTGTATGTATGAAAGTTTGTAATTTGTTTCGACTCAATGTCTTACCTGTTTCGCAATCGTTTCCAGTATAGCCCAGTACGCAGGCACAAGTATAGTCGTTCACTCCATCAGTACAAGTTCCTCCATTCTGACAGGGGTCAGGAGTACAATCGTCGATATCTGTGCAAAATGAGTTCCAAACACAATAAATGGGATAAAAGTGACGAGAATAACATTTCATTGTTGACATATTTATTTTCATTTAGCGGATAACTGGAAAATCAAGACAACAAAACCGGCATTTTAAGGGCTAATAATGTCATTTTGATTTGAATTAATTCATTTGTAAAACTAATCATACATTATTCAATTAAAATTGATCAAATAAATATCTCTTGAAATGTTTTTCTCTTTTCCAAAATCGAGGCTTTAGCAAGAAAATATATTCATGAAAAGAATATCATCGTCTCAGAAAACTTAGCGTGCCCCTGCCAGACAGAAAGGGTCACCAAAGCAAACGTTTTTGTTCTTACTTGAAAACAAATGATTCTTGGGAAAGATTGTTGTGGTAATCACAATTTCAAATCTGTTCTTAAAATGACCATGCACTTCCGTTTTCCATGTGTCAACTTGAGATGATTAAGAGTGTAGTTTCCCTTATTTTTGCACTAACAGGTGGGACACTCTAATATCCTTGTCTCTACATTCACTCCTGTCGACTCTGAATAAAAAAAAACCTCCGAGGTTTTGCTCACCAATGACCAAAGGTTTCTTTCATTTCATTTCCTTGTTCGCTCTTTATCTATACTGTCTTGATGAGCAAGGTGCAATTACTTTACATAAAAAGTGTATGTATGAAAGTTTGTAATTTGTTTTGACTCAATGTCTTACCTGTTTCGCAATCGTTTCCAGTATAGCCCAGTACGCAGGCACAAGTATAGTCGTTCACTCCATCAGTACAAGTTCCTCCATTCTGACAGGGGTCAGGAGTACAATCGTCGATATCTGTGCAAAATGAGTTCCAAACACAATAAATGGGATAAAAGTGACGAGAATAACATTTCATTGTTGACATATTTATTTTCATTTAGCGGATAACTGGAAAATCAAGACAACAAAACCGGCATTTTAAGGGCTAATAATGTCATTTTTGATTTGAATTAATTCATTTGTAAAACTAATCATACATTATTCAATTGAAATTGATCAAATAAATATCTCTTGAAATGTTTTTCTCTTTTCCAAAATCGAGGCCTTATCAAGAAAATATATTCATGAAAAGAATATCATCGTCTCAGAAAACTTAGCGTGCCCCTGCCAGACAGAAAGGGTCACCAAAGCAAACGTTTTTGTTCTTACTTGAAAACAAATGATTCTTGGGAAAGATTGTTGTGGTAATCACAATTTCAAATCTGTTCTTAAAATGACAATGCACTTCCGTTTTCCATGTGTCAACTTGAGATGATTAAGAGTGTAGTTTCCCTTATTTTTGCACTAACAGGTGGGACACCCTAATATCTTTGTCTCTACATTCACTCCTGTCGACTCTGAATATAGAGAAATGTCTGAGATTTTTCTCACCAATGACAAAAGGTTTCTTTCTTTTCATTTCCTGGTTCGCTCTTTATCTATAATGTCTTGATGAGCAAGGTGCAATTACTTTACATAAAAAGTGTATGTATGAAAGTTTGTAATTTGTTTCGACTCAATGTCTTACCTGTTTCGCAATCGTTTCCAGTATAGCCCAGTACGCAGGCACAAGTATAGTCGTTCACTCCATCAGTACAAGTTCCTCCATTCTGACAGGGGTCAGGAGTACAATCGTCGATATCTGTGCAAAATGAGTTCCAAACACAATAAATGGGATAAAAGTGACGAGAATAACATTTCATTGTTGACATATTTATTTTCATTTAGCGGATAACTGGAAAATCAAGACAACAAAACCGGCATTTTAAGGGCTAATAATGTCATTTTGATTTGAATTAATTCATTTGTAAAACTAATCATACATTATTCAATTAAAATTGATCAAATAAATATCTCTTGAAATGTTTTTCTCTTTTCCAAAATCGAGGCTTTAGCAAGAAAATATATTCATGAAAAGAATATCATCGTCTCAGAAAACTTAGCGTGCCCCTGCCAGACAGAAAGGGTCACCAAAGCAAACGTTTTTGTTCTTACTTGAAAACAAATGATTCTTGGGAAAGATTGTTGTGGTAATCACAATTTCAAATCTGTTCTTAAAATGACCATGCACTTCCGTTTTCCATGTGTCAACTTGAGATGATTAAGAGTGTAGTTTCCCTTATTTTTGCACTAACAGGTGGGACACTCTAATATCCTTGTCTCTACATTCACTCCTGTCGACTCTGAATAAAAAAAAACCTCCGAGGTTTTGCTCACCAATGACCAAAGGTTTCTTTCATTTCATTTCCTTGTTCGCTCTTTATCTATACTGTCTTGATGAGCAAGGTGCAATTACTTTACATAAAAAGTGTATGTATGAAAGTTTGTAATTTGTTTTGACACAATGTCTTACCTGTTTCGCAATCGTTTCCAGTATAGCCCAGTACGCAGGCACAAGTATAGTCGTTCACTCCATCAGTACAAGTTCCTCCATTCTGACAGGGGTCAGGAGTACAATCGTCGATATCTGTGCAAAATGAGTTCCAAACACAATAAATGGGATAAAAGTGACGAGAATAACATTTCATTGTTGACATATTTATTTTCATTTAGCGGATAACTGGAAAATCAAGACAACAAAACCGGCATTTTAAGGGCTAATGATGTCATTTTTTATTTGAATTAATTCATTTGTAAAACTAATCATACATTATTCAATTGAAATTGATCAACTAAATATCTCTTGAAATGTTTTTCTCTTTTCCAAAATCGAGGCTTTAGCAAGAAAATATATTCATGAAAAGAATATCATCGTCTCAGAAAACTTAGCGTGCCCCTGCCAGACAGAAAGGGTCACCAAAGCAAACGTTTTTGTTCTTAATTGAAAACAAATGATTCTTGGGAAAGATTGTTGTGGTAATCACAATTTCAAATCTGTTCTTAAAATGACCATGCACTTCCGTTTTCCATGTGTCAACTTGAGATGATTAAGAGTGTAGTTTCCCTTTTTTTTGCACTAACAGGTGGGACACTCTAATATCCTTGTCTCTACATTCACTCCTGTCGACTCTGAATAAAAAAAAAAACTTCCGAGGTTTTGCTCACCAATGACCAAAGGTTTCTTTCATTTCATTTCCTTGTTCGCTCTTTATCTATAATGTCTTGATGAGCAAGGTGCAATTACTTTACATAAAAAGTGTATGTATGAAAGTTTGTAATTTGTTTCGACTCAATGTCTTACCTGTTTCGCAATCGTTTCCAGTATAGCCCAGTACGCAGGCACAAGTATAGTCGTTCACTCCATCAGTACAAGTTCCTCCATTCTGACAGGGGTCAGGAGTACAATCGTCGATATCTGTGCAAAATGAGTTCCAAACACAATAAATGGGATAAAAGTGACGAGAATAACATTTCATTGTTGACATATTTATTTTCATTTAGCGGATAACTGGAAAATCAAGACAACAAAACCGGCATTTTAAGGGCTAATAATGTCATTTTGATTTGAATTAATTCATTTGTAAAACTAATCATACATTATTCAATTAAAATTGATCAAATAAATATCTCTTGAAATGTTTTTCTCTTTTCCAAAATCGAGGCTTTAGCAAGAAAATATATTCATGAAAAGAATATCATCGTCTCAGAAAACTAAGCGTGCCCCTGCCAGACAGAAAGGGTCACCAAAGCAAACGTTTTTGTTCTTACTTGAAAACAAATGATTCTTGGGAAAGATTGTTGTGGTAATCACAATTTCAAATCTGTTCTTAAAATGACCATGCACTTCCGTTTTCCATGTGTCAACTTGAGATGATTAAGAGTGTAGTTTCCCTTATTTTTGCACTAACAGGTGGGACACTCTAATATCCTTGTCTCTACATTCACTCCTGTCGACTCTGAATAAAAAAAAACCTCCGAGGTTTTGCTCACCAATGACCAAAGGTTTCTTTCATTTCATTTCCTTGTTCGCTCTTTATCTATACTGTCTTGATGAGCAAGGTGCAATTACTTTACATAAAAAGTGTATGTATGAAAGTTTGTAATTTGTTTTGACACAATGTCTTACCTGTTTCGCAATCGTTTCCAGTATAGCCCAGTACGCAGGCACAAGTATAGTCGTTCACTCCATCAGTACAAGTTCCTCCATTCTGACAGGGGTCAGGAGTACAATCGTCGATATCTGTGCAAAATGAGTTCCAAACACAATAAATGGGATAAAAGTGACGAGAATAACATTTCATTGTTGACATATTTATTTTCATTTAGCGGATAACTGGAAAATCAAGACAACAAAACCGGCATTTTAAGGGCTAATGATGTCATTTTTTATTTGAATTAATTCATTTGTAAAACTAATCATACATTATTCAATTGAAATTGATCAACTAAATATCTCTTGAAATGTTTTTCTCTTTTCCAAAATCGAGGCTTTAGCAAGAAAATATATTCATGAAAAGAATATCATCGTCTCAGAAAACTTAGCGTGCCCCTGCCAGACAGAAAGGGTCACCAAAGCAAACGTTTTTGTTCTTACTTGAAAACAAATGATTCTTGGGAAAGATTGTTGTGGTAATCACAATTTCAAATCTGTTCTTAAAATGACAATGCACTTCCGTTTTCCATGTGTCAACTTGAGATGATTAAGAGTGTAGTTTCCCTTATTTTTGCACTAACAGGTGGGACACTCTAATATCCTTGTCTCTACATTCACTCCTGTCGACTCTGAATAAAAAAAAACCTCCGAGGTTTTGCTCACCAATGACCAAAGGTTTCTTTCATTTCATTTCCTTGTTCGCTCTTTATCTATACTGTCTTGATGAGCAAGGTGCAATTACTTTACATAAAAAGTGTATGTATGAAAGTTTGTAATTTGTTTTGACACAATGTCTTACCTGTTTCGCAATCGTTTCCAGTATAGCCCAGTACGCAGGCACAAGTATAGTCGTTCACTCCATCAGTACAAGTTCCTCCATTCTGACAGGGGTCAGGAGTACAATCGTCGATATCTGTGCAAAATGAGTTCCAAACACAATAAATGGGATAAAAGTGACGAGAATAACATTTCATTGTTGACATATTTATTTTCATTTAGCGGATAACTGGAAAATCAAGACAACAAAACCAGCATTTTAAGGGCTAATGATGTCATTTTTTATTTGAATTAATTCATTTGTAAAACTAATCATACATTATTCAATTGAAATTGATCAACTAAATATCTCTTGAAATGTTTTTCTCTTTTCCAAAATCGAGGCTTTAGCAAGAAAATATATTCATGAAAAGAATATCATCGTCTCAGAAAACTTAGCGTGCCCCTGCCAGACAGAAAGGGTCACCAAAGCAAACGTTTTTGTTCTTACTTGAAAACAAATGATTCTTGGGAAAGATTGTTGTGGTAATCACAATTTCAAATCTGTTCTTAAAATGACCATGCACTTCCGTTTTCCATGTGTCAACTTGAGATGATTAAGAGTGTAGTTTCCCTTTTTTTTGCACTAACAGGTGGGACACTCTAATATCCTTGTCTCTACATTCACTCCTGTCGACTCTGAATAAAAAAAAAACTTCCGAGGTTTTGCTCACCAATGACCAAAGGTTTCTTTCATTTCATTTCCTTGTTCGCTCTTTATCTATACTGTCTTGATGAGCAAGGTGCAATTACTTTACATAAAAAGTGTATGTATGAAAGTTTGTAATTTGTTTTGACTCAATGTCTTACCTGTTTCGCAATCGTTTCCAGTATAGCCCAGTACGCAGGCACAAGTATAGTCGTTCACTCCATCAGTACAAGTTCCTCCATTCTGACAGGGGTCAGGAGTACAATCGTCGATATCTGTGCAAAATGAGTTCCAAACACAATAAATGGGATAAAAGTGACGAGAATAACATTTCATTGTTGACATATTTATTTTCATTTAGCGGATAACTGGAAAATCAAGACAACAAAACCAGCATTTTAAGGGCTAATGATGTCATTTTTTATTTGAATTAATTCATTTGTAAAACTAATCATACATTATTCAATTGAAATTGATCAACTAAATATCTCTTGAAATGTTTTTCTCTTTTCCAAAATCGAGGCTTTAGCAAGAAAATATATTCATGAAAAGAATATCATCGTCTCAGAAAACTTAGCGTGCCCCTGCCAGACAGAAAGGGTCACCAAAGCAAACGTTTTTGTTCTTACTTGAAAACAAATGATTCTTGGGAAAGATTGTTGTGGTAATCACAATTTCAAATCTGTTCTTAAAATGACCATGCACTTCCGTTTTCCATGTGTCAACTTGAGATGATTAAGAGTGTAGTTTCCCTTTTTTTTGCACTAACAGGTGGGACACTCTAATATCCTTGTCTCTACATTCACTCCTGTCGACTCTGAATAAAAAAAAAACTTCCGAGGTTTTGCTCACCAATGACCAAAGGTTTCTTTCATTTCATTTCCTTGTTCGCTCTTTATCTATACTGTCTTGATGAGCAAGGTGCAATTACTTTACATAAAAAGTGTATGTATGAAAGTTTGTAATTTGTTTTGACTCAATGTCTTACCTGTTTCGCAATCGTTTCCAGTATAGCCCAGTACGCAGGCACAAGTATAGTCGTTCACTCCATCAGTACAAGTTCCTCCATTCTGACAGGGGTCAGGAGTACAATCGTCGATATCTGTGCAAAATGAGTTCCAAACACAATAAATGGGATAAAAGTGACGAGAATAACATTTCATTGTTGACATATTTATTTTCATTTAGCGGATAACTGGAAAATCAAGACAACAAAACCGGCATTTTAAGGGCTAATAATGTCATTTTTGATTTGAATTAATTCATTTGTAAAACTAATCATACATTATTCAATTGAAATTGATCAAATAAATATCTCTTGAAATGTTTTTCTCTTTTCCAAAATCGAGGCCTTATCAAGAAAATATATTCATGAAAAGAATATCATCGTCTCAGAAAACTTAGCGTGCCCCTGCCAGACAGAAAGGGTCACCAAAGCAAACGTTTTTGTTCTTACTTGAAAACAAATGATTCTTGGGAAAGATTGTTGTGGTAATCACAATTTCAAATCTGTTCTTAAAATGACCATGCACTTCCGTTTTCCATGTGTCAACTTGAGATGATTAAGAGTGTAGTTTCCCTTATTTTTGCACTAACAGGTGGGACACCCTAATATCTTTGTCTCTACATTCACTCCTGTCGACTCTGAATATAGAGAAATGTCTGAGATTTTTCTCACCAATGACTAAAGGTTTCTTTCTTTTCATTTCCTGGTTCGCTCTTTATCTATAATGTCTTGATGAGCAAGGTGCAATTACTTTACATAAAAAGTGTATGTATGAAAGTTTGTAATTTGTTTCGACTCAATGTCTTACCTGTTTCGCAATCGTTTCCAGTATAGCCCAGTACGCAGGCACAAGTATAGTCGTTCACTCCATCAGTACAAGTTCCTCCATTCTGACAGGGGTCAGGAGTACAATCGTCGATATCTGTGCAAAATGAGTTCCAAACACAATAAATGGGATAAAAGTGACGAGAATAACATTTCATTGTTGACATATTTATTTTCATTTAGCGGATAACTGGAAAATCAAGACAACAAAACCGGCATTTTAAGGGCTAATAATGTCATTTTGATTTGAATTAATTCATTTGTAAAACTAATCATACATTATTCAATTAAAATTGATCAAATAAATATCTCTTGAAATGTTTTTCTCTTTTCCAAAATCGAGGCTTTAGCAAGAAAATATATTCATGAAAAGAATATCATCGTCTCAGAAAACTTAGCGTGCCCCTGCCAGACAGAAAGGGTCACCAAAGCAAACGTTTTTGTTCTTACTTGAAAACAAATGATTCTTGGGAAAGATTGTTGTGGTAATCACAATTTCAAATCTGTTCTTAAAATGACCATGCACTTCCGTTTTCCATGTGTCAACTTGAGATGATTAAGAGTGTAGTTTCCCTTATTTTTGCACTAACAGGTGGGACACCCTAATATCTTTGTCTCTACATTCACTCCTGTCGACTCTGAATATAGAGAAATGTCTGAGATTTTTCTCACCAATGACTAAAGGTTTCTTTCTTTTCATTTCCTGTTTCGCTCTTTATATATAATGTCTTGATGAGCAAGGTGCAATTACTTTACATAAAAAGTGTATGTATGAAAGTTTGTAATTTGTTTCGACTCAATGTCTTACCTGTTTCGCAATCGTTTCCAGTATAGCCCAGTACGCAGGCACAAGTATAGTCGTTCACTCCATCAGTACAAGTTCCTCCATTCTGACAGGGGTCAGGAGTACAATCGTCGATATCTGTGCAAAATGAGTTCCAAACACAATAAATGGGATAAAAGTGACGAGAATAACATTTCATTGTTGACATATTTATTTTCATTTAGCGGATAACTGGAAAATCAAGACAACAAAACCGGCATTTTAAGGGCTAATAATGTCATTTTGATTTGAATTAATTCATTTGTAAAACTAATCATACATTATTCAATTAAAATTGATCAAATAAATATCTCTTGAAATGTTTTTCTCTTTTCCAAAATCGAGGCTTTAGCAAGAAAATATATTCATGAAAAGAATATCATCGTCTCAGAAAACTTAGCGTGCCCCTGCCAGACAGAAAGGGTCACCAAAGCAAACGTTTTTGTTCTTACTTGAAAACAAATGATTCTTGGGAAAGATTGTTGTGGTAATCACAATTTCAAATCTGTTCTTAAAATGACCATGCACTTCCGTTTTCCATGTGTCAACTTGAGATGATTAAGAGTGTAGTTTCCCTTATTTTTGCACTAACAGGTGGGACACTCTAATATCCTTGTCTCTACATTCACTCCTGTCGACTCTGAATAAAAAAAAACCTCCGAGGTTTTGCTCACCAATGACCAAAGGTTTCTTTCATTTCATTTCCTTGTTCGCTCTTTATCTATACTGTCTTGATGAGCAAGGTGCAATTACTTTACATAAAAAGTGTATGTATGAAAGTTTGTAATTTGTTTTGACTCAATGTCTTACCTGTTTCGCAATCGTTTCCAGTATAGCCCAGTACGCAGGCACAAGTATAGTCGTTCACTCCATCAGTACAAGTTCCTCCATTCTGACAGGGGTCAGGAGTACAATCGTCGATATCTGTGCAAAATGAGTTCCAAACACAATAAATGGGATAAAGGTGACGAGAATAACATTTCATTGTTGACATATTTATTTTAATTTAGCGGATAACTAGAAAATCAAGACAACAAAACCGGCATTTTAAGGGCTAATAATGTCATTTTTTATTTGAATTAATTCATTTGTAAAACTAATCATACATTATTCAATTGAAATTGATCAAATAAATATCTCTTGAAATGTTTTTCTCTTTTCCAAAATCGAGGCCTTATCAAGAAAATATATTCATGAAAAGAATATCATCGTCTCAGAAAACTTAGCGTGCCCCTGCCAGACAGAAAGGGTCACCAAAGCAAACGTTTTTGTTCTTACTTGAAAACAAATGATTCTTGGGAAAGATTGTTGTGATAATCACAATTTCAAATCTGTTCTTAAAATGACCATGCACTTCCGTTTTCCATGTGTCAACTTGAGATGATTAAGAGTGTAGTTTCCCTTATTTTTGCACTAACAGGTGGGACACCCTAATATCTTTGTCTCTACATTCACTCCTGTCGACTCTGAATATAGAGAAATGTCTGAGATTTTTCTCACCAATGACTAAAGGTTTCTTTCTTTTCATTTCCTGGTTCGCTCTTTATCTATACTGTCTTGATGAGCAAGGTGCAATTACTTTACATAAAAAGTGTATGTATGAAAGTTTGTAATTTGTTTCGACTCAATGTCTTACCTGTTTCGCAATCGTTTCCAGTATAGCCCAGTACGCAGGCACAAGTATAGTCGTTCACTCCATCAGTACAAGTTCCTCCATTCTGACAGGGGTCAGGAGTACAATCGTCGATATCTGTGCAAAATGAGTTCCAAACACAATAAATGGGATAAAAGTGACGAGAATAACATTTCATTGTTGACATATTTATTTTCATTTAGCGGATAACTGGAAAATCAAGACAACAAAACCGGCATTTTAAGGGCTAATAATGTCATTTTTTATTTGAATTAATTCATTTGTAAAACTAATCATACATTATTCAATTGAAATTGATCAAATAAATATTTTTTTATTGAAATGTTTTTCTCTTTTCCAAAATCGAGGCCTTATCAAGAAAATATATTCATGAAAAGAATATCATCGTCTCAGAAAACTTAGCGTGCCTCTGCCAGACAGAAAGGGTCACCAAAGCAAACGTTTTTGTTCTTACTTGAAAACAAATGATTCTTGGGAAAGATTGTTGTGATAATCACAATTTCAAATCTGTTCTTAAAATGACCATGCACTTCCGTTTTCCATGTGTCAACTTGAGATGATTAAGAGTGTAGTTTCCCTTATTTTTGCACTAACAGGTGGGAAACCCTAATATCTTTGTCTCTACATTCACTCCTGTCGACTCTGAATATAGAGAAATGTCTGAGATTTTTCTCACCAATGACTAAAGGTTTCTTTCTTTTCTTTTCCTGGTTCGCTCTTTATCTATAATGTCTTGATGAGCAAGGTGCAATTACTTTACATAAAAAGTGTATGTATGAAAGTTTGTAATTTGTTTCGACTCAATGTCTTACCTGTTTCGCAATCGTTTCCAGTATAGCCCAGTACGCAGGCACAAGTATAGTCGTTCACTCCATCAGTACAAGTTCCTCCGTTCTGACAGGGGTCAGGAGTACAATCGTCGATATCTGTGCAAAATGAGTTCCAAACACAATAAATGGGATAAAAGTGACGAGAATAACATTTCATTGTTGACATATTTATTTTCATTTAGCGGATAACTGGAAAATCAAGACAACAAAACCGGCATTTTAAGGGCTAATAATGTCATTTTTGATTTGAATTAATTCATTTGTAAAACTAATCATACATTATTCAATTGAAATTGATCAAATAAATATCTCTTGAAATGTTTTTCTCTTTTCCAAAATCGAGGCCTTATCAAGAAAATATATTCATGAAAAGAATATCATCGTCTCAGAAAACTTAGTGTGCCCCAGCCAGACAGAAAGGGTCACCAAAGCAAACGTTTTTGTTCTTACTGGAAAACAAATGATTATTGGGAAAGATTGTTGTGGTAAACACAATTTTAAATCTGTTCTTAACCCGTTCCTTCCGAAATTATTCAGCCTAATAGCCACCCCACAAACGAGATTAAAAATCGAAAACTCGACTCCTTCGCTGCCGTAGCGTGCGACTGTTCAGCGCGCGGCACAATGCGTGTGCGTTGAAACGACCTAAAGCCTGGTCAGTCGCTTCGCGACGAGCAGGAACTTAGCGCATGCGCAGATCATTTGGCAATTTGCCGTGCTCCAACCCCTAAGTTCTTTCAGCTCTTCCGTAGATAGGTTTTTTTTCTTCGTTATCTTTTCTTCCTCTTCTACCTCCTTATTTTGTTCTTCTTCTTTCTCCTCCGTATCTTTTTTTTTTCTCACTCTTATTCCTCCTCCTTCTTTTTCGTTTTCTTCTTCTTTCTATTCTTCTTATTTATCTCCTTTTATTTTGATACTCGATTTTATGAGAAAATACACAGTTTATAAAAAGTAAAATATTTCGATGTAAGTTTCTGTTGCATCAAATTGAATTGAAATAGTTTATCAGCCAAAGTTGACTGTTATAATTTACGTCGGACATTCTACTGTAGCGAAAATATATAAACATGATAAAATGAAACTCAAGAAGAATCCAGAACGGGGGGGGGGGGGGGGTGAAAGGAGAGCCAAAATAGCATACTAATGAATACAGTACAGACTATATAACGATGCGCCCTACTTTCTCTCTCTCCCTCTTTCTCTCTGTCTTGTCTGTCTGTCTCTCTCTCTCACTCTCTAAAAACCGTTCATTATACTTCATCTCTTTCATACTGTTTTCTGTTCCGCGATTTCCTAAAGCACGTTTCGACATATAAATAAGAATTGTTAATCATAACGCATAGCCAGATTTTACCCTATCTAAAATATTGATGCAAATATATTACAATCATGGAAATATAAAGGAATAAACAAGAGGATGTGATTAAATAAAATGTCACAGACAAAAAGATGATAGGGGAAATGTTTGCTTCTCTCTCTCTTGATCGCTCGCTCTCTCAACGCCAGTTTCCATCTTTCTTCTGCTACTGCTTTCTGTTCCGCTATTTGTTTTTATACCGAAATTGTTCCTTCCGATTTTGAGAAAAATTATTATACAATATTTTTTTAAATGATAAGAAAAAAACGGAACTAATGGCTGATATCGAAATGAGAAGAATATTATTGTACAATAATTAAACAAGTACGAGTTTGGATATAAAAACATCTCTTTTGCATACAATCAATGTGAAGCAATCTTTTTTGACAGAACTAATATACGTCGGACGAAGGAAAACTCCTTGGTCGGACATTATACTTTAGCGAAAAGATTTTTTTGTTAAAGAACTAAAGAAACATTCGGAACGGGGAGGGGGGCTGATCAGATAGACAACTAGCATAATAATAAATACAGTACAGACTACGTCCAACTTTCTATCCCCCTCTCTCTCTCTCCCCCTCTCTCTCTCTCTATCTGTCAATGTTTTTCCGCCATTTGCTTGAATGCCGGCATCATTCCTTCTTTGAGATAAATTATGATAACATATCCATGATGATGAAAACATATATCTTAAATACTAGGGAACAAAAATAGAGAACGAGCGGCCGGCTGTTAATGTCAAAATGAATATAACTGTACACAAATTATAGAAAGTAAAAGTTTTGATTTTGAATGTAAATCTCTGTTGCATCAAAATAAAATGAAACGTTCATTATATCGACGGAAATAATATACATCGGACATTATACTTTACCACAAAAGGGTCATCTAGAAGTAGGTGGATAATATTATAAGAGAAAGAATGAAAAGAATGAAACTTTCTCTTTCAAAAACAGAAGAATAATGGAGAGGGAGACAAGGAAAAGTACACAATAAATAAATATAAACAAGATAGGATTCTAGAGCGGAAGATGATATAGGGGAAACGAAATAGTTTGTAAGTATTGCCTGGAGAGCAAAAGATTAATTCTGTTTTATTTACTAATGTAAAGCGCTTTGATCTTGTTTTATGTAAATGCGCTATATAATATCAATATGTATGAATATATTGGCAAATGTTGACGATTCTAGTTTGTAAGTATGTATTGACAAAGTACATACAAATAAAAATGACACAGAAATGTCTGCAAGTATTTGGGACCTATATAGAATGTGAAAAGAGCTATGTCTTTGTCTTTGGCCCATGATCTCACGGCTAAGTTACGTAAGAGGAACAATGAACGTTGTCGAATGTAAAGGTTGTTGTCATGGTTATAAACTCCAACAATAGAAGAACGGAAGTAAGATAAGGGTATAATTGAATGACAATGAACTTGCTTACAGCATTGATGATCCTACATGTATAACCCTGGTTTTTTGTTGTTGTGTTTTTGGGGGAGTGGGGTCTTGTTGTTTTTGCAATCATTCAAAGATAATATCAATCATAAGAGATAAAGGAATGAACAAGAATATGTAATAAGCTAAAATGTCACAAACAAAAAGATGATGATGAGAAATGATTGTTTCTCTCTCTTTTTCTCTCTCTTTATGTGTCTCTCTCTCCCTCTCTTTTTCCTCTCTCTCTCCCCCTCTCTCCCTCTCTCTCTGTCTGTCTCTCTGTCTATCTGCCAATGTTGTTCCGCCATTTGCTTGTATGCCGGCACCATTCCTTCTTTGAGATAAATGATTATAACATAATACTGATGATGTACAAATATACCTTATATTTTGAATAGGAAACGAAAGAGAAAAGGAGCGGCTGGTAATGTCGAAATGAGAAGAATATTACTGTACAATAATTATACAAAGTAACCCTTTTGAATGTAAATATCCGTTGCATCAAATTAATATTTCAAAAAGAAGTTTATTATGCTATATTGACGGTACTATTATACGTCGGACATTGTACATTCATAAAACTAAAGGAAAACAAATCACAACTGGAGGGGGGGGGGGGGGGTTTGGAGTGACAAATATCATAAAAATGTATACAGTACAGACTATACCGTGACGTCCAACTTTCTCTTCCCCCCCCCTCTTTCTCTCTCCCGCTCTCTGTCTGTCTGTCTATCTGTCTATCTGTGAATGTCGTTTTCCATCTTCATCTTTCATATTGTTTTCTATTCCTTCATTTGCTTGTAGGCCGGCAGCATTCCTTCCGTGAGATTGATTATTATAACATATCCCTGATGATGTACTAATAATACCTTATATTCATTATGGGAAACGAAATAGAAAACGAGCAGCTGATAATGTCGAAATGAGAAGAATATTATTGAATAATAATTATGCAAAGTAAAACTTTTGAATGTAAATCTCTGTTGCATCAAACTGATACAAACATTTAGTATGCTATATTGACGATACTATTATTCGTCGGACATTATACTTTAGCCAAAAGATATAAACAAACAAAAAAGAGACAAACTAAATAATATAATTTATCTGATCTAGGAGGGGGTGGGGGTGGTGCGACAAATACTATAAAAACAAATACAGCACAGACTACGTCCAACTTTCTACCCCCCCCCTCTATCTCTATTTTTTTCTCTCCTGTCTGCTCCCCCTCTCTCTCTCTCTCTATGCCTGTCTCTCTGTCTATCTGTCAATGTCGTTTTTCCCAGTTTCATCTTTCTTATTGTTATCTATTCCTCCATTTGCTTGTACGCCGGCAGCAAGTTCCTTGAGATTAATTATTATAACATAAAATTATCCCTGATGATGTACATTATACCTTATATTTATTATAGGGAGCGAAATAGAAAACGAGCGGCTGATAATGTAAATATTAGAAGAATATTTCTGTACAATATTTATACAAAATAAAACTTTTGAATGTAAATCTCTGTTGCATCAAACTGATATAAATAAACTTTTATTATGCTATATTGACGGTACTATTATCCGTCGGACATTATGCTCTAGCCAAAAGATATAAACAAACAAAAAAGAGAAAAACTAAAGAAAAAATCTGAGGTGTGAGGGGGGGGGGGGGTAGTCGGTGAGAAAAATATCAACTTACGTCCAACTTTTCTGTCTCTCCTGCCCCCGCCCATCCCCTCTCTCTCTCCCTCTCTCTCTTTCTATGTCGTTTTCCATCTTCATCTTTCATAATGTTGTCTACTATTCCGCCATTTACTTGTATGCCGGCATCATCCCTTCCTTGAGATTAATTATTATAACATATCCCTGATATTATACGTCAGACATTATACTTTAGCGAAAAGATAATTATAATCAAACAAAAAAGAGACGAACATAAAAGAAACAAAATCAGAGTTGGAGGGGGGGGGGGGGATCGGAGATAACTTTCTATCTCCCCCTCTTTCTCAAATAATTTATATCCCCTGTCACATATACCTCTTCCCCCCCCCCTCACATATACCTTATATTTAGTATAGGGAACGAAATAGGGAACGCTATAGAGAATGAGCGGCTGATAAAGTCGAAATGAGAAGAATATTACTGTCCTATACTTATACAAAGTAAAACTTTTGAATGTAAATCTCTGTTGCATCAAACTGCTGTACAAAAATGTTTAGTATATATATTGACGTTACTATTATACGTAGGACATCATACTTTAGCCAAAAAATATAAACAAAAAAAAGAGACAAACTAAATAATAAATATGAGCTTGTTGTATGGAGGGGGAGGGGGGTCGGTGATAAAAATATCATAATAATAAATCCAAAATACACCTGATCAAAACTCGTTATCGGAGACTAAATCGAGTACAGCCTTGCGAGCCTTATCAAAGTTGAATAGAACTTTTTTCGCAGTCGCGCCATCTTGCTTTAGACTTATAATACTGCTTGTATTTTTGTTGACAATAGAGAGTTGACCTTTGGCTTTTCCTTTCAAGTGCAGTGAAGTGCATTGTTCCGCGCGTGCCGTTATATGCTTTGGTTATAAGCTTTGCGCTGTTCCCAATTGAAATACCAGCAGTATTAGTATTCTGTGCATGGAAGGTCTCAGCGAAAGTCAATATCTCTGGGACAGACATCGCGGAGCTGCATACGCTGCTGTACGAATTTCATGTGAGAGAAAACTTGACATGCTTATGAAAAAGTACAATTATAATGAATAATATTAAAGTAAACAAAACAGGAGTAATGGATAATGATAGCATATACTTTGGATAAACCCTCAAATACACTAGTTTAGTGAATTAATGGCAGGGAAAGGCAATTTTAGGCTTGTAAAGACGTCATTTACCTGCCTATTATGGGAACCTGGTATACCAGGTTCCCGTCTGTGAGTGGGCTCCACGGGAGCCTGGTATACCAGGTTCCCGGAAGGAACGGGTTAAAATGACCATGCACTTCCGTTTTCCATGTGTCAACTTGAGATGATTAAGAGTGTAGTTTCCCTTATTTTTGCACTAACAGGTGGGACACCCTAATATCTTTGTCTCTACATTCACTCCTGTCGACTCTGAATATAGAGAAATGTCTGAGATTTTTCTCACCAATGACTAAAGGTTTCTTTCTTTTCATTTCCTGGTTCGCTCTTTATCTATAATGTCTTGATGAGCAAGGTGCAATTACTTTACATAAAAAGTGTATGTATGAAAGTTTGTAATTTGTTTCGACTCAATGTCTTACCTGTTTCGCAATCGTTTCCAGTATAGCCCAGTACGCAGGCACAAGTATAGTCGTTCACTCCATCAGTACAAGTTCCTCCATTCTGACAGGGGTCAGGAGTACAATCGTCGATATCTGTGCAAAATGAGTTCCAAACACAATAAATGGGATAAAAGTGACGAGAATAACATTTCATTGTTGACATATTTATTTTCATTTAGCGGATAACTGGAAAATCAAGACAACAAAACCGGCATTTTAATGGCTAATAATGTCATTTTTGATTTGAATTAATTCATTTGTAAAACTAATCATACATTATTCAATTAAAATTGATCAAATAAATATCTCTTGAAATGTTTTTCTCTTTTCCAAAATCGAGGCTTTAGCAAGAAAATATATTCATGAAAAGAATATCATCGTCTCAGAAAACTTAGTGTGCCCCAGCCAGACAGAAAGGGTCACCAAAGCAAACGTTTTTGTTCTTACTTGAAAACAAATCATAATTGAGAAAGATTGTTGTGGTAATCACAATTTCAAATCTGTTCTTAAAATGACCATGCACTTCCGTTTACCATGTGTCAACTTGAGATGATTAAGAGTGTAGTTTTCCCTATTTCTACACTAACAGGTGGGACACCCTAATTTCTTTGTCTCTACATTCACTCCTGTCGACTCTGAATAAAGAAAAACCTCCGAGATTTTTCTCACCAATGACTAAAGGTTTCTTTCGTTTCATTTCCTAGTTCGCTTTTTATCTATAATGTCTTGATGAGCAAGGTGCAATTACTTTACATAAAAAGTGTATGTATGAAAGTTTGTAATTTGTTTTGACACAATGTCTTACCTGTTTCGCAATCGTTTCCAGTATAGCCCAGTACGCAGGCACAAGTATAGTCGTTCACTCCATCAGTACAAGTTCCTCCATTCTGACAGGGGTCAGGAGTACAATCGTCGATATCTGTGCAAAATGAGTTCCAAACACAATAAATGGGATAAAAGTGACGAGAATAACATTTCATTGTTGACATATTTATTTTAATTTAGCGGATAACTGGAAAATCAAGACAACAAAACCGGCATTTTAAGGGCTAATAATGTCATTTTTGATTTGAATTAATTCATTTGTAAAACTAATCATACATTATTCAATTAAAATTGATCAAATAAATATCTCTTGAAATGTTTTTCTCTTTTCCAAAATCGAGGCTTTAGCAAGAAAATATATTCATGAAAAGAATATCATCGTCTCAGAAAACTTAGTGTGCCCCAGCCAGACAGAAAGGGTCACCAAAGCAAACGTTTTTGTTCTTACTTGAAAACAAATCATAATTGAGAAAGATTGTTGTGGTAATCACAATTTCAAATCTGTTCTTAAAATGACCATGCACTTCCGTTTACCATGTGTCAACTTGAAATGATTAAGAGTGTAGTTTTCCTTATTTCTACACTAACAGGTGGGACACCCTAATTTCTTTGTCTCTACATTCACTCCTGTCGACTCTGAATAAAGAAAAACCTCCGAGATTTTTCTCACCAATGACTAAAGGTTTCTTTCGTTTCATTTCCTAGTTCGCTTTTTATCTATAATGTCTTGATGAGCAAGGTGCAATTACTTTACATAAAAAGTGTATGTATGAAAGTTTGTAATTTGTTTTGACACAATGTCTTACCTGTTTCGCAATCGTTTCCAGTATAGCCCAGTACGCAGGCACAAGTATAGTCGTTCACTCCATCAGTACAAGTTCCTCCATTCTGACAGGGGTCAGGAGTACAATCGTCGATATCTGTGCAAAATGAGTTCCAAACACAATAAATGGGATAAAAGTGACGAGAATAACATTTCATTGTTGACATATTTATTTTCATTTAGCGGATAACTGGAAAATCAAGACAACAAAACCGGCATTTTAATGGCTAATAATGTCATTTTTGATTTGAATTAATTCATTTGTAAAACTAATCATACATTATTCAATTAAAATTGATCAAATAAATATCTCTTGAAATGTTTTTCTCTTTTCCAAAATCGAGGCTTTAGCAAGAAAATATATTCATGAAAAGAATATCATCGTCTCAGAAAACTTAGTGTGCCCCAGCCAGACAGAAAGGGTCACCAAAGCAAACGTTTTTGTTCTTACTTGAAAACAAATCATAATTGAGAAAGATTGTTGTGGTAATCACAATTTCAAATCTGTTCTTAAAATGACCATGCACTTCCGTTTACCATGTGTCAACTTGAGATGATTAAGAGTGTAGTTTTCCCTATTTCTACACTAACAGGTGGGACACCCTAATTTCTTTGTCTCTACATTCACTCCTGTCGACTCTGAATAAAGAAAAACCTCCGAGATTTTTCTCACCAATGACTAAAGGTTTCTTTCGTTTCATTTCCTAGTTCGCTTTTTATCTATAATGTCTTGATGAGCAAGGTGCAATTACTTTACATAAAAAGTGTATGTATGAAAGTTTGTAATTTGTTTTGACACAATGTCTTACCTGTTTCGCAATCGTTTCCAGTATAGCCCAGTACGCAGGCACAAGTATAGTCGTTCACTCCATCAGTACAAGTTCCTCCATTCTGACAGGGGTCAGGAGTACAATCGTCGATATCTGTGCAAAATGAGTTCCAAACACAATAAATGGGATAAAAGTGACGAGAATAACATTTCATTGTTGACATATTTATTTTCATTTAGCGGATAACTGGAAAATCAAGACAACAAAACCGGCATTTTAAGGGCTAATAATGTCATTTTTGATTTGAATTAATTCATTTGTAAAACTAATCATACATTATTCAATTAAAATTGATCAAATAAATATCTCTTGAAATGTTTTTCTCTTTTCCAAAATCGAGGCTTTAGCAAGAAAATATATTCATGAAAAGAATATCATCGTCTCAGAAAACTTAGTGTGCCCCAGCCAGACAGAAAGGGTCACCAAAGCAAACGTTTTTGTTCTTACTTGAAAACAAATCATAATTGAGAAAGATTGTTGTGGTAATCACAATTTCAAATCTGTTCTTAAAATGACCATGTACTTCCGTTTACCATGTGTCAACTTGAGATGATTAAGAGTGTAGTTTTCCCTATTTCTACACTAACAGGTGGGACACCCTAATTTCTTTGTCTCTACATTCACTCCTGTCGACTCTGAATAAAGAAAAACCTCCGAGATTTTTCTCACCAATGACTAAAGGTTTCTTTCGTTTCATTTCCTAGTTCGCTTTTTATCTATAATGTCTTGATGAGCAAGGTGCAATTACTTTACATAAAAAGTGTATGTATGAAAGTTTGTAATTTGTTTTGACACAATGTCTTACCTGTTTCGCAATCGTTTCCAGTATAGCCCAGTACGCAGGCACAAGTATAGTCGTTCACTCCATCAGTACAAGTTCCTCCATTCTGACAGGGGTCAGGAGTACAATCGTCGATATCTGTGCAAAATGAGTTCCAAACACAATAAATGGGATAAAAGTGACGAGAATAACATTTCATTGTTGACATATTTATTTTCATTTAGCGGATAACTGGAAAATCAAGACAACAAAACCGGCATTTTAATGGCTAATAATGTCATTTTTGATTTGAATTAATTCATTTGTAAAACTAATCATACATTATTCAATTAAAATTGATCAAATAAATATCTCTTGAAATGTTTTTCTCTTTTCCAAAATCGAGGCTTTAGCAAGAAAATATATTCATGAAAAGAATATCATCGTCTCAGAAAACTTAGTGTGCCCCAGCCAGACAGAAAGGGTCACCAAAGCAAACGTTTTTGTTCTTACTTGAAAACAAATCATAATTGAGAAAGATTGTTGTGGTAATCACAATTTCAAATCTGTTCTTAAAATGACCATGCACTTCCGTTTACCATGTGTCAACTTGAAATGATTAAGAGTGTAGTTTTCCTTATTTCTACACTAACAGGTGGGACACCCTAATTTCTTTGTCTCTACATTCACTCCTGTCGACTCTGAATAAAGAAAAACCTCCGAGATTTTTCTCACCAATGACTAAAGGTTTCTTTCGTTTCATTTCCTAGTTCGCTTTTTATCTATAATGTCTTGATGAGCAAGGTGCAATTACTTTACATAAAAAGTGTATGTATGAAAGTTTGTAATTTGTTTTGACACAATGTCTTACCTGTTTCGCAATCGTTTCCAGTATAGCCGAGTACGCAGGCACAAGTATAGTCGTTCACTCCATCAGTACAAGTTCCTCCATTCTGACAGGGGTCAGGAGTACAATCGTCGATATCTGTGCAAAATGAGTTCCAAACACAATAAATGGGATAAAAGTGACGAGAATAACATTTCATTGTTGACATATTTATTTTCATTTAGCGGATAACTGGAAAATCAAGACAACAAAACCGGCATTTTAAGGGCTAATAATGTCATTTTTGATTTGAATTAATTCATTTGTAAAACTAATCATACATTATTCAATTAAAATTGATCAAATAAATATCTCTTGAAATGTTTTTCTCTTTTCCAAAATCGAGGCTTTAGCAAGAAAATATATTCATGAAAAGAATATCATCGTCTCAGAAAACTTAGTGTGCCCCAGCCAGACAGAAAGGGTCACCAAAGCAAACGTTTTTGTTCTTACTTGAAAACAAATCATAATTGAGAAAGATTGTTGTGGTAATCACAATTTCAAATCTGTTCTTAAAATGACCATGCACTTCCGTTTACCATGTGTCAACTTGAAATGATTAAGAGTGTAGTTTTCCTTATTTCTACACTAACAGGTGGGACACCCTAATTTCTTTGTCTCTACATTCACTCCTGTCGACTCTGAATAAAGAAAAACCTCCGAGATTTTTCTCACCAATGACTAAAGGTTTCTTTCGTTTCATTTCCTAGTTCGCTTTTTATCTATAATGTCTTGATGAGCAAGGTGCAATTACTTTACATAAAAAGTGTATGTATGAAAGTTTGTAATTTGTTTTGACACAATGTCTTACCTGTTTCGCAATCGTTTCCAGTATAGCCGAGTACGCAGGCACAAGTATAGTCGTTCACTCCATCAGTACAAGTTCCTCCATTCTGACAGGGGTCAGGAGTACAATCGTCGATATCTGTGCAAAATGAGTTCCAAACACAATAAATGGGATAAAAGTGACGAGAATAACATTTCATTGTTGACATATTTATTTTCATTTAGCGGATAACTGGAAAATCAAGACAACAAAACCGGCATTTTAAGGGCTAATAATGTCATTTTTGATTTGAATTAATTCATTTGTAAAACTAATCATACATTATTCAATTAAAATTGATCAAATAAATATCTCTTGAAATGTTTTTCTCTTTTCCAAAATCGAGGCTTTAGCAAGAAAATATATTCATGAAAAGAATATCATCGTCTCAGAAAACTTAGTGTGCCCCAGCCAGACAGAAAGGGTCACCAAAGCAAACGTTTTTGTTCTTACTTGAAAACAAATCATAATTGAGAAAGATTGTTGTGGTAATCACAATTTCAAATCTGTTCTTAAAATGACCATGCACTTCCGTTTACCATGTGTCAACTTGAAATGATTAAGAGTGTAGTTTTCCTTATTTCTACACTAACAGGTGGGACACCCTAATTTCTTTGTCTCTACATTCACTCCTGTCGACTCTGAATAAAGAAAAACCTCCGAGATTTTTCTCACCAATGACTAAAGGTTTCTTTCGTTTCATTTCCTAGTTCGCTTTTTATCTATAATGTCTTGATGAGCAAGGTGCAATTACTTTACATAAAAAGTGTATGTATGAAAGTTTGTAATTTGTTTTGACACAATGTCTTACCTGTTTCGCAATCGTTTCCAGTATAGCCCAGTACGCAGGCACAAGTATAGTCGTTCACTCCATCAGTACAAGTTCCTCCATTCTGACAGGGGTCAGGAGTACAATCGTCGATATCTGTGCAAAATGAGTTCCAAACACAATAAATGGGATAAAAGTGACGAGAATAACATTTCATTGTTGACATATTTATTTTCATTTAGCGGATAACTGGAAAATCAAGACAACAAAACCGGCATTTTAAGGGCTAATAATGTCATTTTTGATTTGAATTAATTCATTTGTAAAACTAATCATACATTATTCAATTAAAATTGATCAAATAAATATCTCTTGAAATGTTTTTCTCTTTTCCAAAATCGAGGCTTTAGCAAGAAAATATATTCATGAAAAGAATATCATCGTCTCAGAAAACTTAGTGTGCCCCAGCCAGACAGAAAGGGTCACCAAAGCAAACGTTTTTGTTCTTACTTGAAAACAAATCATAATTGAGAAAGATTGTTGTGGTAATCACAATTTCAAATCTGTTCTTAAAATGACCATGCACTTCCGTTTACCATGTGTCAACTTGAGATGATTAAGAGTGTAGTTTTCCTTATTTCTACACTAACAGGTGGGACACCCTAATTTCTTTGTCTCTACATTCACTCCTGTCGACTCTGAATAAAGAAAAACCTCCGAGATTTTTCTCACCAATGACTAAAGGTTTCTTTCGTTTCATTTCCTAGTTCGCTTTTTATCTATAATGTCTTGATGAGCAAGGTGCAATTACTTTACATAAAAAGTGTATGTATGAAAGTTTGTAATTTGTTTTGACACAATGTCTTACCTGTTTCGCAATCGTTTCCAGTATAGCCCAGTACGCAGGCACAAGTATAGTCGTTCACTCCATCAGTACAAGTTCCTCCATTCTGACAGGGGTCAGGAGTACAATCGTCGATATCTGTGCAAAATGAGTTCCAAACACAATAAATGGGATAAAAGTGACGAGAATAACATTTCATTGTTGACATATTTATTTTCATTTAGCGGATAACTGGAAAATCAAGACAACAAAACCGGCATTTTAAGGGCTAATAATGTCATTTTTGATTTGAATTAATTCATTTGTAAAACTAATCATACATTATTCAATTGAAATTGATCAACTAAATATCTCTTGAAATGTTTTTCTCTTTTCCAAAATCGAGGCTTTAGCAAGAAAATATATTCATGAAAAGAATATCATCGTCTCAGAAAACTTAGCGTGCCCCTGCCAGACAGAAAGGGTCACCAAAGCAAACGTTTTTGTTCTTACTTGAAAACAAATGATTCTTGGGAAAGATTGTTGTGGTAATCACAATTTCAAATCTGTTCTTAAAATGACCATGCACTTCCGTTTTCCATGTGTCAACTTGAGATGATTAAGAGTGTAGTTTCCCTTATTTTTGCACTAACAGGTGGGACACTCTAATATCCTTGTCTCTACATTCACTCCTGTCGAAGGTGAATAAAAAAAAACCTCCGAGGTTTTGCTCACCAATGACCAAAGGTTTCTTTTATTTCATTTCCTTGTTCGCTCTTTATCTATACTGTCTTGATGAGCAAGGTGCAATTACTTTACATAAAAAGTTTATGTATGAAAGTTTGTAATTTGTTTTGACTCAATGTCTTACCTGTTTCGCAATCGTTTCCAGTATAGCCCAGTACGCAGGCACAAGTATAGTCGTTCACTCCATCAGTACAAGTTCCTCCATTCTGACAGGGGTCAGGAGTACAATCGTCGATATCTGTGCAAAATGAGTTCCAAACACAATAAATGGGATAAAAGTGACGAGAATAACATTTCATTGTTGACATATTTATTTTAATTTAGCGGATAACTGGAAAATCAAGACAACAAAACCGGCATTTTAAGGGCTAATAATGTCATTTTTTATTTGAATTAATTCATTTGTAAAACTAATCATACATTATTCAATTGAAATTGATCAACTAAATATCTCTTGAAATGTTTTTCTCTTTTCCAAAATCGAGGCCTTATCAAGAAAATATATTCATGAAAAGAATATCATCGTCTCAGAAAACTTAGTGTGCCCCAGCCAGACAGAAAGGGTCACCAAAGCAAACGTTTTTGTTCTTACTGGAAAACAAATGATTATTGGGAAAGATTGTTGTGGTAATCACAATTTTAAATCTGTTCTTAAAATGACCATGCACTTCCGTTTTCCATGTGTCAACTTGAGATGATTAAGAGTGTAGTTTCCCTTATTTTTGCACTAACAGGTGGGACACCCTAATATCTTTGTCTCTACATTCACTCCTGTCGACTCTGAATATAGAGAAATGTCTGAGATTTTTCTCACCAATGACTAAAGGTTTCTTTCTTTTCATTTCCTGGTTCGCTCTTTATCTATAATGTCTTGATGAGCAAGGTGCAATTACTTTACATAAAAAGTGTATGTATGAAAGTTTGTAATTTGTTTCGACTCAATGTCTTACCTGTTTCGCAATCGTTTCCAGTATAGCCCAGTACGCAGGCACAAGTATAGTCGTTCACTCCATCAGTACAAGTTCCTCCATTCTGACAGGGGTCAGGAGTACAATCGTCGATATCTGTGCAAAATGAGTTCCAAACACAATAAATGGGATAAAAGTGACGAGAATAACATTTCATTGTTGACATATTTATTTTCATTTAGCGGATAACTGGAAAATCAAGACAACAAAACCGGCATTTTAAGGGCTAATAATGTCATTTTTGATTTGAATTAATTCATTTGTAAAACTAATCATACATTATTCAATTAAAATTGATCAAATAAATATCTCTTGAAATGTTTTTCTCTTTTCCAAAATCGACGCTTTAGCAAGAAAATATATTCATGAAAAGAATATCATCGTCTCAGAAAACTTAGTGTGCCCCAGCCAGACAGAAAGGGTCACCAAAGAAAACGTTTTTGTTCTTACTTGAAAACAAATCATAATTGAGAAAGATTGTTGTGGTAATCACAATTTCAAATCTGTTCTTAAAATGACCATGCACTTCCGTTTACCATGTGTCAACTTGAGATGATTAAGAGTGTAGTTTTCCTTATTTCTACACTAACAGGTGGGACACCCTAATATCTTTGTCTCTACATTCACTCCTGTCGACTCTGAATAAAAAAAAACCTCCGAGGTTTTGCTCACCAATGACCAAAGGTTTCTTTCATTTCATTTCCTTGTTCGCTCTTTATCTATACTGTCTTGATGAGCAAGGTGCAATTACTTTACATAAAAAGTGTATGTATAAAAATGTGTGTAATTTGTTTTGACTCAATGTCTTACCTGTTTCGCAATCGTTTCCAGTATAGCCCAGTACGCAGGCACAAGTATAGTCGTTCACTCCATCAGTACAAGTTCCTCCATTCTGACAGGGGTCAGGAGTACAATCGTCGATATCTGTGCAAAATGAGTTCCAAACACAATAAATGGGATAAAAGTGACGAGAATAACATTTCATTGTTGACATATTTATTTTCATTTAGCGGATAACTGGAAAATCAAGACAACAAAACCGGCATTTTAAGGGCTAATAATGTCATTTTTTATTTGAATTAATTCATTTGTAAAACTAATCATACATTATTCAATTGAAATTGATCAACTAAATATCTCTTGAAATGTTTTTCTCTTTTCCAAAATCGAGGCCTTATCAAGAAAATATATTCATGAAAAGAATATCATCGTCTCAGAAAACTTAGTGTGCCCCAGCCAGACAGAAAGGGTCACCAAAGCAAACGTTTTTGTTCTTACTGGAAAACAAATGATTATTGGGAAAGATTGTTGTGGTAATCACACTTTTAAATCTGTTCTTAAAATGACCATGCACTTCCGTTTTCCATGTGTCAACTTGAGATGATTAAGAGTGTAGTTTCCCTTTTGTTTGCACTAACAGGTGGGACACCCTAATATCTTTGTCTCTACATTCACTCCTGTCGACTCTGAATATAGAGAAATGTCTGAGATTTTTCTCACCAATGACTAAAGGTTTCTTTCTTTTCATTTCCTGGTTCGCTCTTTATCTATAATGTCTTGATGAGCAAGGTGCAATTACTTTACATAAAAAGTGTATGTATGAAAGTTTGTAATTTGTTTCGACTCAATGTCTTACCTGTTTCGCAATCGTTTCCTGTATAGCCCAGTACGCAGGCACAAGTATAGTCGTTCACTCCATCAGTACAAGTTCCTCCATTCTGACAGGGGTCAGGAGTACAATCGTCGATATCTGTGCAAAATGAGTTCCAAACACAATAAATGGGATAAAAGTGACGAGAATAACATTTCATTGTTGACATATTTATTTTCATTTAGCAGATAACTGGAAAATCAAGACAACAAAACCGGCATTTTAAGGGCTAATAATGTCATTTTTTATTTGAATTAATTCATTTGTAAAACTAATCATACATTATTCAATTGAAATTGATCAACTAAATATCTCTTGAAATGTTTTTCTCTTTTCCAAAATCGAGGCTTTAGCAAGAAAATATATTCATGAAAAGAATATCATCGTCTCAGAAAACTTAGCGTGCCCCTGCCAGACAGAAAGGGTCACCAAAGCAAACGTTTTTGTTCTTACTTGAAAACAAATGATTCTTGGGAAAGATTGTTGTGGTAATCACAATTTCAAATCTGTTCTTAAAATGACCATGCACTTCCGTTTTCCATGTGTCAACTTGAGATGATTAAGAGTGTAGTTTCCCTTATTTTTGCACTAACAGGTGGGACACTCTAATATCCTTGTCTCTACATTCACTCCTGTCGACTCTGAATAAAAAAAAACCTCCGAGGTTTTGCTCACCAATGACCAAAGGTTTCTTTCATTTCATTTCCTTGTTCGCTCTTTATCTATACTGTCTTGATGAGCAAGGTGCAATTACTTTACATAAAAAGTGTATGTATAAAAATGTGTGTAATTTGTTTTGACTCAATGTCTTACCTGTTTCGCAATCGTTTCCAGTATAGCCCAGTACGCAGGCACAAGTATAGTCGTTCACTCCATCAGTACAAGTTCCTCCATTCTGACAGGGGTCAGGAGTACAATCGTCGATATCTGTGCAAAATGAGTTCCAAACACAATAAATGGGATAAAAGTGACTTTAATAACATTTCATTGTTGACATATTTATTTTCATTTAGCAGATAACTGGAAAATCAAGACAACAAAACCGGCATTTTAAGGGCTAATAATGTCATTTTTTATTTGAATTAATTCATTTGTAAAACTAATCATACATTATTCAATTGAAATTGATCAACTAAATATCTCTTGAAATGTTTTTCTCTTTTCCAAAATCGAGGCTTTAGCAAGAAAATATATTCATGAAAAGAATATCATCGTCTCAGAAAACTTAGCGTGCCCCTGCCAGACAGAAAGGGTCACCAAAGCAAACGTTTTTGTTCTTACTTGAAAACAAATGATTCTTGGGAAAGATTGTTGTGGTAATCACAATTTCAAATCTGTTCTTAAAATGACCATGCACTTCCGTTTTCCATGTGTCAACTTGAGATGATTAAGAGTGTAGTTTTCCTTATTTCTACACTAACAGGTGGGACACCCTAATATCTTTGTCTCTACATTCACTCCTGTCGACTCTGAATAAAGAAAAACCTCCGAGATTTTTCTCACCAATGACTAAAGGTTTCTTTCTTTTCATTTCCTGGTTCGCTCTTTATCTATAATGTCTTGATGAGCAAGGTGCAATTACTTTACATAAAAAGTGTATGTATGAAAGTTTGTAATTTGTTTCGACTCAATGTCTTACCTGTTTCGCAATCGTTTCCAGTATAGCCCAGTACGCAGGCACAAGTATAGTCGTTCACTCCATCAGTACAAGTTCCTCCATTCTGACAGGGGTCAGGAGTACAATCGTCGATATCTGTGCAAAATGAGTTCCAAACACAATAAATGGGATAAAAGTGACGAGAATAACATTTCATTGTTGACATATTTATTTTCATTTAGCGGATAACTGGAAAATCAAGACAACAAAACCGGCATTTTAAGGGCTAATAATGTCATTTTTGATTTGAATTAATTCATTTGTAAAACTAATCATACATTATTCAATTAAAATTGATCAAATAAATATCTCTTGAAATGTTTTTCTCTTTTCCAAAATCGAGGCTTTAGCAAGAAAATATATTCATGAAAAGAATATCATCGTCTCAGAAAACTTAGTGTGCCCCAGCCAGACAGAAAGGGTCACCAAAGCAAACGTTTTTGTTCTTACTTGAAAACAAATGATTCTTGGGAAAGATTGTTGTGGTAATCACAATTTCAAATCTGTTCTTAAAATGACCATGCACTTCCGTTTTCCATGTGTCAACTTGAGATGATTAAGAGTGTAGTTTCCCTTATTTTTGCACTAACAGGTGGGACACTCTAATATCCTTGTCTCTACATTCACTCCTGTCGACTCTGAAAAAAAAAAAAACCTCCGAGGTTTTGCTCACCAATGACCAAAGGTTTCTTTCGTTTCATTTCCTAGTTCGCTTTTATCTATAATGTCTTGATGAGCAAGGTGCAATTACTTTACATAAAAAGTGTATGTATGAAAGTTTGTAATTTGTTTTGACACAATGTCTTACCTGTTTCGCAATCGTTTCCAGTATAGCCCAGTACGCAGGCACAAGTATAGTCGTTCACTCCATCAGTACAAGTTCCTCCATTCTGACAGGGGTCAGGAGTACAATCGTCGATATCTGTGCAAAATGAGTTCCAAACACAATAAATGGGATAAAAGTGACGAGAATAACATTTCATTGTTGACATATTTATTTTCATTTAGCGGATAACTGGAAAATCAAGACAACAAAACCGGCATTTTAAGGGCTAATAATGTCATTTTTTATTTGAATTAATTCATTTGTAAAACTAATCATACATTATTCAATTGAAATTGATCAACTAAATATCTCTTGAAATGTTTTTCTCTTTTCCAAAATCGAGGCTTTAGCAAGAAAATATATTCATGAAAAGAATATCATCGTCTCAGAAAACTTAGCGTGCCCCTGCCAGACAGAAAGGGTCACCAAAGCAAACGTTTTTGTTCTTACTTGAAAACAAATGATTCTTGGGAAAGATTGTTGTGGTAATCACAATTTCAAATCTGTTCTTAAAATGACTATGCACTTCCGTTTTCCATGTGTCAACTTGAGATGATTAAGAGTGTAGTTTCCCTTATTTTTGCACTAACAGGTGGGACACTCTAATATCCTTGTCTCTACATTCACTCCTGTCGACTCTGAAAAAAAAAAAACCTCCGAGGTTTTGCTCACCAATGACCAAAGGTTTCTTTCGTTTCATTTCCTAGTTCGCTTTTATCTATAATGTCTTGATGAGCAAGGTGCAATTACTTTACATAAAAAGTGTATGTATGAAAGTTTGTAATTTGTTTTGACTCAATGTCTTACCTGTTTCGCAATCGTTTCCAGTATAGCCCAGTACGCAGGCACAAGTATAGTCGTTCACTCCATCAGTACAAGTTCCTCCATTCTGACAGGGGTCAGGAGTACAATCGTCGATATCTGTGCAAAATGAGTTCCAAACACAATAAATGGGATAAAAGTGACGAGAATAACATTTCATTGTTGACATATTTATTTTAATTTAGCGGATAACTGGAAAATCAAGACAACAAAACCGGCATTTTAAGGGCTAATAATGTCATTTTTTATTTGAATTAATTCATTTGTAAAACTTATCATACATTATTCAATTGAAATTGATCAAATAAATATCTCTTGAAATGTTTTTCTCTTTTCCAAAATCGACGCTTTAGCAAGAAAATATATTCATGAAAAGAATATCATCGTCTCAGAAAACTTAGTGTGCCCCAGCCAGACAGAAAGGGTCACCAAAGCAAACGTTTTTGTTCTTACTTGAAAACAAATCATAATTGAGAAAGATTGTTGTGGTAATCACAATTTCAAATCTGTTCTTAAAATGACGATGCACTTCCGCTTACCATGTGTCAACTTGAGATGATTAAGAGTGTAGTTTTCCTTATTTCTACACTAACAGGTGGGACACCCTAATATCTTTGTCTCTACATTCACTCCTGTCGACTCTGAATAAAGAAAAACCTCCGAGATTTTTCTCACCAATGACTAAAGGTTTCTTTCGTTTCATTTCCTAGTTCACTTTTTATCTATAATGTCTTGATGAGCAAGGTGCAATTACTTTACATAAAAAGTGTATGTATGAAAGTTTGTAATTTGTTTTGACACAATGTCTTACCTGTTTCGCAATCGTTTCCAGTATAGCCCAGTACGCAGGCACAAGTATAGTCGTTCACTCCATCAGTACAAGTTCCTCCATTCTGACAGGGGTCAGGAGTACAATCGTCGATATCTGTGCAAAATGAGTTCCAAACACAATAAATGGGATAAAAGTGACGAGAATAACATTTCATTGTTGACATATTTATTTTCATTTAGCGGATAACTGGAAAATCAAGACAACAAAACCGGCATTTTAAGGGCTAATAATGTCATTTTTGATTTGAATTAATTCATTTGTAAAACTAATCATACATTATTCAATTAAAATTGATCAAATAAATATCTCTTGAAATGTTTTTCTCTTTTCCAAAATCGAGGCTTTAGCAAGAAAATATATTCATGAAAAGAATATCATCGTCTCAGAAAACTTAGCGTGCCCCTGCCAGACAGAAAGGGTCACCAAAGCAAACGTTTTTGTTCTTACTTGAAAACAAATGATTCTTGGGAAAGATTGTTGTGGTAATCACAATTTCAAATCTGTTCTTAAAATGACCATGCACTTCCGTTTTCCATGTGTCAACTTGAGATGATTAAGAGTGTAGTTTCCCTTATTTTTGCACTAACAGGTGGGACACTCTAATATCCTTGTCTCTACATTCACTCCTGTCGACTCTGAAAAAAAAAAAAAACCTCCGAGGTTTTGCTCACCAATGACCAAAGGTTTCTTTCGTTTCATTTCCTAGTTCGCTTTTATCTATAATGTCTTGATGAGCAAGGTGCAATTACTTTACATAAAAAGTGTATGTATGAAAGTTTGTAATTTGTTTTGACACAATGTCTTACCTGTTTCGCAATCGTTTCCAGTATAGCCCAGTACGCAGGCACAAGTATAGTCGTTCACTCCATCAGTACAAGTTCCTCCATTCTGACAGGGGTCAGGAGTACAATCGTCGATATCTGTGCAAAATGAGTTCCAAACACAATAAATGGGATAAAAGTGACGAGAATAACATTTCATTGTTGACATATTTATTTTCATTTAGCGGATAACTGGAAAATCAAGACAACAAAACCGGCATTTTAAGGGCTAATAATGTCATTTTTTATTTGAATTAATTCATTTGTAAAACTAATCATACATTATTCAATTGAAATTGATCAACTAAATATCTCTTGAAATGTTTTTCTCTTTTCCAAAATCGAGGCTTCAGCAAGAAAATATATTCATGAAAAGAATATCATCGTCTCAGAAAACTTAGCGTGCCCCTGCCAGACAGAAAGGGTCACCAAAGCAAACGTTTTTGTTCTTACTTGAAAACAAATGATTCTTGGGAAAGATTGTTGTGGTAATCACAATTTCAAATCTGTTCTTAAAATGACCATGCACTTCCATTTTCCATGTGTCAACTTGAGATGATTAAGAGTGTAGTTTCCCTTATTTTTGCACTAACAGGTGGGACACTCTAATATCCTTGTCTCTACATTCACTCCTGTCGACTCTGAATGAAAAAAAACCTCCGAGGTTTTGCTCACCAATGACCAAAGGTTTCTTTCATTTCATTTCCTTGTTCGCTCTTTATCTATACTGTCTTGATGAGCAAGGTGCAATTACTTTACATAAAAAGTGTATGTATGAAAGTTTGTAATTTGTTTTGACTCAATGTCTTACCTGTTTCGCAATCGTTTCCAGTATAGCCCAGTACGCAGGCACAAGTATAGTCGTTCACTCCATCAGTACAAGTTCCTCCATTCTGACAGGGGTCAGGAGTACAATCGTCGATATCTGTGCAAAATGAGTTCCAAACACAATAAATGGGATAAAAGTGACGAGAATAACATTTCATTGTTGACATATTTATTTTCATTTAGCGGATAACTGGAAAATCAAGACAACAAAACCGGCATTTTAAGGGCTAATAATGTCATTTTTTATTTGAATTAATTCATTTGTAAAACTAATCATACATTATTCAATTGAAATTGATCAACTAAATATCTCTTGAAATGTTTTTCTCTTTTCCAAAATCGAGGCTTTAGCAAGAAAATATATTCATGAAAAGAATATCATCGTCTCAGAAAACTTAGTGTGCCCCAGCCAGACAGAAAGGGTCACCAAAGCAAACGTTTTTGTTCTTACTTGAAAACAAATCATAATTGAGAAAGATTGTTGTGGTAATCACAATTTCAAATCTGTTCTTAAAATGACGATGCACTTCCGCTTACCATGTGTCAACTTGAGATGATTAAGAGTGTAGTTTCCCTTATTTCTACACTAACAGGTGGGACACCCTAATATCTTTGTCTCTACATTCACTCCTGTCGACTCTGAAGAAAAAAAAACCTCCGAGGTTTTGCTCACCAATGACCAAAGGTTTCTTTCGTTTCATTTCCTAGTTCGCTTTTTATCTATAATGTCTTGATGAGCAAGGTGCAATTACTTTACATAAAAAGTGTATGTATGAAAGTTTGTAATTTGTTTTGACACAATGTCTTACCTGTTTCGCAATCGTTTCCAGTATAGCCCAGTACGCAGGCACAAGTATAGTCGTTCACTCCATCAGTACAAGTTCCTCCATTCTGACAGGGGTCAGGAGTACAATCGTCGATATCTGTGCAAAATGAGTTCCAAACACAATAAATGGGATAAAAGTGACGAGAATAACATTTCATTGTTGACATATTTATTTTAATTTAGCGGATAACTGGAAAATCAAGACAACAAAACCGGCATTTTAAGGGCTAATAATGTCATTTTTTATTTGAATTAATTCATTTGTAAAACTAATCATACATTATTCAATTGAAATTGATCAACTAAATATCTCTTGAAATGTTTTTCTCTTTTCCAAAATCGAGGCCTTATCAAGAAAATATATTCATGAAAAGAATATCATCGTCTCAGAAAACTTAGTGTGCCCCAGCCAGACAGAAAGGGTCACCAAAGCAAACGTTTTTGTTCTTACTGGAAAACAAATGATTATTGGGAAAGATTGTTGTGGTAATCACAATTTTAAATCTGTTCTTAAAATGACCATGCACTTCCGTTTTCCATGTGTCAACTTGAGATGATTAAGAGTGTAGTTTCCCTTATTTTTGCACTAACAGGTGGGACACCCTAATATCTTTGTCTCTACATTCACTCCTGTCGACTCTGAATATAGAGAAATGTCTGAGATTTTTCTCACCAATGACTAAAGGTTTCTTTCTTTTCATTTCCTGGTTCGCTCTTTATCTATAATGTCTTGATGAGCAAGGTGCAATTACTTTACATAAAAAGTGTATGTATGAAAGTTTGTAATTTGTTTTGACTCAATGTCTTACCTGTTTCGCAATCGTTTCCAGTATAGCCCAGTACGCAGGCACAAGTATAGTCGTTCACTCCATCAGTACAAGTTCCTCCATTCTGACAGGGGTCAGGAGTACAATCGTCGATATCTGTGCAAAATGAGTTCCAAACACAATAAATGGGATAAAAGTGACGAGAATAACATTTCATTGTTGACATATTTATTTTCATTTAGCGGATAACTGGAAAATCAAGACAACAAAACCGGCATTTTAAGGGCTAATAATGTCATTTTTTATTTGAATTAATTCATTTGTAAAACTAATCATACATTATTCAATTAAAATTGATCAACTAAATATCTCTTGAAATGTTTTTCTCTTTTCCAAAATCGAGGCTTTAGCAAGAAAATATATTCATGAAAAGAATATCATCGTCTCAGAAAACTTAGTGTGCCCCAGCCAGACAGAAAGGGTCACCAAAGCAAACGTTTTTGTTCTTACTTGAAAACAAATCATAATTGAGAAAGATTGTTGTGGTAATCACAATTTCAAATCTGTTCTTAAAATGACCATGCACTTCCGTTTACCATGTGTCAACTTGAGATGATTAAGAGTGTAGTTTTCCTTATTTCTACACTAACAGGTGGGACACCCTAATATCTTTGTCTCTACATTCACTCCTGTCGACTCTGAATAAAAAAAAACCTCCGAGGTTTTGCTCACCAATGACCAAAGGTTTCTTTCATTTCATTTCCTTGTTCGCTCTTTATCTATACTGTCTTGATGAGCAAGGTGCAATTACTTTACATAAAAAGTGTATGTATAAAAATGTGTGTAATTTGTTTTGACTCAATGTCTTACCTGTTTCGCAATCGTTTCCAGTATAGCCCAGTACGCAGGCACAAGTATAGTCGTTCACTCCATCAGTACAAGTTCCTCCATTCTGACAGGGGTCAGGAGTACAATCGTCGATATCTGTGCAAAATGAGTTCCAAACACAATAAATGGGATAAAAGTGACGAGAATAACATTTCATTGTTGACATATTTATTTTCATTTAGCGGATAACTGGAAAATCAAGACAACAAAACCGGCATTTTAAGGGCTAATAATGTCATTTTTGATTTGAATTAATTCATTTGTAAAACTAATCATACATTATTCAATTAAAATTGATCAAATAAATATCTCTTGAAATGTTTTTCTCTTTTCCAAAATCGAGGCTTTAGCAAGAAAATATATTCATGAAAAGAATATCATCGTCTCAGAAAACTTAGTGTGCCCCAGCCAGACAGAAAGGGTCACCAAAGCAAACGTTTTTGTTCTTACTTGAAAACAAATGATTCTTGGGAAAGATTGTTGTGGTAATCACAATTTCAAATCTGTTCTTAAAATGACCATGCACTTCCGTTTTCCATGTGTCAACTTGAGATGATTAAGAGTGTAGTTTCCCTTATTTTTGCACTAACAGGTGGGACACTCTAATATCCTTGTCTCTACATTCACTCCTGTCGACTCTGAATAAAAAAAAACCTCCGAGGTTTTGCTCACCAATGACCAAAGGTTTCTTTCATTTCATTTCCTTGTTCGCTCTTTATCTATACTGTCTTGATGAGCAAGGTGCAATTACTTTACATAAAAAGTGTATGTATAAAAATGTGTGTAATTTGTTTTGACTCAATGTCTTACCTGTTTCGCAATCGTTTCCAGTATAGCCCAGTACGCAGGCACAAGTATAGTCGTTCACTCCATCAGTACAAGTTCCTCCATTCTGACAGGGGTCAGGAGTACAATCGTCGATATCTGTGCAAAATGAGTTCCAAACACAATAAATGGGATAAAAGTGACGAGAATAACATTTCATTGTTGACATATTTATTTTCATTTAGCGGATAACTGGAAAATCAAGACAACAAAACCGGCATTTTAAGGGCTAATAATGTCATGTTTTATTTGAATTAATTCATTTGTAAAACTAATCATACATTATTCAATTGAAATTGATCAACTAAATATCTCTTGAAATGTTTTTCTCTTTTCCAAAATCGAGGCCTTATCAAGAAAATATATTCATGAAAAGAATATCATCGTCTCAGAAAACTTAGTGTGCCCCAGCCAGACAGAAAGGGTCACCAAAGCAAACGTTTTTGTTCTTACTGGAAAACAAATGATTATTGGGAAAGATTGTTGTGGTAATCACACTTTTAAATCTGTTCTTAAAATGACCATGCACTTCCGTTTTCCATGTGTCAACTTGAGATGATTAAGAGTGTAGTTTCCCTTTTGTTTGCACTAACAGGTGGGACACCCTAATATCTTTGTCTCTACATTCACTCCTGTCGACTCTGAATATAGAGAAATGTCTGAGATTTTTCTCACCAATGACTAAAGGTTTCTTTCTTTTCATTTCCTGGTTCGCTCTTTATCTATAATGTCTTGATGAGCAAGGTGCAATTACTTTACATAAAAAGTGTATGTATGAAAGTTTGTAATTTGTTTCGACTCAATGTCTTACCTGTTTCGCAATCGTTTCCTGTATAGCCCAGTACGCAGGCACAAGTATAGTCGTTCACTCCATCAGTACAAGTTCCTCCATTCTGACAGGGGTCAGGAGTACAATCGTCGATATCTGTGCAAAATGAGTTCCAAACACAATAAATGGGATAAAAGTGACGAGAATAACATTTCATTGTTGACATATTTATTTTCATTTAGCAGATAACTGGAAAATCAAGACAACAAAACCGGCATTTTAAGGGCTAATAATGTCATTTTTTATTTGAATTAATTCATTTGTAAAACTAATCATACATTATTCAATTGAAATTGATCAACTAAATATCTCTTGAAATGTTTTTCTCTTTTCCAAAATCGAGGCTTTAGCAAGAAAATATATTCATGAAAAGAATATCATCGTCTCAGAAAACTTAGCGTGCCCCTGCCAGACAGAAAGGGTCACCAAAGCAAACGTTTTTGTTCTTACTTGAAAACAAATGATTCTTGGGAAAGATTGTTGTGGTAATCACAATTTCAAATCTGTTCTTAAAATGACCATGCACTTCCGTTTTCCATGTGTCAACTTGAGATGATTAAGAGTGTAGTTTCCCTTATTTTTGCACTAACAGGTGGGACACTCTAATATCCTTGTCTCTACATTCACTCCTGTCGACTCTGAATAAAAAAAAACCTCCGAGGTTTTGCTCACCAATGACCAAAGGTTTCTTTCGTTTCATTTCCTAGTTCGCTTTTTATCTATAATGTCTTGATGAGCAAGGTGCAATTACTTTACATAAAAAGTGTATGTATGAAAGTTTGTAATTTGTTTTGACACAATGTCTTACCTGTTTCGCAATCGTTTCCAGTATAGCCCAGTACGCAGGCACAAGTATAGTCGTTCACTCCATCAGTACAAGTTCCTCCATTCTGACAGGGGTCAGGAGTACAATCGTCGATATCTGTGCAAAATGAGTTCCAAACACAATAAATGGGATAAAAGTGACGAGAATAACATTTCATTGTTGACATATTTATTTTAATTTAGCGGATAACTGGAAAATCAAGACAACAAAACCGGCATTTTAAGGGCTAATAATGTCATTTTTTATTTGAATTAATTCATTTGTAAAACTAATCATACATTATTCAATTGAAATTGATCAACTAAATATCTCTTGAAATGTTTTTCTCTTTTCCAAAATCGAGGCCTTATCAAGAAAATATATTCATGAAAAGAATATCATCGTCTCAGAAAACTTAGTGTGCCCCAGCCAGACATAAAGGGTCACCAAAGCAAACGTTTTTGTTCTTACTGGAAAACAAATGATTATTGGGAAAGATTGTTGTGGTAATCACACTTTTAAATCTGTTCTTAAAATGACCATGCACTTCCGTTTTCCATGTGTCAACTTGAGATGATTAAGAGTGTAGTTTCCCTTTTGTTTGCACTAACAGGTGGGACACCCTAATATCTTTGTCTCTACATTCACTCCTGTCGACTCTGAATATAGAGAAATGTCTGAGATTTTTCTCACCAATGACTAAAGGTTTCTTTCTTTTCATTTCCTGGTTCGCTCTTTATCTATAATGTCTTGATGAGCAAGGTGCAATTACTTTACATAAAAAGTGTATGTATGAAAGTTTGTAATTTGTTTTGACTCAATGTCTTACCTGTTTCGCAATCGTTTCCAGTATAGCCCAGTACGCAGGCACAAGTATAGTCGTTCACTCCATCAGTACAAGTTCCTCCATTCTGACAGGGGTCAGGAGTACAATCGTCGATATCTGTGCAAAATGAGTTCCAAACACAATAAATGGGATAAAAGTGACGAGAATAACATTTCATTGTTGACATATTTATTTTCATTTAGCGGATAACTGGAAAATCAAGACAACAAAACCGGCATTTTAAGGGCTAATAATGTCATTTTTTATTTGAATTAATTCATTTGTAAAACTAATCATACATTATTCAATTAAAATTGATCAACTAAATATCTCTTGAAATGTTTTTCTCTTTTCCAAAATCGAGGCTTTAGCAAGAAAATATATTCATGAAAAGAATATCATCGTCTCAGAAAACTTAGTGTGCCCCAGCCAGACAGAAAGGGTCACCAAAGCAAACGTTTTTGTTCTTACTTGAAAACAAATCATAATTGAGAAAGATTGTTGTGGTAATCACAATTTCAAATCTGTTCTTAAAATGACCATGCACTTCCGTTTACCATGTGTCAACTTGAGATGATTAAGAGTGTAGTTTTCCTTATTTCTACACTAACAGGTGGGACACCCTAATATCTTTGTCTCTACATTCACTCCTGTCGACTCTGAATAAAAAAAAACCTCCGAGGTTTTGCTCACCAATGACCAAAGGTTTCTTTCATTTCATTTCCTTGTTCGCTCTTTATCTATACTGTCTTGATGAGCAAGGTGCAATTACTTTACATAAAAAGTGTATGTATAAAAATGTGTGTAATTTGTTTTGACTCAATGTCTTACCTGTTTCGCAATCGTTTCCAGTATAGCCCAGTACGCAGGCACAAGTATAGTCGTTCACTCCATCAGTACAAGTTCCTCCATTCTGACAGGGGTCAGGAGTACAATCGTCGATATCTGTGCAAAATGAGTTCCAAACACAATAAATGGGATAAAAGTGACGAGAATAACATTTCATTGTTGACATATTTATTTTCATTTAGCGGATAACTGGAAAATCAAGACAACAAAACCGGCATTTTAAGGGCTAATAATGTCATGTTTTATTTGAATTAATTCATTTGTAAAACTAATCATACATTATTCAATTGAAATTGATCAACTAAATATCTCTTGAAATGTTTTTCTCTTTTCCAAAATCGAGGCCTTATCAAGAAAATATATTCATGAAAAGAATATCATCGTCTCAGAAAACTTAGTGTGCCCCAGCCAGACAGAAAGGGTCACCAAAGCAAACGTTTTTGTTCTTACTGGAAAACAAATGATTATTGGGAAAGATTGTTGTGGTAATCACACTTTTAAATCTGTTCTTAAAATGACCATGCACTTCCGTTTTCCATGTGTCAACTTGAGATGATTAAGAGTGTAGTTTCCCTTTTGTTTGCACTAACAGGTGGGACACCCTAATATCTTTGTCTCTACATTCACTCCTGTCGACTCTGAATATAGAGAAATGTCTGAGATTTTTCTCACCAATGACTAAAGGTTTCTTTCTTTTCATTTCCTGGTTCGCTCTTTATCTATAATGTCTTGATGAGCAAGGTGCAATTACTTTACATAAAAGGTGTATGTATGAAAGTTTGTAATTTGTTTCGACTCAATGTCTTACCTGTTTCGCAATCGTTTCCTGTATAGCCCAGTACGCAGGCACAAGTATAGTCGTTCACTCCATCAGTACAAGTTCCTCCATTCTGACAGGGGTCAGGAGTACAATCGTCGATATCTGTGCAAAATGAGTTCCAAACACAATAAATGGGATAAAAGTGACGAGAATAACATTTCATTGTTGACATATTTATTTTCATTTAGCAGATAACTGGAAAATCAAGACAACAAAACCGGCATTTTAAGGGCTAATAATGTCATTTTTTATTTGAATTAATTCATTTGTAAAACTAATCATACATTATTCAATTGAAATTGATCAACTAAATATCTCTTGAAATGTTTTTCTCTTTTCCAAAATCGAGGCTTTAGCAAGAAAATATATTCATGAAAAGAATATCATCGTCTCAGAAAACTTAGCGTGCCCCTGCCAGACAGAAAGGGTCACCAAAGCAAACGTTTTTGTTCTTACTTGAAAACAAATGATTCTTGGGAAAGATTGTTGTGGTAATCACAATTTCAAATCTGTTCTTAAAATGACCATGCACTTCCGTTTTCCATGTGTCAACTTGAGATGATTAAGAGTGTAGTTTCCCTTATTTTTGCACTAACAGGTGGGACACTCTAATATCCTTGTCTCTACATTCACTCCTGTCGACTCTGAATAAAAAAAAACCTCCGAGGTTTTGCTCACCAATGACCAAAGGTTTCTTTCGTTTCATTTCCTAGTTCGCTTTTTATCTATAATGTCTTGATGAGCAAGGTGCAATTACTTTACATAAAAAGTGTATGTATGAAAGTTTGTAATTTGTTTTGACACAATGTCTTACCTGTTTCGCAATCGTTTCCAGTATAGCCCAGTACGCAGGCACAAGTATAGTCGTTCACTCCATCAGTACAAGTTCCTCCATTCTGACAGGGGTCAGGAGTACAATCGTCGATATCTGTGCAAAATGAGTTCCAAACACAATAAATGGGATAAAAGTGACGAGAATAACATTTCATTGTTGACATATTTATTTTAATTTAGCGGATAACTGGAAAATCAAGACAACAAAACCGGCATTTTAAGGGCTAATAATGTCATTTTTTATTTGAATTAATTCATTTGTAAAACTAATCATACATTATTCAATTGAAATTGATCAACTAAATATCTCTTGAAATGTTTTTCTCTTTTCCAAAATCGAGGCCTTATCAAGAAAATATATTCATGAAAAGAATATCATCGTCTCAGAAAACTTAGTGTGCCCCAGCCAGACATAAAGGGTCACCAAAGCAAACGTTTTTGTTCTTACTGGAAAACAAATGATTATTGGGAAAGATTGTTGTGGTAATCACACTTTTAAATCTGTTCTTAAAATGACTATGCACTTCCGTTTTCCATGTGTCAACTTGAGATGATTAAGAGTGTAGTTTCCCTTTTGTTTGCACTAACAGGTGGGACACCCTAATATCTTTGTCTCTACATTCACTCCTGTCGACTCTGAATATAGAGAAATGTCTGAGATTTTTCTCACCAATGACTAAAGGTTTCTTTCTTTTCATTTCCTGGTTCGCTCTTTATCTATAATGTCTTGATGAGCAAGGTGCAATTACTTTACATAAAAAGTGTATGTATGAAAGTTTGTAATTTGTTTCGACTCAATGTCTTACCTGTTTCGCAATCGTTTCCTGTATAGCCCAGTACGCAGGCACAAGTATAGTCGTTCACTCCATCAGTACAAGTTCCTCCATTCTGACAGGGGTCAGGAGTACAATCGTCGATATCTGTGCAAAATGAGTTCCAAACACAATAAATGGGATAAAAGTGACGAGAATAACATTTCATTGTTGACATATTTATTTTCATTTAGCAGATAACTGGAAAATCAAGACAACAAAACCGGCATTTTAAGGGCTAATAATGTCATTTTTTATTTGAATTAATTCATTTGTAAAACTAATCATACATTATTCAATTGAAATTGATCAACTAAATATCTCTTGAAATGTTTTTCTCTTTTCCAAAATCGAGGCTTTAGCAAGAAAATATATTCATGAAAAGAATATCATCGTCTCAGAAAACTTAGTGTGCCCCAGCCAGACAGAAAGGGTCACCAAAGCAAACGTTTTTGTTCTTACTTGAAAACAAATCATAATTGAGAAAGATTGTTGTGGTAATCACAATTTCAAATCTGTTCTTAAAATGACCATGCACTTCCGTTTACCATGTGTCAACTTGAGATGATTAAGAGTGTAGTTTTCCTTATTTCTACACTAACAGGTGGGACACCCTAATATCTTTGTCTCTACATTCACTCCTGTCGACTCTGAATAAAAAAAAACCTCCGAGGTTTTGCTCACCAATGACCAAAGGTTTCTTTCGTTTCATTTCCTAGTTCGCTTTTATCTATAATGTCTTGATGAGCAAGGTGCAATTACTTTACATAAAAAGTGTATGTATGAAAGTTTGTAATTTGTTTTGACACAATGTCTTACCTGTTTCGCAATCGTTTCCAGTATAGCCCAGTACGCAGGCACAAGTATAGTCGTTCACTCCATCAGTACAAGTTCCTCCATTCTGACAGGGGTCAGGAGTACAATCGTCGATATCTGTGCAAAATGAGTTCCAAACACAATAAATGGGATAAAAGTGACGAGAATAACATTTCATTGTTGACATATTTATTTTCATTTAGCGGATAACTGGAAAATCAAGACAACAAAACCGGCATTTTAAGGGCTAATAATGTCATTTTTGATTTGAATTAATTCATTTGTAAAACTAATCATACATTATTCAATTGAAATTGATCAACTAAATATCTCTTGAAATGTTTTTCTCTTTTCCAAAATCGAGGCTTTAGCAAGAAAATATATTCATGAAAAGAATATCATCGTCTCAGAAAACTTAGCGTGCCCCTGCCAGACAGAAAGGGTCACCAAAGCAAACGTTTTTGTTCTTACTTGAAAACAAATGATTCTTGGGAAAGATTGTTGTGGTAATCACAATTTCAAATCTGTTCTTAAAATGACCATGCACTTCCATTTTCCATGTGTCAACTTGAGATGATTAAGAGTGTAGTTTCCCTTATTTTTGCACTAACAGGTGGGACACTCTAATATCCTTGTCTCTACATTCACTCCTGTCGACTCTGAATAAAAAAAAACCTCCGAGGTTTTGCTCACCAATGACCAAAGGTTTCTTTCATTTCATTTCCTTGTTCGCTCTTTATCTATACTGTCTTGATGAGCAAGGTGCAATTACTTTACATAAAAAGTGTATGTATGAAAGTTTGTAATTTGTTTTGACTCAATGTCTTACCTGTTTCGCAATCGTTTCCAGTATAGCCCAGTACGCAGGCACAAGTATAGTCGTTCACTCCATCAGTACAAGTTCCTCCATTCTGACAGGGGTCAGGAGTACAATCGTCGATATCTGTGCAAAATGAGTTCCAAACACAATAAATGGGATAAAAGTGACGAGAATAACATTTCATTGTTGACATATTTATTTTAATTTAGCGGATAACTGGAAAATCAAGACAACAAAACCGGCATTTTAAGGGCTAATAATGTCATTTTTTATTTGAATTAATTCATTTGTAAAACTAATCATACATTATTCAATTGAAATTGATCAAATAAATATCTCTTGAAATGTTTTTCTCTTTTCCAAAATCGAGGCTTTAGCAAGAAAATATATTCATGAAAAGAATATCATCGTCTCAGAAAACTTAGTGTGCCCCAGCCAGACAGAAAGGGTCACCAAAGCAAACGTTTTTGTTCTTACTTGAAAACAAATCATAATTGAGAAAGATTGTTGTGGTAATCACAATTTCAAATCTGTTCTTAAAATGACGATGCACTTCCGCTTACCATGTGTCAACTTGAGATGATTAAGAGTGTAGTTTTCCTTATTTCTACACTTACAGGTGGGACACCCTAATATCTTTGTCTCTACATTCACTCCTGTCGACTCTGAATAAAGAAAAACCTCCGAGATTTTTCTCACCAATGACTAAAGGTTTCTTTCGTTTCATTTCCTAGTTCACTTTTTATCTATAATGTCTTGATGAGCAAGGTGCAATTACTTTACATAAAAAGTGTATGTATGAAAGTTTGTAATTTGTTTTGACACAATGTCTTACCTGTTTCGCAATCGTTTCCAGTATAGCCCAGTACGCAGGCACAAGTATAGTCGTTCACTCCATCAGTACAAGTTCCTCCATTCTGACAGGGGTCAGGAGTACAATCGTCGATATCTGTGCAAAATGAGTTCCAAACACAATAAATGGGATAAAAGTGACGAGAATAACATTTCATTGTTGACATATTTATTTTCATTTAGCGGATAACTGGAAAATCAAGACAACAAAACCGGCATTTTAAGGGCTAATAATGTCATTTTTGATTTGAATTAATTCATTTGTAAAACTAATCATACATTATTCAATTAAAATTGATCAAATAAATATCTCTTGAAATGTTTTTCTCTTTTCCAAAATCGAGGCTTTAGCAAGAAAATATATTCATGAAAAGAATATCATCGTCTCAGAAAACTTAGCGTGCCCCTGCCAGACAGAAAGGGTCACCAAAGCAAACGTTTTTGTTCTTACTTGAAAACAAATGATTCTTGGGAAAGATTGTTGTGGTAATCACAATTTCAAATCTGTTCTTAAAATGACCATGCACTTCCATTTTCCATGTGTCAACTTGAGATGATTAAGAGTGTAGTTTCCTTTATTTTTGCACTAACAGGTGGGACACTCTAATATCCTTGTCTCTACATTCACTCCTGTCGACTCTGAATAAAAAAAAACCTCCGAGGTTTTGCTCACCAATGACCAAAGGTTTCTTTCATTTCATTTCCTTGTTCGCTCTTTATCTATACTGTCTTGATGAGCAAGGTGCAATTACTTTACATAAAAAGTGTATGTATGAAAGTTTGTAATTTGTTTTGACTCAATGTCTTACCTGTTTCGCAATCGTTTCCAGTATAGCCCAGTACGCAGGCACAAGTATAGTCGTTCACTCCATCAGTACAAGTTCCTCCATTCTGACAGGGGTCAGGAGTACAATCGTCGATATCTGTGCAAAATGAGTTCCAAACACAATAAATGGGATAAAAGTGACGAGAATAACATTTCATTGTTGACATATTTATTTTAATTTAGCGGATAACTGGAAAATCAAGACAACAAAACCGGCATTTTAAGGGCTAATAATGTCATTTTTTATTTGAATTAATTCATTTGTAAAACTAATCATACATTATTCAATTGCAATTGATCAAATAAATATCTCTTGAAATGTTTTTCTCTTTTCCAAAATCGAGGCTTTAGCAAGAAAATATATTCATGAAAAGAATATCATCGTCTCAGAAAACTTAGTGTGCCCCAGCCAGACAGAAAGGGTCACCAAAGCAAACGTTTTTGTTCTTACTTGAAAACAAATCATAATTGAGAAAGATTGTTGTGGTAATCACAATTTCAAATCTGTTCTTAAAATGACGATGCACTTCCGCTTACCATGTGTCAACTTGAGATGATTAAGAGTGTAGTTTTCCTTATTTCTACACTAACAGGTGGGACACCCTAATATCTTTGTCTCTACATTCACTCCTGTCGACTCTGAATAAAGAAAAACCTCCGAGATTTTTCTCACCAATGACTAAAGGTTTCTTTCGTTTCATTTCCTAGTTCACTTTTTATCTATAATGTCTTGATGAGCAAGGTGCAATTACTTTACATAAAAAGTGTATGTATGAAAGTTTGTAATTTGTTTTGACACAATGTCTTACCTGTTTCGCAATCGTTTCCAGTATAGCCCAGTACGCAGGCACAAGTATAGTCGTTCACTCCATCAGTACAAGTTCCTCCATTCTGACAGGGGTCAGGAGTACAATCGTCGATATCTGTGCAAAATGAGTTCCAAACACAATAAATGGGATAAAAGTGACGAGAATAACATTTCATTGTTGACATATTTATTTTCATTTAGCGGATAACTGGAAAATCAAGACAACAAAACCGGCATTTTAAGGGCTAATAATGTCATTTTTGATTTGAATTAATTCATTTGTAAAACTAATCATACATTATTCAATTAAAATTGATCAAATAAATATCTCTTGAAATGTTTTTCTCTTTTCCAAAATCGAGGCTTTAGCAAGAAAATATATTCATAAAAAGAATATCATCGTCTCAGAAAACTTAGCGTGCCCCTGCCAGACAGAAAGGGTCACCAAAGCAAACGTTTTTGTTCTTACTTGAAAACAAATGATTCTTGGGAAAGATTGTTGTGGTAATCACAATTTCAAATCTGTTCTTAAAATGACCATGCACTTCCATTTTCCATGTGTCAACTTGAGATGATTAAGAGTGTAGTTTCCCTTATTTTTGCACTAACAGGTGGGACACTCTAATATCCTTGTCTCTACATTCACTCCTGTCGACTCTGAATAAAAAAAAACCTCCGAGGTTTTGCTCACCAATGACCAAAGGTTTCTTTCATTTCATTTCCTTGTTCGCTCTTTATCTATACTGTCTTGATGAGCAAGGTGCAATTACTTTACATAAAAAGTGTATGTATGAAAGTTTGTAATTTGTTTTGACTCAATGTCTTACCTGTTTCGCAATCGTTTCCAGTATAGCCCAGTACGCAGGCACAAGTATAGTCGTTCACTCCATCAGTACAAGTTCCTCCATTCTGACAGGGGTCAGGAGTACAATCGTCGATATCTGTGCAAAATGAGTTCCAAACACAATAAATGGGATAAAAGTGACGAGAATAACATTTCATTGTTGACATATTTATTTTAATTCAGCGGATAACTGGAAAATCAAGACAACAAAACCGGCATTTTAAGGGCTAATAATGTCATTTTTTATTTGAATTAATTCATTTGTAAAACTAATCATACATTATTCAATTGAAATTGATCAAATAAATATCTCTTGAAATGTTTTTCTCTTTTCCAAAATCGAGGCTTTAGCAAGAAAATATATTCATGAAAAGAATATCATCGTCTCAGAAAACTTAGTGTGCCCCAGCCAGACAGAAAGGGTCACCAAAGCAAACGTTTTTGTTCTTACTTGAAAACAAATCATAATTGAGAAAGATTGTTGTGGTAATCACAATTTCAAATCTGTTCTTAAAATGACGATGCACTTCCGCTTACCATGTGTCAACTTGAGATGATTAAGAGTGTAGTTTTCCTTATTTCTACACTAACAGGTGGGACACCCTAATATCTTTGTCTCTACATTCACTCCTGTCGACTCTGAATAAAGAAAAACCTCCGAGATTTTTCTCACCAATGACTAAAGGTTTCTTTCGTTTCATTTCCTAGTTCACTTTTTATCTATAATGTCTTGATGAGCAAGGTGCAATTACTTTACATAAAAAGTGTATGTATGAAAGTTTGTAATTTGTTTTGACACAATGTCTTACCTGTTTCGCAATCGTTTCCAGTATAGCCCAGTACGCAGGCACAAGTATAGTCGTTCACTCCATCAGTACAAGTTCCTCCATTCTGACAGGGGTCAGGAGTACAATCGTCGATATCTGTGCAAAATGAGTTCCAAACACAATAAATGGGATAAAAGTGACGAGAATAACATTTCATTGTTGACATATTTATTTTCATTTAGCGGATAACTGGAAAATCAAGACAACAAAACCGGCATTTTAAGGGCTAATAATGTCATTTTTGATTTGAATTAATTCATTTGTAAAACTAATCATACATTATTCAATTAAAATTGATCAAATAAATATCTCTTGAAATGTTTTTCTCTTTTCCAAAATCGAGGCCTTATCAAGAAAATATATTCATGAAAAGAATATCATCGTCTCAGAAAACTTAGTGTGCCCCAGCCAGACAGAAAGGGTCACCAAAGCAAACGTTTTTGTTCTTACTGGAAAACAAATGATTATTGGGAAAGATTGTTGTGGTAATCACACTTTTAAATCTGTTCTTAAAATGACCATGCACTTCCGTTTTCCATGTGTCAACTTGAGATGATTAAGAGTGTAGTTTCCCTTTTGTTTGCACTAACAGGTGGGACACCCTAATATCTTTGTCTCTACATTCACTCCTGTCGACTCTGAATATAGAGAAATGTCTGAGATTTTTCTCACCAATGACTAAAGGTTTCTTTCTTTTCATTTCCTGGTTCGCTCTTTATCTATAATGTCTTGATGAGCAAGGTGCAATTACTTTACATAAAAGGTGTATGTATGAAAGTTTGTAATTTGTTTCGACTCAATGTCTTACCTGTTTCGCAATCGTTTCCTGTATAGCCCAGTACGCAGGCACAAGTATAGTCGTTCACTCCATCAGTACAAGTTCCTCCATTCTGACAGGGGTCAGGAGTACAATCGTCGATATCTGTGCAAAATGAGTTCCAAACACAATAAATGGGATAAAAGTGACGAGAATAACATTTCATTGTTGACATATTTATTTTCATTTAGCAGATAACTGGAAAATCAAGACAACAAAACCGGCATTTTAAGGGCTAATAATGTCATTTTTTATTTGAATTAATTCATTTGTAAAACTAATCATACATTATTCAATTGAAATTGATCAACTAAATATCTCTTGAAATGTTTTTCTCTTTTCCAAAATCGAGGCTTTAGCAAGAAAATATATTCATGAAAAGAATATCATCGTCTCAGAAAACTTAGCGTGCCCCTGCCAGACAGAAAGGGTCACCAAAGCAAACGTTTTTGTTCTTACTTGAAAACAAATGATTCTTGGGAAAGATTGTTGTGGTAATCACAATTTCAAATCTGTTCTTAAAATGACCATGCACTTCCGTTTTCCATGTGTCAACTTGAGATGATTAAGAGTGTAGTTTCCCTTATTTTTGCACTAACAGGTGGGACACTCTAATATCCTTGTCTCTACATTCACTCCTGTCGACTCTGAATAAAAAAAAACCTCCGAGGTTTTGCTCACCAATGACCAAAGGTTTCTTTCGTTTCATTTCCTAGTTCGCTTTTTATCTATAATGTCTTGATGAGCAAGGTGCAATTACTTTACATAAAAAGTGTATGTATGAAAGTTTGTAATTTGTTTTGACACAATGTCTTACCTGTTTCGCAATCGTTTCCAGTATAGCCCAGTACGCAGGCACAAGTATAGTCGTTCACTCCATCAGTACAAGTTCCTCCATTCTGACAGGGGTCAGGAGTACAATCGTCGATATCTGTGCAAAATGAGTTCCAAACACAATAAATGGGATAAAAGTGACGAGAATAACATTTCATTGTTGACATATTTATTTTAATTTAGCGGATAACTGGAAAATCAAGACAACAAAACCGGCATTTTAAGGGCTAATAATGTCATTTTTTATTTGAATTAATTCATTTGTAAAACTAATCATACATTATTCAATTGAAATTGATCAACTAAATATCTCTTGAAATGTTTTTCTCTTTTCCAAAATCGAGGCCTTATCAAGAAAATATATTCATGAAAAGAATATCATCGTCTCAGAAAACTTAGTGTGCCCCAGCCAGACATAAAGGGTCACCAAAGCAAACGTTTTTGTTCTTACTGGAAAACAAATGATTATTGGGAAAGATTGTTGTGGTAATCACACTTTTAAATCTGTTCTTAAAATGACTATGCACTTCCGTTTTCCATGTGTCAACTTGAGATGATTAAGAGTGTAGTTTCCCTTTTGTTTGCACTAACAGGTGGGACACCCTAATATCTTTGTCTCTACATTCACTCCTGTCGACTCTGAATATAGAGAAATGTCTGAGATTTTTCTCACCAATGACTAAAGGTTTCTTTCTTTTCATTTCCTGGTTCGCTCTTTATCTATAATGTCTTGATGAGCAAGGTGCAATTACTTTACATAAAAAGTGTATGTATGAAAGTTTGTAATTTGTTTCGACTCAATGTCTTACCTGTTTCGCAATCGTTTCCTGTATAGCCCAGTACGCAGGCACAAGTATAGTCGTTCACTCCATCAGTACAAGTTCCTCCATTCTGACAGGGGTCAGGAGTACAATCGTCGATATCTGTGCAAAATGAGTTCCAAACACAATAAATGGGATAAAAGTGACGAGAATAACATTTCATTGTTGACATATTTATTTTCATTTAGCAGATAACTGGAAAATCAAGACAACAAAACCGGCATTTTAAGGGCTAATAATGTCATTTTTTATTTGAATTAATTCATTTGTAAAACTAATCATACATTATTCAATTGAAATTGATCAACTAAATATCTCTTGAAATGTTTTTCTCTTTTCCAAAATCGAGGCTTTAGCAAGAAAATATATTCATGAAAAGAATATCATCGTCTCAGAAAACTTAGTGTGCCCCAGCCAGACAGAAAGGGTCACCAAAGCAAACGTTTTTGTTCTTACTTGAAAACAAATCATAATTGAGAAAGATTGTTGTGGTAATCACAATTTCAAATCTGTTCTTAAAATGACCATGCACTTCCGTTTACCATGTGTCAACTTGAGATGATTAAGAGTGTAGTTTTCCTTATTTCTACACTAACAGGTGGGACACCCTAATATCTTTGTCTCTACATTCACTCCTGTCGACTCTGAATAAAAAAAAACCTCCGAGGTTTTGCTCACCAATGACCAAAGGTTTCTTTCGTTTCATTTCCTAGTTCGCTTTTATCTATAATGTCTTGATGAGCAAGGTGCAATTACTTTACATAAAAAGTGTATGTATGAAAGTTTGTAATTTGTTTTGACACAATGTCTTACCTGTTTCGCAATCGTTTCCAGTATAGCCCAGTACGCAGGCACAAGTATAGTCGTTCACTCCATCAGTACAAGTTCCTCCATTCTGACAGGGGTCAGGAGTACAATCGTCGATATCTGTGCAAAATGAGTTCCAAACACAATAAATGGGATAAAAGTGACGAGAATAACATTTCATTGTTGACATATTTATTTTCATTTAGCGGATAACTGGAAAATCAAGACAACAAAACCGGCATTTTAAGGGCTAATAATGTCATTTTTGATTTGAATTAATTCATTTGTAAAACTAATCATACATTATTCAATTGAAATTGATCAACTAAATATCTCTTGAAATGTTTTTCTCTTTTCCAAAATCGAGGCTTTAGCAAGAAAATATATTCATGAAAAGAATATCATCGTCTCAGAAAACTTAGCGTGCCCCTGCCAGACAGAAAGGGTCACCAAAGCAAACGTTTTTGTTCTTACTTGAAAACAAATGATTCTTGGGAAAGATTGTTGTGGTAATCACAATTTCAAATCTGTTCTTAAAATGACCATGCACTTCCATTTTCCATGTGTCAACTTGAGATGATTAAGAGTGTAGTTTCCCTTATTTTTGCACTAACAGGTGGGACACTCTAATATCCTTGTCTCTACATTCACTCCTGTCGACTCTGAATAAAAAAAAACCTCCGAGGTTTTGCTCACCAATGACCAAAGGTTTCTTTCATTTCATTTCCTTGTTCGCTCTTTATCTATACTGTCTTGATGAGCAAGGTGCAATTACTTTACATAAAAAGTGTATGTATGAAAGTTTGTAATTTGTTTTGACTCAATGTCTTACCTGTTTCGCAATCGTTTCCAGTATAGCCCAGTACGCAGGCACAAGTATAGTCGTTCACTCCATCAGTACAAGTTCCTCCATTCTGACAGGGGTCAGGAGTACAATCGTCGATATCTGTGCAAAATGAGTTCCAAACACAATAAATGGGATAAAAGTGACGAGAATAACATTTCATTGTTGACATATTTATTTTAATTTAGCGGATAACTGGAAAATCAAGACAACAAAACCGGCATTTTAAGGGCTAATAATGTCATTTTTTATTTGAATTAATTCATTTGTAAAACTAATCATACATTATTCAATTGAAATTGATCAAATAAATATCTCTTGAAATGTTTTTCTCTTTTCCAAAATCGAGGCTTTAGCAAGAAAATATATTCATGAAAAGAATATCATCGTCTCAGAAAACTTAGTGTGCCCCAGCCAGACAGAAAGGGTCACCAAAGCAAACGTTTTTGTTCTTACTTGAAAACAAATCATAATTGAGAAAGATTGTTGTGGTAATCACAATTTCAAATCTGTTCTTAAAATGACGATGCACTTCCGCTTACCATGTGTCAACTTGAGATGATTAAGAGTGTAGTTTTCCTTATTTCTACACTTACAGGTGGGACACCCTAATATCTTTGTCTCTACATTCACTCCTGTCGACTCTGAATAAAGAAAAACCTCCGAGATTTTTCTCACCAATGACTAAAGGTTTCTTTCGTTTCATTTCCTAGTTCACTTTTTATCTATAATGTCTTGATGAGCAAGGTGCAATTACTTTACATAAAAAGTGTATGTATGAAAGTTTGTAATTTGTTTTGACACAATGTCTTACCTGTTTCGCAATCGTTTCCAGTATAGCCCAGTACGCAGGCACAAGTATAGTCGTTCACTCCATCAGTACAAGTTCCTCCATTCTGACAGGGGTCAGGAGTACAATCGTCGATATCTGTGCAAAATGAGTTCCAAACACAATAAATGGGATAAAAGTGACGAGAATAACATTTCATTGTTGACATATTTATTTTCATTTAGCGGATAACTGGAAAATCAAGACAACAAAACCGGCATTTTAAGGGCTAATAATGTCATTTTTGATTTGAATTAATTCATTTGTAAAACTAATCATACATTATTCAATTAAAATTGATCAAATAAATATCTCTTGAAATGTTTTTCTCTTTTCCAAAATCGAGGCTTTAGCAAGAAAATATATTCATGAAAAGAATATCATCGTCTCAGAAAACTTAGCGTGCCCCTGCCAGACAGAAAGGGTCACCAAAGCAAACGTTTTTGTTCTTACTTGAAAACAAATGATTCTTGGGAAAGATTGTTGTGGTAATCACAATTTCAAATCTGTTCTTAAAATGACCATGCACTTCCATTTTCCATGTGTCAACTTGAGATGATTAAGAGTGTAGTTTCCTTTATTTTTGCACTAACAGGTGGGACACTCTAATATCCTTGTCTCTACATTCACTCCTGTCGACTCTGAATAAAAAAAAACCTCCGAGGTTTTGCTCACCAATGACCAAAGGTTTCTTTCATTTCATTTCCTTGTTCGCTCTTTATCTATACTGTCTTGATGAGCAAGGTGCAATTACTTTACATAAAAAGTGTATGTATGAAAGTTTGTAATTTGTTTTGACTCAATGTCTTACCTGTTTCGCAATCGTTTCCAGTATAGCCCAGTACGCAGGCACAAGTATAGTCGTTCACTCCATCAGTACAAGTTCCTCCATTCTGACAGGGGTCAGGAGTACAATCGTCGATATCTGTGCAAAATGAGTTCCAAACACAATAAATGGGATAAAAGTGACGAGAATAACATTTCATTGTTGACATATTTATTTTAATTTAGCGGATAACTGGAAAATCAAGACAACAAAACCGGCATTTTAAGGGCTAATAATGTCATTTTTTATTTGAATTAATTCATTTGTAAAACTAATCATACATTATTCAATTGCAATTGATCAAATAAATATCTCTTGAAATGTTTTTCTCTTTTCCAAAATCGAGGCTTTAGCAAGAAAATATATTCATGAAAAGAATATCATCGTCTCAGAAAACTTAGTGTGCCCCAGCCAGACAGAAAGGGTCACCAAAGCAAACGTTTTTGTTCTTACTTGAAAACAAATCATAATTGAGAAAGATTGTTGTGGTAATCACAATTTCAAATCTGTTCTTAAAATGACGATGCACTTCCGCTTACCATGTGTCAACTTGAGATGATTAAGAGTGTAGTTTTCCTTATTTCTACACTAACAGGTGGGACACCCTAATATCTTTGTCTCTACATTCACTCCTGTCGACTCTGAATAAAGAAAAACCTCCGAGATTTTTCTCACCAATGACTAAAGGTTTCTTTCGTTTCATTTCCTAGTTCACTTTTTATCTATAATGTCTTGATGAGCAAGGTGCAATTACTTTACATAAAAAGTGTATGTATGAAAGTTTGTAATTTGTTTTGACACAATGTCTTACCTGTTTCGCAATCGTTTCCAGTATAGCCCAGTACGCAGGCACAAGTATAGTCGTTCACTCCATCAGTACAAGTTCCTCCATTCTGACAGGGGTCAGGAGTACAATCGTCGATATCTGTGCAAAATGAGTTCCAAACACAATAAATGGGATAAAAGTGACGAGAATAACATTTCATTGTTGACATATTTATTTTCATTTAGCGGATAACTGGAAAATCAAGACAACAAAACCGGCATTTTAAGGGCTAATAATGTCATTTTTGATTTGAATTAATTCATTTGTAAAACTAATCATACATTATTCAATTAAAATTGATCAAATAAATATCTCTTGAAATGTTTTTCTCTTTTCCAAAATCGAGGCTTTAGCAAGAAAATATATTCATAAAAAGAATATCATCGTCTCAGAAAACTTAGCGTGCCCCTGCCAGACAGAAAGGGTCACCAAAGCAAACGTTTTTGTTCTTACTTGAAAACAAATGATTCTTGGGAAAGATTGTTGTGGTAATCACAATTTCAAATCTGTTCTTAAAATGACCATGCACTTCCATTTTCCATGTGTCAACTTGAGATGATTAAGAGTGTAGTTTCCCTTATTTTTGCACTAACAGGTGGGACACTCTAATATCCTTGTCTCTACATTCACTCCTGTCGACTCTGAATAAAAAAAAACCTCCGAGGTTTTGCTCACCAATGACCAAAGGTTTCTTTCATTTCATTTCCTTGTTCGCTCTTTATCTATACTGTCTTGATGAGCAAGGTGCAATTACTTTACATAAAAAGTGTATGTATGAAAGTTTGTAATTTGTTTTGACTCAATGTCTTACCTGTTTCGCAATCGTTTCCAGTATAGCCCAGTACGCAGGCACAAGTATAGTCGTTCACTCCATCAGTACAAGTTCCTCCATTCTGACAGGGGTCAGGAGTACAATCGTCGATATCTGTGCAAAATGAGTTCCAAACACAATCAATGGGATAAAAGTGACGAGAATAACATTTCATTGTTGACATATTTATTTTAATTCAGCGGATAACTGGAAAATCAAGACAACAAAACCGGCATTTTAAGGGCTAATAATGTCATTTTTTATTTGAATTAATTCATTTGTAAAACTAATCATACATTATTCAATTGAAATTGATCAAATAAATATCTCTTGAAATGTTTTTCTCTTTTCCAAAATCGAGGCTTTAGCAAGAAAATATATTCATGAAAAGAATATCATCGTCTCAGAAAACTTAGTGTGCCCCAGCCAGACAGAAAGGGTCACCAAAGCAAACGTTTTTGTTCTTACTTGAAAACAAATCATAATTGAGAAAGATTGTTGTGGTAATCACAATTTCAAATCTGTTCTTAAAATGACGATGCACTTCCGCTTACCATGTGTCAACTTGAGATGATTAAGAGTGTAGTTTTCCTTATTTCTACACTAACAGGTGGGACACCCTAATATCTTTGTCTCTACATTCACTCCTGTCGACTCTGAATAAAGAAAAACCTCCGAGATTTTTCTCACCAATGACTAAAGGTTTCTTTCGTTTCATTTCCTAGTTCACTTTTTATCTATAATGTCTTGATGAGCAAGGTGCAATTACTTTACATAAAAAGTGTATGTATGAAAGTTTGTAATTTGTTTTGACACAATGTCTTACCTGTTTCGCAATCGTTTCCAGTATAGCCCAGTACGCAGGCACAAGTATAGTCGTTCACTCCATCAGTACAAGTTCCTCCATTCTGACAGGGGTCAGGAGTACAATCGTCGATATCTGTGCAAAATGAGTTCCAAACACAATAAATGGGATAAAAGTGACGAGAATAACATTTCATTGTTGACATATTTATTTTCATTTAGCGGATAACTGGAAAATCAAGACAACAAAACCGGCATTTTAAGGGCTAATAATGTCATTTTTGATTTGAATTAATTCATTTGTAAAACTAATCATACATTATTCAATTAAAATTGATCAAATAAATATCTCTTGAAATGTTTTTCTCTTTTCCAAAATCGAGGCTTTAGCAAGAAAATATATTCATGAAAAGAATATCATCGTCTCAGAAAACTTAGCGTGCCCCTGCCAGACAGAAAGGGTCACCAAAGCAAACGTTTTTGTTCTTACTTGAAAACAAATGATTCTTGGGAAAGATTGTTGTGGTAATCACAATTTCAAATCTGTTCTTAAAATGACCATGCACTTCCGTTTATCATGTGTCAACTTGAGATGATTAAGAGTGTAGTTTCCCTTATTTTTGCACTAACAGGTGGGACACTCTAATATCCTTGTCTCTACATTCACTCCTGTCGACTCTGAAAAAAAAAAAAACCTCCGAGGTTTTGCTCACCAATGACCAAAGGTTTCTTTCGTTTCATTTCCTAGTTCGCTTTTATCTATAATGTCTTGATGAGCAAGGTGCAATTACTTTACATAAAAAGTGTATGTATGAAAGTTTGTAATTTGTTTTGACTCAATGTCTTACCTGTTTCGCAATCGTTTCCAGTATAGCCCAGTACGCAGGCACAAGTATAGTCGTTCACTCCATCAGTACAAGTTCCTCCATTCTGACAGGGGTCAGGAGTACAATCGTCGATATCTGTGCAAAATGAGTTCCAAACACAATAAATGGGATAAAAGTGACGAGAATAACATTTCATTGTTGACATATTTATTTTAATTTAGCGGATAACTGGAAAATCAAGACAACAAAACCGGCATTTTAAGGGCTAATAATGTCATTTTTTATTTGAATTTGAAATTGATCAACTAAATATCTCTTGAAATGTTTTTCTCTTTTCCAAAATCGAGGCTTTAGCAAGAAAATATATTCATGAAAAGAATATCATCGTCTCAGAAAACTTAGCGTGCCCCTGCCAGACAGAAAGGGTCACCAAAGCAAACGTTGTTGTTCTTACTTGAAAACAAATGATTCTTGGGAAAGATTGTTGTGGTAATCACAATTTCAAATCTGATCTTAAAATGACCATGCACTTCCATTTTCCATGTGTCAACTTGAGATGATTAAGAGTGTAGTTTCCCTTATTTTTGCACTAACAGGTGGGACACTCTAATATCCTTGTCTCTACATTCACTCCTGTCGACTCTGAATAAAAAAAAACCTCCGAGGTTTTGCTCACCAATGACCAAAGGTTTCTTTCATTTCATTTCCTTGTTCGCTCTTTATCTATACTGTCTTGATGAGCAAGGTGCAATTACTTTACATAAAAAGTGTATGTATGAAAGTTTGTAATTTGTTTTGACTCAATGTCTTACCTGTTTCGCAATCGTTTCCAGTATAGCCCAGTACGCAGGCACAAGTATAGTCGTTCACTCCATCAGTACAAGTTCCTCCATTCTGACAGGGGTCAGGAGTACAATCGTCGATATCTGTGCAAAATGAGTTCCAAACACAATAAATGGGATAAAAGTGACGAGAATAACATTTCATTGTTGACATATTTATTTTAATTCAGCGGATAACTGGAAAATCAAGACAACAAAACCGGCATTTTAAGGGCTAATAATGTCATTTTTTATTTGAATTAATTCATTTGTAAAACTAATCATACATTATTCAATTGAAATTGATCAAATAAATATCTCTTGAAATGTTTTTCTCTTTTCCAAAATCGAGGCTTTAGCAAGAAAATATATTCATGAAAAGAATATCATCGTCTCAGAAAACTTAGTGTGCCCCAGCCAGACAGAAAGGGTCACCAAAGCAAACGTTTTTGTTCTTACTTGAAAACAAATCATAATTGAGAAAGATTGTTGTGGTAATCACAATTTCAAATCTGTTCTTAAAATGACGATGCACTTCCGCTTACCATGTGTCAACTTGAGATGATTAAGAGTGTAGTTTTCCTTATTTCTACACTAACAGGTGGGACACCCTAATATCTTTGTCTCTACATTCACTCCTGTCGACTCTGAATAAAGAAAAACCTCCGAGATTTTTCTCACCAATGACTAAAGGTTTCTTTCGTTTCATTTCCTAGTTCACTTTTTATCTATAATGTCTTGATGAGCAAGGTGCAATTACTTTACATAAAAAGTGTATGTATGAAAGTTTGTAATTTGTTTTGACACAATGTCTTACCTGTTTCGCAATCGTTTCCAGTATAGCCCAGTACGCAGGCACAAGTATAGTCGTTCACTCCATCAGTACAAGTTCCTCCATTCTGACAGGGGTCAGGAGTACAATCGTCGATATCTGTGCAAAATGAGTTCCAAACACAATAAATGGGATAAAAGTGACGAGAATAACATTTCATTGTTGACATATTTATTTTCATTTAGCGGATAACTGGAAAATCAAGACAACAAAACCGGCATTTTAAGGGCTAATAATGTCATTTTTGATTTGAATTAATTCATTTGTAAAACTAATCATACATTATTCAATTAAAATTGATCAAATAAATATCTCTTGAAATGTTTTTCTCTTTTCCAAAATCGAGGCTTTAGCAAGAAAATATATTCATGAAAAGAATATCATCGTCTCAGAAAACTTAGCGTGCCCCTGCCAGACAGAAAGGGTCACCAAAGCAAACGTTTTTGTTCTTACTTGAAAACAAATGATTCTTGGGAAAGATTGTTGTGGTAATCACAATTTCAAATCTGTTCTTAAAATGACCATGCACTTCCGTTTATCATGTGTCAACTTGAGATGATTAAGAGTGTAGTTTCCCTTATTTTTGCACTAACAGGTGGGACACTCTAATATCCTTGTCTCTACATTCACTCCTGTCGACTCTGAAAAAAAAAAAAACCTCCGAGGTTTTGCTCACCAATGACCAAAGGTTTCTTTCGTTTCATTTCCTAGTTCGCTTTTATCTATAATGTCTTGATGAGCAAGGTGCAATTACTTTACATAAAAAGTGTATGTATGAAAGTTTGTAATTTGTTTTGACTCAATGTCTTACCTGTTTCGCAATCGTTTCCAGTATAGCCCAGTACGCAGGCACAAGTATAGTCGTTCACTCCATCAGTACAAGTTCCTCCATTCTGACAGGGGTCAGGAGTACAATCGTCGATATCTGTGCAAAATGAGTTCCAAACACAATAAATGGGATAAAAGTGACGAGAATAACATTTCATTGTTGACATATTTATTTTAATTTAGCGGATAACTGGAAAATCAAGACAACAAAACCGGCATTTTAAGGGCTAATAATGTCATTTTTTATTTGAATTTGAAATTGATCAACTAAATATCTCTTGAAATGTTTTTCTCTTTTCCAAAATCGAGGCTTTAGCAAGAAAATATATTCATGAAAAGAATATCATCGTCTCAGAAAACTTAGCGTGCCCCTGCCAGACAGAAAGGGTCACCAAAGCAAACGTTGTTGTTCTTACTTGAAAACAAATGATTCTTGGGAAAGATTGTTGTGGTAATCACAATTTCAAATCTGATCTTAAAATGACCATGCACTTCCATTTTCCATGTGTCAACTTGAGATGATTAAGAGTGTAGTTTCCCTTATTTTTGCACTAACAGGTGGGACACTCTAATATCCTTGTCTCTACATTCACTCCTGTCGACTCTGAATAAAAAAAAACCTCCGAGGTTTTGCTCACCAATGACCAAAGGTTTCTTTCATTTCATTTCCTTGTTCGCTCTTTATCTATACTGTCTTGATGAGCAAGGTGCAATTACTTTACATAAAAAGTGTATGTATGAAAGTTTGTAATTTGTTTTGACTCAATGTCTTACCTGTTTCGCAATCGTTTCCAGTATAGCCCAGTACGCAGGCACAAGTATAGTCGTTCACTCCATCAGTACAAGTTCCTCCATTCTGACAGGGGTCAGGAGTACAATCGTCGATATCTGTGCAAAATGAGTTCCAAACACAATAAATGGGATAAAAGTGACGAGAATAACATTTCATTGTTGACATATTTATTTTCATTTAGCGGATAACTGGAAAATCAAGACAACAAAACCGGCATTTTAAGGGCTAATAATGTCATTTTTTATTTGAATTAATTCATTTGTAAAACTAATCATACATTATTCAATTGAAATTGATCAAATAAATATCTCTTGAAATGTTTTTCTCTTTTCCAAAATCGAGGCTTTAGCAAGAAAATATATTCATGAAAAGAATATCATCGTCTCAGAAAACTTAGTGTGCCCCAGCCAGACAGAAAGGGTCACCAAAGCAAACGTTTTTGTTCTTACTTGAAAACAAATCATAATTGAGAAAGATTGTTGTGGTAATCACAATTTCAAATCTGTTCTTAAAATGACGATGCACTTCCGCTTACCATGTGTCAACTTGAGATGATTAAGAGTGTAGTTTTCCTTATTTCTACACTAACAGGTGGGACACCCTAATATCTTTGTCTCTACATTCACTCCTGTTGACTCTGAATAAAGAAAAACCTCCGAAATTTTTCTCACCAATGACTAAAGGTTTCTTTCGTTTCATTTCCTAGTTCACTTTTTATCTATAATGTCTTGATGAGCAAGGTGCAATTACTTTACATAAAAAGTGTATGTATGAAAGTTTGTAATTTGTTTTGACTCAATGTCTTACCTGTTTCGCAATCGTTTCCAGTATAGCCCAGTACGCAGGCACAAGTATAGTCGTTCACTCCATCAGTACAAGTTCCTCCATTCTGACAGGGGTCAGGAGTACAATCGTCGATATCTGTGCAAAATGAGTTCCAAACACAATAAATGGGATAAAAGTGACGAGAATAACATTTCATTGTTGACATATTTATTTTCATTTAGCGGATAACTGGAAAATCAAGACAACAAAACCGGCATTTTAAGGGCTAATAATGTCATTTTTGATTTGAATTAATTCATTTGTAAAACTAATCATACATTATTCAATTAAAATTGATCAAATAAATATCTCTTGAAATGTTTTTCTCTTTTCCAAAATCGAGGCTTTAGCAAGAAAATATATTCATGAAAAGAATATCATCGTCTCAGAAAACTTAGCGTGCCCCTGCCAGACAGAAAGGGTCACCAAAGCAAACGTTTTTGTTCTTACTTGAAAACAAATGATTCTTGGGAAAGATTGTTGTGGTAATCACAATTTCAAATCTGTTCTTATAATGACCATGCACTTCCATTTTCCATGTGTCAACTTGAGATGATTAAGAGTGTAGTTTCCCTTATTTTTGCACTAACAGGTGGGACACTCTAATATCCTTGTCTCTACATTCACTCCTGTCGACTCTGAATAAAAAAAAACCTCCGAGGTTTTGCTCACCAATGACCAAAGGTTTCTTTCGTTTCATTTCCTAGTTCGCTCTTTATCTATACTGTCTTGATGAGCAAGGTGCAATTACTTTACATAAAAAATGTATGTATGAAAGTTTGTAATTTGTTTTGACTCAATGTCTTACCTGTTTCGCAATCGTTTCCAGTATAGCCCAGTACGCAGGCACAAGTATAGTCGTTCACTCCATCAGTACAAGTTCCTCCATTCTGACAGGGGTTAGGAGTACAATCGTCGATATCTGTGCAAAATGAGTTCCAAACACAATAAATGGGATAAAAGTGACGAGAATAACATTTCATTGTTGACATATTTATTTTCATTTAGCAGATAACTGGAAAATCAAGACAACAAAACTGGCATTTTAAGGGCTAATAATGTCGATTTTGATTTGAATTAATTCATTTGTAAAACTAATCATACATTATTCAATTGAAATTGATCAAATAAATATCTCTTGAAATGTTTTTCTCTTTTCCAAAATCGAGGCTTTAGCAAGAAAATATATTCATGAAAAGAATATCATCGTCTCAGAAAACTTAGTGTGCCCCAGCCAGACAGAAAGGGTCACCAAAGCAAACGTTTTTGTTCTTACTTGAAAACAAATCATAATTGAGAAAGATTGTTGTGGTAATCACAATTTCAAATCTGTTCTTAAAATGACCATGCACTTCCGTTTACCATGTGTCAACTTGAGATGATTAAGAGTGTAGTTTTCCTTATTTCTACACTAACAGGTGGGACACCCTAATTTCTTTGTCTCTACATTCACTCCTGTCGACTCTGAATAAAGAAAAACCTCCGAGATTTTTCTTACCAATGACTAAAGGTTTCTTTCATTTCATTTCCTTGTTCGCTCTTTATCTATAATGTCTTGATGAGCAAGGTGCAATTACTTTACATAAAAAGTGTATGTATGAAAGTTTGTAATTTGTTTTGACTCAATGTCTTACCTGTTTCGCAATCGTTTCCAGTATAGCCCAGTACGCAGGCACAAGTATAGTCGTTCACTCCATCAGTACAAGTTCCTCCATTCTGACAGGGGTTAGGAGTACAATCGTCGATATCTGTGCAAAATGAGTTCCAAACACAATAAATGGGATAAAAGTGACGAGAATAACATTTCATTGTTGACATATTTATTTTCATTTAGCAGATAACTGGAAAATCAAGACAACAAAACTGGCATTTTAAGGGCTAATAATGTCATTTTTGATTTGAATTAATTCATTTGTAAAACTAATCATACATTATTCAATTGAAATTGATCAAATAAATATCTCTTGAAATGTTTTTCTCTTTTCCAAAATCGAGGCTTTAGCAAGAAAATATATTCATGAAAAGAATATCATCGTCTCAGAAAACTTAGTGTGCCCCAGCCAGACAGAAAGGGTCACCAAAGCAAACGTTTTTGTTTTTACTTGAAAACAAATGATTATTGGGAAAGATTGTTGTGGTAATCACAATTTTAAATCTGTTCTTAAAATGACCATGCACTTCCGTTTTCCATGTGTCAACTTGAGATGATGAAGAGCGTAGTTTCCCTTATTTTTTGCACTAACAGGTGGGACACCCTAATATCTTTGTCTCTACATTCACTCCTGTCGACTCTGAATATAGAAAAATGTCTGAGATTTTTCTCACCAATGACTAAAGGTTTCTTTCATTTCATTTCCTAGTTCGCTCTTTATCTATAATGTCTTGATGAGCAAGGTGCAATTACTTTACATAAAAAATGTATGTATGAAAGTTTGTAATTTGTTTTGACTCAATGTCTTACCTGTTTCGCAATCGTTTCCAGTATAGCCCAGTACGCAGGCACAAGTATAGTCGTTCACTCCATCAGTACAAGTTGCTCCATTCTGACAGGGGTCAGGAGTACAATCGTCGATATCTGTGCAAAATGAGTTCCAAACACAATAAATGGGATAAAAGTGACGAGAATAACATTTCATTGTTGATATATTTATTTCATTTAGCAGATAACTGGAAAATCAAGACAACAAAACCGGCATTTTAAGGGCTAATAATGTCATTTTTTATTTGAATTAATTCATTTGTAAAACTATTCATACATTATTCAAATTAACTTAAACAACTACAAATCTCATTCCACATTAAGACGAAGGTTATGAAAATGTTCACAAATGATGTTACACCTTTACCTGAACTAAACTTCTTTTTTAATGAAAACATATCGTAAGAGTTTAGAAGAAATATTACCTGTTCCACAGTTTGTACCAGTAAATCCGGGAAGACAGCTGCACTCCAATGTAACACAAGTTCCTCCGTTGCACTCCGTGTCCATGGTACAGGCACCTGTAACGATACATTTATAATTTTTAACACGTAAGAGATGGTCTGTATTCAAGTTCTTTCAATGACAATGAGGTTGACGATAAAGAACATGAACACGATGATGACGATAACTAAAAGATAACTGTATTGATATCGACATTTATGTTTATTAAGATGATGGTGATGATATATAATGATGACTTTAATGTAATCACACCATGTTTAGTATTCTGTTCTAATTTTCATTTTGATTGACCGTGCCATTTTTAAAGAATTATATGGACATAATGTCGGAACATAGTTTTGACACTCTGCTGACGTTATTGACCTTCATTGAGCTGAGTCGCACTATTTGAGGCGATAATTATGTGTGCCAAGCTACAAAGGGATTGACCATGCCATTGTTGTACATATACCATGCTGTAGGTATTTAAATTTTAAAAGTCTATAGGTATCACAAGCCATTTGTAAACCATCCTAAAGTATAAGCCTTTTCATTTGAAAGTTGACAGTTTTAGGCAAGATAAGGCAAAGGGAGGCAAAACAGAACGCGCGTATCTTTTCGAGAAAAGCTATGAATCTTGATTCAGCGTTTAGGCGTATACTAATAATAATATCGAATATTCAGGAGTGCTAAAAAAAACTACAAACACAGCGCTTACAAATATATGAAAAGAGGACAACAAATGTACAGTCTCACAGGAGGTAGATCACATAGATCACTGGGGGAAAAGGTAAGTTTTGAGGGATCTTTTGAAGGTGGCAAGACAGGTAATTTCCATTATGGAAAGAGGGATGCTGTTCCAAGTCTTTGATGCAGCTACTGCAAATCGTTTTCAGCTATTGAGAGTCTAGATTTGGGAATGATAGGTTTACATGTGTCAGTTGCTGAGCAAAGATTACGAGATGGTGTATATATTTCGAGGGTGTCATTAGGATATTCAGGTGCCAAATGATTGAGTGAGGGGCCCGTGCTCCATCCTTTGAAATTATAGCCATTATTATATAGTCATTATAAATGAAGAGTATGGGACGCCTTCGTGAAGTTCAGTGGTGTTTATTCGTGGTATAAATGAAAAAAAACTGAAACCCTGTAGACTAAGTATCACACAGGTAAGGAAAAACTACGTCATCAGTTGTACCCATGCTGTGGAGCTCGTAAGGACACCTCATACACAGTGAGACCGCAGCTGGTGCGAAAACCCTCTATTTTATTCAGCACGTATGCAATAATTTACGTGTCTTGCATACGTAATGAGTAGTGCGAACGGTTTTTTCGATCGGCAGTTTTTGCCTTTATAATTGTTCATTTCTCATGAAATTGGTCTTATTTTACAGATAAGACGTTGCACTTTCTGTATACTTATATAACAATCATGTTAAATATATTTTGGGAACAGATATTTCGCTTAGAAAATGTTTTTTTTTTACGATAAATCTATCTTAAGAGTAGGGCTGATTTTCACATAGAAATCATTCTTGCGTCACAAAGATGTTATAATCAGCATAAAACATAGGTATTTTTCTTTACAATGATAACAAAATTATTATTTTTTACGCTGTACCAGAGTCAGGAACCAAGAAAAATCACGCGAATGTTTATGAATAATTAATAGAAGTAGTCAATTTTGCCGATGTGATAATAGAGAGTTCTGATTGGTCAAATACGTCAACTACGTCACATAATATTATGTTCCGCTTTGGTTCATGAACATTCTGAATAACAAGGCTGAGTAAGCATGTAAGAAGTCATGACAGAAAATCTAAGAACTCTGGATCAAATACGTCAACCTGTCTTTTAGATATTTCTTTTTTAATAATTTTTCTTATTTTTTTCGGCCAGTCGGTGGCGCGGCGGAGCTCACTGGAGTTTAATAATCAGTTATGCATTGCCATTTCTCAGACGGCGAGCGTACATGAGTATCAAATCACACAATTTCGCGCCATCATAGAAAGAACAAATTGGTAATTTCCGGGTTTTTAGGGTCTTAATTACTATGACTATAAAGAGAACATGATTTGCGTCAATTAGGTTTTGACATTATTTTGACCAGTGACTTTTCATCTTTCCAACGAATCTCAAAGTAAACAAATCAATTATGTACCAGAGTCAGGAACCAAAAGCGAAATTCCGGGTACAAAATAGCTGTTGAAATGTTACAAAAATAACGTCAATAAAAGTGGTGAAAAAGGATTGTTTCAAAATTGTGAAATATGGCAAGTTACATATCAAACTGAAGCTGACAATCTCGAGAGTAATTACCGTTGCGTGCTGCCATGTTGACTGAAGTTATCGACCACAAAAGCAGCTGCATGTACACCCTTACAAATCTCACGGAAAATCTCGTGAATTTCAGCACACGTGAATGTACGAGATCACCAAAGAGACGCTGAATAAAAATCAGCGTACAGCCTCATTATCGCGCACGCTGCGGTCTGACTGTACATCAGCAGCTATATAAAAGCTGCAACATAAACAGGCTAACTTGACAGCGTCAATTAAACATGGTGCGTGATGAAACTACCGGCTTCGTTTAAAGGCACACTTTACTACTTGTAGCTACTTGCTCCCTTTATATAGAAAACAATGCATAATCGGTGACCATTTGTCCCCAATGATCCTCTTTTTCTTATGTTAATTGAGAGCTGATGATGAGATAACCACCTGTCCAGTGACCTTGCAGGGTGGTCTAATCTCTCCTATAAACTAGTACAGATGAGCTTTAATGTAAGTGGACGGATGTCGGTTATTAAAAATGCCCATCAGGGCCTTGCCTGACATACTCCAATTCCAAAAGGAATAATGTTCATGCATGAATGCATATCCTTCTGAATTAGATAGAATAATCAATTTTTGTTTAAAAAAAAATAAAAAAAACATACATGAGAAAATATCATAATTTCATTATGATAAATTTTACACTACCTACAAACAATTTATGAGAGATAATCAAGGGACTACTTTGTCCTTAGAGTAGGTACACCAGAAACACGTGACCATTAAAGTAATTAATGCAAGGCTTGTTACTCTCTCGAGAAAATTTGAGCACATAACCCCAATATTGCGTTCTCTCCATTGGCTTCCCATACACCATCGTACAACATTTAAAGTTCTTCTTCTGACAACCAAAATTCTCCATGGCCAAGCCCCTAAATATCTTTCAGATTTGATTTCCTTACGTTCTTCTAGTTCTTTAAGATCTCTTCGATCATCATCAACCTTGCAGTTAACCCTTGGACCTCGTTCTGTTACAAAATATGGCGATCGAGCTTTTTCAGTAAATGATCCTATCCTTTGGAATAAATTACCAGCGCATATTCATAATACTCATTCTCTTGACCAGTTTAAGTCCTTACTGAAAACGCACCTTTTTAATTCATGATTGCTATTATGCAGCTGTGAGTCGGTCAAAGGAGGTGCACACCATCTTATTCTTTGTTTGTTTGATCTCATGTTTGACCTTATGTTTGATCTCATTTTTATTTTTGTTATTATATATGTATGATTTATTGAATAAAGAACATATTTATATTTTTTGTGTTTATTACAAGTTTTAGTTGGTAATTTTAAGTCAGACAATGGTGCGCTTAGAAACACCTGTATTAAGCGCCTAATAAATGTTATATATTATTATTATTATTATTAGGATTTTCAGTCTAACACCTTTGTATAATTCAAACACACCCAAAATGCTGTAGGGTGTTCTTACATGAAAACCTAACTTTCGAAAAGGTCGAAACGAGTTTGGTCACAACAGAATAATTTTATATTAATCTACTGGCAGTTTAGATGGATACGAGGTATTTTCAGATGAAATTCATACAAGTTAAAGGGAAGTGCATATTTTACAAAAACCTATTCGATAAATATATATATATATAACATCAATAAATGATATTGTAGAACAAAAAAATCTACATACAATTTCTTAAACATAAATCGGTAACGCAAAATGTTTTTTGAAAGAATGAAAGATAAACATGTTTTTTTTCTAATATAAAGACATTGCAAATGTTTATAAGAGACCAAACCAAGACAAGGTACATTAGAAGCCAGTTAAAATATTTCCAATTTAAAGTACTACATGGAATTGTTTACACAAATAATCATTCGTATCGAATTGGAATTGCCCAAACTAATTTATGTTGCTTCTGCATAAGGGAAGAGGAGATATGTCGTCATTTTGTTCGTTTGATATGGAACGACTGGAATAATAAATAAGCCATTATATCCATACCTAATCTAAGTTATGAGGAGATATTTTTTTGGAATAACATGAATTGACCAAGGAAAGAAGCAATGGGTAAATCACTCTTTAATTATTGTTAAGTATTTGATGTTCATGGGAAGAGAACGTAGTTCATTTATAACCATGATGACATTTCAAAGAGGATGAATAGGAGGGAAAGAAATTGGCATTGATGAGAAACAAATTTTTCCCTACATCGGAACAATGGGAAAACTAGCTGGAAGTTTAAGGGAGAGCGAGGTAGAGGTGGAAAGAGATCAACAACTTAAGTCATTTCGATATTGTAAAGAAACCTGTCCCATAATACATTCCCTGTCCGCCCAAGTACACGGGCTGGGAAGGGGGAGGGAGATAAGTCAAAGGAGTTAGAAAGGAGGAACGGAGGGAGGAGGATTTTGAAGGAGTGTTACACCCACAAATGTAATAACGCCCACAAATGTAATAACACTTTACCCACAAATGTAATAACACCCACAAATGTAATAACACTTTACCCACAAATTTAATAATTTCACCCACAAATGTAATAACCACTTTACCCACAAATGTAATAATTTTGAATCACCCACAAATGTAATAATGACTTTACCCACAAATGTAATAAATTTGAAGTGATATTTTGTCGAATTTGTTCAAAACTAAAACCCTGTAATAAAGCATGGGTACAGCTAACTACCACCTAGCTAACTACCCCCCGGACATCTACCCCCAGTCAACTACCCCCTCCCCGGACATCTACGCCGTTCAGTTGATGTTATCAGGTTCAATATTGCCCAAATTATAACCTTGTTTGCTTGTAAAAGACATGTGAGTTACTCCATCTTTTTATATGTAATAATTATTTTGGTTCTGTTAACGTCTGTATATTAATGAAACAACCTCTTCATTCGTTTGGAATAAAATACTTTCTATCTTACAAAATCTATGTATCCATCATTGCATCACTATAAAACCATAACCTCTGCAATTTACTCACATTGATTGATAGAGTATATAGATATTTTATCAGTCGAAGGGTTCTGCAATCGTTCATTCAAAACATGCAAATATGTTTCGCGTGATCTCGTTATACAGCTATTTATGATTTGATATATGAAGGTATGCGTTGTTATTTGCTTGTTAACCGATTATCATTTCAGACTTGTTCTTGTTTATATAGCTGCTTGAGTGTTTCAGAAGTAGGGAAAACTGTAATATAAATGTGTTTTGTTTGTATTTGCCTTTGAATAAAATTCGTTCTCATGAATACACACCGTGTACCGCGTACCAATTGGTAGTCTTCAGTATAAGTAATTGATACGTTCATCACATGAAGAAAGGTAATTCATTCACGCACTCATGAAAATATAACATCGCAATCCAACGTTTCAATGTCACTAATAGCGTACATATATATATGTTACATATCGTGAACATATTTCATAATCACATGCATAAAAACAATCAGGGTCAATATTTAAAAACATTTAAGGTCACTTATTTGATTACTTTTTTTTCTACGAACATTGAATTCCAGGATATTTGTGGGCTTAGAATATATACATGATTAAAAAATCGTCGACGGTCAACGAACCATCGAATCGGTCCCTCCTCTATGTGTTATATATATTGACCATTTTGACTGATTCGTCAGTTCGTGTGACCGCCGACCAATCATTTATTTGTGACGTGTTGTATCCACATATGTAATAATGTAATTTATTTTTAAATGAAACAAAAAGAGGAATAAGTTTCGAAGATTTGTTTAAATTTCTATTTCTTTTGAAATAACCGGGTCTGGAGGAAAGACTACGCTCTATACCCATGTTATTCCACAGGAATGAGATGGTGAGGTCTTAGCTTGAAGATTTTTCATTTTGTTTAAATAACCGAGTCTGAAGTAAAGACTACGCTCTAATCCCATGCTTTATTACCGGGTCTTAATTTGGAAGATGGAGGGGTCTTAGTTTAAAAGGTTTTTTTTGTTTTTGTTTTTGTGTTTAACTTTTGAATAACCGGGTCTGGAGGAATGACTACGCTCAATACTCATGTTCTTCCACAGGAATAAGATGATGGGGGTCTTAGTTTTGAAGATTTTTAAAAAAGTTTTGAAATAACCGGGTCCGGAAGAAAAACTACGCTCTAAACCCATGCTTTATTACCGGGTCTTAGTTTGGAAGATGGTGGGGTCTTAGTTTTAAAGTTTTTTTTTGGTATACTTTTGAATAACCGGGTCTGGAGGAAAGACTACGCTCAATACTCATGTTCTTCCACAGGAATAAGATGATGGGGTCCTAGTTTTGAAGATTTTTAAAAAGTTTTGAAATAACCGGGTCTGGAAGAAAAACTACGCTCTAAACCCATGCTTTATTACCGGGTCTTAGTTTGGAAGATGGTGGGGTCTTAGTTTAAAAGTTTTTTTTTTTTTTTAAACTTTCGAATAACCGGGTCTGGAGGAAAGACTACGCTCGATTCTCATGTTATTCCACAGGAAAAGGATTATGGGGTCTTAGTTTTGAAGATTTTTTAAATTTTTGAAATAACCGGGTCTGGAGTAAAGACTGCGCGCTATACCCATGCTTTATTACAGGGTTTTAGTTTTGAACAAATTCGACAAAATATCCCTTCAAATTTATTACATTTGTGGGTAAAGTCATTATTACATTTGTGGGTGATTCAAAATTATTACATTTGTGGGTAAAGTGGTTATTACATTTGTGGGTGAAATTATTACATTTGTGGGTAAAGTGTTATTACATTTGTGGGCGTTATTACATTTGTGGGTGTAACAAGGAGATTGTGGTTTAATAAAATATTAACTCATAATTTCAATTCCGGATAATAATATGTTGAGAAATATGAAACTCATTTTTCAAATATTTTTAAGTATTCAGTCTATTAAAAAAAAAAAGCAATATCGTAGCCTGGGGGATGAAATAACTGTGAAGTCCGGTACTGTTTTCTTCTTATGCGATTGTGATATATTTTAGTCCTATTCATTCATAGAATAACATAAGAGAAGATGATAGAAGGATAAACAAAGAATAGCATAAGAAATGGTAGGAGAAAAAAAATGATAGAATGATAAAAAACAAAGAATGACATAAGAAAAGGTTAAGGTAGGAAGAAATAAAGGATAACATGAAGAAGGATCAAAAGAAAAATTAAAGAATAACACAAAAGAAAAATAACAGAAGAGATAATACAAAAGGAAAAAAACAAAGGATTACATAAGGAAAGAAAGAAAGATAAAATGATAAAGAATAGATAAAGGAAAGATAGAAGAGAAAATACAAGAAAGAAAAATAAAGAATAAGAAAAGCAAAAACATGAAGAGAAAATGACAAAAGGAAAATCAAAGAATAACATGAAAAAGGTAAAAAGAAAACATGATAGAATGATTAACATTAAAGAATATCAAAAGAGATGAAAGAAGGAAAAACAAAAGTCAGATTGGGAAGGATAGAACGAAAAAAGGTGACAGAATAGCAAAGATACAGATTACGAAAGGGAAATATAATAATAATACAAAATAGATGAGAACAAAACAAGCCATGACTTATTACAGGCCGCCGAACACACATTTTGATTACGCATGAAAATTACCCGTGCTATCATAGCAAATGGAACCGTTCATGTTGCTATGGAATAACGTGTCTCATCAGGGTAAAAACTACGATGAGTGTGAACATAAACGAACCGTACCTCTGGAGCGGTCCAGTGGATCGGTCTAGCGTAGATCGGTCCAGCAAAGTGACTGAGAATAGGGTCATACATAATAATTTATTTAGTATTTATTGATTTAGCTTGATATTGCAATAACAGAACTACAGAGGGCGTTTGGTCCAAGATTACTTTGACACTTCTTATGTATTTCTAGTATTAAGGACATAAACTGGTTTAGCGCCACCTGTTGTTGGCTGTTTTGCAATAATTATGTTTGCAACATGATTTCTGTTTGTGAGGAAATTCTGTGGTTTTCTGGAGCATCCTTCTTTCCTGAGAGCTGTTTCTACAGTATTATGAAGGCACAGAGGTTAGTTATAACCCATATTTGAACCTTATGACAATGAAAGTAGGAATGGTAGTTTTTAAGATGTTTATATTGTATGAAACTTACACAGTAGCAGCAGTAATTTGTATGGCAAATGTATAACATGTGTAGACTGTGTACCCACACATATGATAGTGAACCTTATATTCATGAACACATACTTATTATGCATTCCTGTGAAGCTTTATCATGTACAGTTTTCACGGAGTTAAAGGTACTATGTCCCATTTGCAGGCCCACAAAATGAAAAGGTCAAATTCCAACGGCATTTGAAAGATAATACTAATATCGAACTTCCCTAAAAAAGGGGGCTTGAAAATGTCTTTAAGTGGGAAAATAACAACTATTAGTTGTCGAATCTACTTAAGAGCTATAGAGCCAGTAAGTAAGAGTCTGATTTTCAGACCATTGTACCAAATGGTTATGTTTTATGCTGCGCAAAGATTCAATCAATTTAAGAAGTGGGTTATTGATGTAGACAAATGCTCATGTACCCTTTATAGCTCATGTTATGTATGTTATTACCAGAGAAGCAATTAAACGGGTTTCCTTGCCTAATTTGAATATTAGGACGCTAGCGTTTAAATTTTACAGACGGGACATACATGACATATTCATAATTCCTGCAAAGTTCTACAGAATCCGATGTTGGCTGCAAACGGGATATGGTATCCTTAAAGTAGACCGAATGATTAAAGGCCTTGGAGACGATACTCAGTCATTGTAATTATTCAGCCTCACAAGCAGTCACATCGATTTTCAATTATCTTTTAAAATCCAAAACTCTTGCTCCCTATTCTAGAAATGTATCGATAGCAAACTGGTGTTGTGCCCTAAAGATGAAAATCGATAAGATCGTACCTCTTTTTAACCCATTAGCAACTAGAGATTTTGTATAATTGGCCTATTACTCACAGGAAGATGTTTCAATATTGCTCTCATTTTTACATTGTTCTAAACAATATTAAACAGGCGCTATTTTTCTATGCAGAATCATTCTGTAGACATCGTAAGGATTATGCACGTATAACATTATCACGGTAGACCCAAGAACAGATACTATAGCGCGTTAAAAACGGACGAAAACGGACGGGCAGTTTCGGGCGGTTCCATGAGTAAAAGGAGGGGAGATTCGGGCGGTTTAGTTGCTAATGGGTTAAGAAAGGGAACGCACAATATATTGATTATTATCGCACTATGTCTCTTTCGACATCCCTCTTCAAAGTAATCGAAATCTAATTCAATCCCGAACTATGATTATTTTCATTTTACTTGATTTTAATACTCCACCTAACAAACAAATCGGCTACGGACAATAGCGCTCAAAAACACATGTATTACTTATGTTAATAGCTTACAGCTCATGCCATTGATAATTTGTCAAATACCGTCAGAATTTTCCTTTACTTCTCGAAGGCCTTCAATGCTATCAATCGTAATGCTTAATTGCATAAATTATCCTATTATGGGATTTGAGGGAAGGCCTTGAAGTGGTCTAGAAATTATCTCACTGACAGAAAATAATTTGTTAATATAAATGTTCAAATTTATTACTTAGACCAGCCGAGAAATGGTTAGATTGTGTAAAGGCTGATTGTGCTACTAGATGTCTGGGATCCCTCACAGAAGCGACCAGAACGTCACAAGATAGGAAGATCTGGCTTGAGGTCATGAAGCAGAAGCCATAACACATCTCTTAGGTGGTGCGGAAGGCTTAGGTTAAGGTCAAGGGTTCCTGAAAGTTCCCTGTTAGTTGCCTTGTTATTTATTTTGTTATATATGATTGACTTTCAAAATTAATCTGAAATTCTGTTAATACTTTTTTCCAATGACTCAAACATTTTCTTCTCACATCGCACCCTTCACATTCTCCTCGAATATATTTGAATATTAAAATGAAACTAGTCCAAGCTTGGATAAATGAAAAAAGATTATATTTGAATGTTAGGGAAGACTCATCATTTTGTTTAGTGATTCTACTAAATCCCTACTAAAACAAATATTAATTGAAAATACAAATTTAAGTCAAATTAAATCCACAAAGTTTCTTGCCATCTCTATTAAAAGTGACTTGTCATGGACAGTACACCTTATTTTGTATGTAAACTGATGACTACAAAATTAATACAGGCACCTTAAATAAACTCAAATATCAGTTCCCTCCCAAAATCGGATTTTGCATTAGTTCAATTGCGCAATTCTAACCTTGGGAAAAGGAAGCACAACCCAAATAGAAATTCCTACTTAAAAACAAACCATAAGAAATATATTGATCATGCTGGATTTCGTTCGCATACTAGCAATTTATTTTTGTATTATAAGAACAAACCCTGACGAATTTCACATATATATATAAATATATATACATGTAAAACTTAGGGGATATTCAGCAATCTATATATAAACTACCAGCGAATGTTTCAGCACCAATGCTATCCACTCATATCCCAGGCAAAAGAAACTCCTTCCATTTCCCCCAAAACTGTAAAATATTTGCCAAAACTATTACTTTTTCAGGTCATGAGTTTTAGAATAAACTCCTAACTGAAATCTCTGAATCTATCTCATTATTTGTAAAAGGAAACTGAATGTTTTCCTCTCAAACGACTATGCTTTACAGGCATCCTCTAGCCAGTGGCGTACGCAAAATTTGTTCAAGGGGGGGGGGGGGGGGGGGTTAAAATTTTGAAATCAGGCCAAAAATTTCGTAAGGGGGGGGGGGGAATTTAAAATTTGACCGATCGACATTTTGTTCCGTTGGGGGGGGGGGGGGATAAGGTCATCTCTTTTTAGGTCATCCATTAGGTTTTTTTTTTTAAAATTAATTTAAACAAATAAAAAAAAATCTTTAACAAAATATATCAAAACTCAAAAAAAGGGGGGGGGTGGGGGGGGGGGGGGGTTTAACCCCCCTCCCCCCCTGCGTACGCGCCTGCCAATAATTTATCTTTAAAGAAACATTTTCAATGGGACAATTTCAATTATTCCCCTTCGGCGAAGCGAGGTGCTGTGCCCCAGTAGCCACGGCTCATTGTTTCTTGCTGGATCGGAATAGTAGCCTGACTGATGAAGTGGTGGTGGTAGAGTTTGGTGTGTGTTCTGCATGCGGAGGCAGTGACTTGTCGCGAGGGGCTCCGTTCATAATGTTTGTCGGAGTGAGGGCTTTTAGTGCATTTTTCTTTTTTTGTTAAACACCAAACGACTGACATTTGGATCCCGTCAGTTTGACGTGACTACATTATTGTTATTTTTCTGATCTTGTGGTTGTTCAAGTTGTTGCCAAGGACTACATGTAATGTAGTAATTTTTTACGCTATTATAATAAAAGTGACTCTAACATTGTCCTTTCCTGGTAATAAGAATGATATTTCATGTTTCTTGTTGATGCTCATTACATATTTAGATTAAACGTATTTTTTCTGTTTCGTAAAGCGTACCGTATGGGTATACCAGCGCTATATAAATCTTAGATATTATTATTATTATTTTTATTTTGTTTTACTACGATTGACATTAAATGCTCATTCCCTCTTTTCTCAAAGGCTGTTATGAAATTAACATAACCTTCCTGGCCTAAAAATCCCAAGCAGAGCTTTCACTATATGCTCCTAAATATTTGCACTCTTTTTCTTAGTTCAGTCTTTAAATGTAATGCATTCGAGCTAATTGATATAAGGAACCTACTTTCTGCTTTTTCTCTTTTAATAGAGTCCACGCTTATTTTTATATTCATTTTTTGAAGAAAAAAAAGCAAAATATATGATATAATTATGTGAAATATGAAACAATAAACTGAAGCTAAAAATAAAATTGTTGACAACTTTATAAATCATGTACAAACATTTATAAAATATACAGTAATAAACTAAATAATTCGTACCCATTGTAAACAAAGATTTGAATTAATGATTATAATACAAAAATGAAGGGCGAACTGATTGAATTAGGGTAGTTATTGAATACTTTAAGATGTAAGCTTTGACGTGTTACATTCTCAAGAAACAAACATTGGGACAAATCAGTTTCACATACTTAAAACAATACTAAACTTGGTAAAGAAAAGGACTTATTTCTTCGTTAACTGTACTATATTGAAAAAATATCCGCCATTTTAAAAAGGGAAGTCCGTGGCTTATGAACACCCACAATCTTTTAGTTTTTTTGTTTTAATTGTGTAGCTCAATCTCAATCCCCTACCTGCTGCACACCGAATCCGCAAGCTCAGCCTGGCCAAATTATCCCCCCGCCCATAATCTGTCCGTTTGTGTTAATCTAATATCGCGATCTCAATCCCCTACCACATGCACGCCGAAGATGGCGTACGCCCAGCCTGGCCAACCTTGGCTTGCAGTAAATAGGGGGAGATTGGATTGGCGGTCTTACCTGATACTCTGACTGTTTGAACACAAATCAGTATCCCAACGATTGCTGCAAATAGCTTCAGTATGGAACCCATATTTGAGGGCATCCTTCCTCCACCAGAGGCAATTCCACAGACTCCTACATGAACAGAAAATGATGTAAACGATGTAATATACAATGTTTCATTGCTTTATGGGGTGGGGAGAGACATATATGATGTTCAATTTCTAAAATGACCGGATTTTTTTAGAGTCACCCACATTTTATTAATAATAATAATACAATATTTATAAAGCAAATAATAAACAAAACATTCTCTATGCGCTGTACATGCATTAAATAACGAGAAATATAATCACGTAACAAGGAATCAACAAAGAGAAATATTCAAATCTTAGTAAATAACATAATAAAAAGAGGGCTAACATGGTCAAAACAAATAATGTAAGTAAGGCCAAAGAGGTGCGTTTTTAGGAAAGATTTGAACGTTGCAGAACGTTCATAATCAAGCACTGCAATAATTTGGTATGAAGTTTAAAAGTAGACATCAGCATTAAAGATGAGACCAAGTACACAGTTGTAAAACGTTTCAGTAAGAAGTCATGGGTTAACAAAAACAAACTTTCCCTCAATAGAATGCGTAAAATAGAAAGGATACCTAACATTGGTAGCTTATGATGAAAATGTTATAATCAATTTTACCTTGAAACCTATTTCATGATAATAAATTTCTTCTCAATTTTTTTTTTCTGAAACATTTAAGGCGAGCAAGCAAGCAAAAAATAAGAGTCTTTTCTGCTTGTTCGTGCACTTTTGAAGGTCTTTATTGAGGCTTATAACCTAACTATTCTCCATGGTCAATAAATATTATGCAAATACGGGACAAACTGATATCCCGCGAAGGATCGATACGGAACGCGGGACAAAATGGACGACAAACAGGACAATCGCAACATATATATGGGATGTCTGGTGAAAAAAATCCCTTAACATAGACCTAACTCTACGACCTGTTGGTAAGGTCCGATTGGAACCAGAAGAGTAAATCATCGAGTAGGGAAAAAAAAGGCGATTTGCTAGCCTATGTGAAAGATTTGTATGCCCACCAGGCGATTGAACAGGTTGGAAACTATAAGTATCTTGGAACTGTCTTAAATGATAAATTATCATGGAGGGATAACACACAATCGGTTTATGAGAAAGCTAACAAGAGGTTGTTTTTTCTGCGTAAGTTGAACAGTTTCCATATAGATGCAACAATCCTGACCCTGATCTACAATTCAATAATAAAGAGTGTCCTGCTTTTCAATATTATATGTTCATTTGGCAATCTCTCAAAACAGGACAAGAAGAACTTGGAAAGGCCACGTAAAATAGCACAACGCATAATTGGGGTAGAATTAGCTTCTGTCGAGTCTCATTGTACTGAGCAAATTGTTGATAAGGTCTGTGCAATCATGAAAGACAATACCCGTCCACTTCATTTACTTTATTCATTTAATCGTTCTGGTATCCGACTTCGCCCCACCCCAACCCGCCTTTCACGATTCAGATATTCATTTGTACCCGACTCTGTTGATAAATTCAACTCACAGGTTAAACGTTAAACTTCTGCGTCGGAAATTGATTATATGATTTGAAATACCAATGACCAAGGCTTAATTTTGAAACTCATGATTTGAAGTACCAATGACCATTTGTGTCGCTTCATTATCTTTTGCATGTATTTGTTCCTTATTTCATCTATTTTATTCTATAAACGTGATGTATTTATTTCTTGTAATTAGGTATTTTCTTGAATATTACTGTAACGCCAGTGGAAAACAAATTTCTATGTAACTTGTTTGCAAAGACCAAATAAAATATCTTGTATTTTGTATCTTGTACCAGGTCAAAGGTAGACAAAAGTTCAAGCATTCACAGGAAGACAGCTTGTCTGTTATAAATGGCACATAGCTTGTCATTCGGCATTATAATATAAGTGCAGTCTTAGTAGAAATGTGCTAGTCAGTGTAAGGACTGCATAGGATCAAGCAAATCGATGTGGTTTTAAAATGTGGATACCTATTTAAAACTAGCCTTTTCAATACATTTTCCTACATATTCTATATTAGAAACAGGTCAATAAGTACTTAAATAATTTCTGTCCAGACAAATTTTCTTCAATAACGGAGATCTTAGTGTCTCTGGAAACACACCAGTAGACAATGATAGATTCAGAATAAATAATAGTACTACAGTGTATAATTAGATCTGACAAATGTCTCCTATATTACCAGTCAAGTAGGCATGATAAATCAACATCAAGATTTTGAATTAGATTTCAAAATCATACATTTGTAAAGACATTTTCACTCAGAGGATCAAACTGAGCGAGCAGGAGTCAGGTTTATTTGTATTTGAGGATACACTTGATACAGAACGGTGCTCTCAATATCATCCCTTATCATAGTTAACTTACTGAAAAAAATGTACATACAGTAAGAAAAAAAGTTACTACTGGCAGTTAGCAATTTATTATCAGTCTTATGCAGGTCCCTGGCGTTATACGATGAAAGTCTGTTACGATAACATTCTTTCTTGACAGAAGCAATAATATCACAGGCATCCCGCTGACATTCTGTGTCGCAGGATGATGCTAAGATTATCGAGGAAACTGCAACCCCCACCCTCCATCGATTTTACACCCGTAATATCCTCTTCATGAGGTAAATTTTGGTCTCTATAAAACTGCTGCCAGCAGAATATCACCATCACCATCGCAAACAATTTCTGAAAACAAGTCCGAAACCGGACTAAAGATTTCACTAGATGCAGCCTAAATGATGTAGAAAGTTAAAACCCGACGTCGACTTAATAAAGTTGAAGTAAAAATGGACTCCACTCGGGAGACTAAGTAATAAAAGGCATATTTAAGGAGCTCAGTGATTTGGGGGTTTAACTCCAACCGAAGTTTAAGTTAAAATTCCGAATGTGGTAATTCAATTTCAATTCAAGACTTTATTCCAGACTCAGCTGCTAGAGCAGAGGTATAAACACGAACAAGAATAAGAAGGGGTCATATCATTAAAAACTGACATATTTACATGTATATAATAATTGAAGGGCTTAATTCCAAAAGGAGCTAAGTCCACTTGTGATGAAAATAGAGAAGAACACATATGGATATACGAGAACCAAAATTAACTATTTTACTCAACCTCTGCCGACTGTGACAGTAAAGCTATGGTCACAATTCAGAGCGTCGACCGACCGATTAGTAGCCTGCTCGGTCGCCGTTGGAATTTAGGCATCTCCCAACGATTTTTTTTTTTTTGGAGAAATCGAGCAGGCTGTAGAGCCCCAGCGATGCCTGGCCGGAGACCAGGCGGCGACTGCTCGGCAGCTTTGACCTAACTTTGTTTATTTCTGACCTAAATCGCTCGACGGTGAATGCTCGATTAGATCGGTGCCCGGGCTGTGACCGCCCTGGCACCGAGCGTACTTTGGGCGGCGACTGAAAGTGAGCAGGCGCCGCCCGAATTTTAAATCCGCGTTAAAACTTCAGCAGCGACCGATCGATGCCCTAAAAACAAGCGGCGCCCGGGCGGCCCCCACTCGGCGCCCTGGCGAAATTGGCTAAAAACTCGCCGCCCGGCCGCCGAGCAGGCTACTTTTTGGTGACCATTTTGTGACCATAGCTTAAGCTACATAACCAGAACTTGTACTTCTTTGTAATGGGTCAACCAACACTTCAACAATCATATTTTCCGAAGTGTCAATTTTCTGAATAAACTTGAAAATTAGATTTCTTACAACAGCTTGACATGCATGTATATTCACATCTGCAAACATTTTACTTGCACTAGAGTGCCTAGGTATGCGTAAAATAATCCTCATAATGCCCATATCATCATTATAGGCTACCGTGAGTTTATTTATACTGCTCTTTTTATACCTACTCCTAATATGTGCAGTATTAAACGGTGCATAAGCTCAAAATAATTCAACCTTATCTCTACAAAGCACATATGAAACTTTCTGCACAATGTCGTACCCTGTGCATGAAGTTTACGACACTGTCCACAAATATCTCTATCATCACACAGGTCCTTAGTAAGATAATGACCTAGGTACTTCGCCTCTTCAAAAACGACAAGTCTAGCACTACAAAAATACAAATCTGGAAATACCAACTTACAATGTTCTTTGTAATTCACAATTATAACGTGAATCTTTTTCGCATTATATTTAACATCATTGTCTATACCAAACTGAGAACAAACATTAAGCAAGTTCTGTGATACTGTCCTTGATGGACTAACAAAAACAAGATCATCAGCATACATTAAATGATTAACTTTGGTATTATCAACAAAACAGCCAGTACCACAGTTATTCAATTTTACAGATAAATCTTCCATATACAAATGAAATAAGTATGGAGACGATATACCTCCTGGCCGGACTCCATTACAAGAGTGAAAGGTGCCAGAAAGACAGTTACTCCATCTCACCACAGTCCGGTGACCATACCAATATATAAATGTTGTAATAAAATAAAGCGGAATTTCCATGTATGATGTTACTCATTTTCTTGAATAAAAATCCATGATTCACTCTGTTAAATGCTTTTGAGGCATCAAGAAAACACAAAAATATCGAGGAGTTTCTCCTACGATAACTAGCAATAATCACTTTTATAGCAAAAATACACGTATGCTTCGTTTAAAAGCCAAACTGATAATCATTCATAAAAATATTTTTTAAAAAAGTTCTAACCTAGACAATAATAATTTCTCCAGTACTTTAAAAAGTACAGTGGTCAATGCAATTGGTCTATAATTGTCCTTACTAGAAATGCGACCAGCTTTGTCTTTAATACTGGAACCAAGATGACATATATCATCCTATCTGGCAAAATACACTGAATTAGAAAACCAGAAAAACATACAGCAAGTAGAGACAATTTTTAACTTGCATACTCTAAATGCTTTGCAGTTAAAATATCTATCGGAGGTTGTTGAAGAATTGTCCTGCACTAGAAGGCTAGCCTGACTAAATAATACTTAAGGATTAAATATATAACAATTAACAGATACTCTTTGCGTGTTAGTATTAAAAAGCACTGCTGTACTTTAAACGCATATTCTATATCAAGCAGGTTAGGTGTCTTACCTTTATAAAAAAAGTACACTCTTGATAACGTCCAGTTCCTCACAAAATTGAAAATAACTGAGAGATGCCAAGAAAGTAAGTCCAAGCCCGAGGTAAGCTGAATTTAAACTGACACTGATCAGCTAACCAGTCTATCACCCCTCAACGCGGGTTTGTGGTTCGGCGACCCTGAACCAAAAAAATGGGGCGAGGCTTCCTCATCAGACGAACGTTGATTGGACGAATCTTGTTGAGATTTGGCTGGTTCACGTGCTGCTACATACAGCTAACAACACATCTTCTGAAACGTGCGGATGAATCTCCTGCTGAAGGTGTGTCATTTAGGACCAGTAATCTGGACCACGAACGAATATTGTACACAGTGCGTCCCAGAAAAAACGAAACCGAGAATTATCAATGTTTTATCATATCTTAATCACATGCGTGAAATGTGCGTCATATGAGTTGCATCAAATGAAAGAGGAGGATTTAAGCTTTACAAATATATGTAATTTATTAATTATAATTGTGATTAAGTTATGATAAAACATCGACAATTCTCGGTTTCGTTTTTTTGTGGGACGCACTGTATAACCGGAGATATATCTTTGATGTAATTTGTTTTGGTCACAAACCTTATTCTTTCCATATAACAGCAGAAATAAACTTCCAACGACTGACATAAGTAGATGGGTGTAACAGTCCAGTCCCACCAGCGAAACATAACCAAGACTGACACCAAACCGACAACAGACATTTACAAATAATTACATTACCCCCGAATGGTCATGAATCGGTCCGTCTGATTCGGAGTGAAGTATTTGTTGGCGGTGTGACTGAGGTATAACCACATGTTATTATTCTTATACCTCCTCTCAACGTGATCAAGGTTGCTGTGCTTTAGATGTGAATTCTTGGCCTGCACCTAGTATTGATTTTGATGAATAGAGAATAATACAAAAGAAAATACCCAAATCTCTACAAAAAATCTTTCTGTTCATTAACTAGTGTATTGCGCACAACGCACAACGCCTAACCGAAATTCTTCACACTGAAAGCAGGAAAGATAAATGCTGAAAATGACGAAGTCCTTCACTTGCTGACGTAAATAAGTCTACCCTTTTTTTAAGTCACACATTATTCTGAAAGTTCAAAACGAATAGTATTAAACTGAACCACTAAGCAGGTATATAGGGTTCACAATTTCGTTATGTAAGCTGTAAACTGTTGCTTGTTAAAAATGATGTTTTAATCGTCTTTGGCTGCATACCCTATTACGATAGCGATCAACCTTCTTCTTAAATCGTTGAGAACGTCCTTTAAACACTGTAACAAAAAATCTGTGTTTTCATCTAATATAAAGGCTAAAAACACTTCTTAAAAAGCCGGCGCCAGCCCGCCTGCCCCCCCCCCCCAAAAAAAAAAAGAACGCCGGAATGTTAATCAGGAAATGTTGGGGTCATTCCCGAAGGCTTGGAAGATGTTAGTGAAGAAAGGGCCGGCCATACGTAAATGGCAGTGACGATAACGATGACTGATTTATTGATAACAGATCAAAATTGAGTCAGCTTGAACAGGATAACCCACGAAAGCTCGAGAGCTTATTTCCAGTGGGGTCCCCGACAGGCATGTACAACATTAATAAGTTAAAATAGTGATATTTACAGATACAATTTTTTGTTTATATTAAAGATAATAATGATGATAATGATAATAACAACATTAAACAGATGATAGAAATGATAATAAGTACAAGAACAACACGAAGAAGGAGGAGACGAAAAAGAGAAGGAGTAAGAAGAGGAAAATAATGATGAATATGTATGATTTCTAAAATGTATGATTTCTAAAACGTACAAAAACACTAAGTATATACAAAATGAAACAGTATAAACCGGCAGTAGAATAACAATTTCAATCATATAACATGCCATCCGCTTCTCTTCACTGATTCTCAAGCGTTAGGTATTCCTTTAATTTCCTCTTAAAATGAGTTAAATGTTAAAAACAGCCCCTCCGCTACTAAGGCCATCACTATTTGGTGAACAAATTGAAAAGGGCATATTGTTGATGTCTTTAGAAGCTATATACTCAACAGTCAAATTTAAATTAATGGTAGAGGGGCCGTTTCACAACTCTTATTTTGCCCTTCATTTAGCATCAGCTCGTGCCAACTCGCTTGTGCTTGTATTTGAACTCGTATTGGTAGTAATCATGAACAGGGGCGGCGATCCTGGGCCCGATTGGGGGAACAAGTCCCTCCGGAAATTTAGAAATATGGCTCGAAAGAACGAACATATTGGCTTTGGGGTTTTCTAGAATGCATAATTTCAGCATTCAACCTTGCGAAATCTCGTTAGGTCGCTACGCTCCCTTGCCCAATAAAAAAATATATAATATGACATTCGACCCACGCTCCCGACCGTGATTTATTGATGGTTGTATGATGGAATGAACAAAAAAAGCCAGAGTGAATGCGCTAGTATGCGTTTTGGCCAATGCTAAGTTCGAGTCCCTTGCGTTTGCCATACTTTATTATTATTTATTTAAAACAATTATAGGGAGTTGCCTGTGATGGGGAGGAGAAAAAAAGGATTCAATCAATTAATCCTTCGGAGGGATCGAGATGTCATTAATGGTTTCATGGTTTCAACCACCACCCCCTGACCCAAGTCACCCAATCCATAATCTCTTATGAAGAGTACAGTGGGTTTTTCTTTTAAACCGCAAGTTTTCATAATAACATTCATAGGTTGAGAACTCTTCTACACATTAGGCCTCCATTAGTATCCTACTCCATGGATGAAGAGTTTTCTACCATGACCTAGCCCATGTCTATAACGTAGTACCACAGGAATTTAATTGTTTTTGGGTACGTTTATGCTCAACTTTTTCGGCCAGAATGAGGCATTTGTAACCCGTTTAGTTAAACAAAACGGTTGCGTCCTTTCTCATTTTTGTACAATCACAGAAAAACAGCGATCGTAATCGCCGATCGTAAACTCACAAATAGGTGCGTTTTGGATCGGCGATTCTGCAAAATCAGCGATTCTGGGGAAGCATAAACGCACAATCATTTGTAAACGCGTTTAAATGGGGTCAACGTAGCATGCGCAGTGCAGGTTTGCGAATCCAGCTGCAGACTCTGCGTTGCACTTCTCTGGCTCCTCCAGGCATGATTCTGGTTCTGATCCAGAATCATGCCTGGAGGAGCCAGAGAAGTGAGCATAAACAGTACACCATGGAACTGCGATTACGATGAGCGTTTCAAATCGCTCATTCTGCCTTCAAAATTGAACATAAACGTACCCCTTGTCCTTGATTTCCAAATAAACGGAAGTCTTCATTGCAATCATGGTTGTAGCAAATGACTCAGCACGTTGGTACTTTTGGAGCGAACGAGAGTGATAAAGTCATTCATGAATATAAATCTGTACAGATATAAAGAAAGTGTTTAATCTATTTCGACGGTCATGAAACACAGTTACTTAGTACCACAGGAGTTTAAGTGTTCGGGAATTCCAAATAAATGAAAGTTTTTATGGCAATCATGGTTGTAGCACGAGCTGTTTCTTTGTTTACCCCACAAGTTTTCAAATTTCATTTCATAACACCTGAAGTTAATGCAGGATGTGGTTGCAGCCTCTCTTTCCTCGGAAAGTTGAAAATTACCAATACTCGGGCAGCGAGACATTTACAAATAAGTACATATCCCCCGCATGGTCATATATTGGTCGATCTGATTCGGCGTGAAGTATTTGTGGGCGATTTTACTGAGGTATAACGACATCCCATTATTTTGATACCTCGTCTAAAAGTGGTCAAGGTTGCTGCCTTTTAGATTTGAATTCCTTGCCTGCACCTACCATATATGGAATTTGATGAATAAAGAGGATAATACAAAAGTAAATACCAAAATCTCTACAAAAAAATCTTTCTATTCATTAAATGGTGTACAACGCACGAAGCCTATTAACAGAAATCGTTCTAGTGGAAAGAAAGAAAGACAAATGATTCACTCGCTGACGTCTACCCTTTTTTAAAGTCACACATCATTCTGAAAGTTCAATATGAGTAGTATTAAACTGAACCATTAAGCAGGTATAAGGTTCACAATTTCGTTATGTAAGCTGTAAACTTTTGCTTGTTAACAAATGATGTTTTAATGATTAGTGGTTGCATACCCTATTTTGATAGCGATCAACCTTCTTCTAAAATCGTTGGAAATGTACTTTAACCACAGACTGACGGTTAAACAATCTGTGTTTTCACCCAATATAAAGGCTCCCTTGGTCAGGTTAGTTAAACTAACGATGTCACTCCATAAGAAAAAGTAGTCAAGATAACGAAAATGTTTTCTCATTTAACATGAATATATATCTTTATACTGTTTTTCAGCAAATTCATTGAAATTGCACTATTGCCCCTAAGGTTAGAATAACTTTTCTTACCACCTTTTAGGAAATGCTTGTGACAAACTGGTCCATGACTCTTCAGAATTATGGATGAATACAAATTCTAAAAGATACAAACTTTATATATCAAGATTGAATCATATTGTCACAATCAATTCATGACGAGAGATGATATGAATATATTTCATCTTTTGAGGCAACAATAAAGTATTACCTCACCATTGCTGCTTGGTACCTATGGAATAATTGAAGGAGAACATAATGTGGACGAAACCATCGAACTCAGGATGCCAGCATCGACCATTTATGAATTTGCTGACATCCCATTAAAAAATATACATGTAATTTTTGAAGAGTTTACTCAAAGTTTAAGAAAAATGAAGAATGAAAAGGCTTCTGTTCGGAGTGTTTCACAACGGAATTCTATAAATATTATGGAAAAATTGGCACATGTTTATGTTAGAGCAATGAAATATTCCTGTAAGTTCAAGGAGCTTTCTAATTCTCAGAAAATGGGGATTATTTATTTGATACCCGAATGAGATAAACCTAGGCAGTTTTTTTAGAAAATTGGAGACCTATAAATACATTCCATTAAATTGCATTTTCGGCTATAAATGTTACGTTAAAAAGATTGTTAATGTTCCTGTTTTTACCCATATAGTTTTTTCTTTTCATTCAAGTCGTTGCTAAGATTATTTTAAAGGTATAAATGTGTCAGCAAAGAAAATAATACTAAACTGTTAGAATTGTTGAAGTAATTGTCATTGTATTACTCAATCATTGAGTGGTTAATGTAAATATGGATTGAAATTATAGAAATAAAAACCTCGCTTGAGGTTAAGAGAAAAACAAATCTTTAGCTATTAGATTAAATAGATGCTGCATCTAACTATCCATGGAGATCAAAAAGGCTTCATGGAAAATAAATATTGAAGAAGACGTTCGCATAATTTATGACACTCTTTACGAAACTGAAGAATATAATATTCCTGGGATGTTGTTATTGCTTGACTTCGAAAAGGCATTCCATACGGTCTCTCTTAGATTTCTGTATAAAACATTATAAATATTTGGGGCTTTCTATTAGTCAATGGATTCAAACTTTCTATAATGAAGACAAGTCTTCAGTTTACATTAATGGTTATTTATTTCAACGTTTTTCTATGAGTACAAGTTGTAGACAAGGATATCCATTATCGCCATATCTATTTGTGAGGTCTGCTGAAATGTTGGGCATTACGCTTCGTCAAAATGAATATATTAAAGGTAAAGATATTGCAGCAAACCCTTAACCATTGATCATTAAAGAGCTGGACAAACTCTTATTCAGTTTGTTGTGGAGAAAGAAACCTGATCGTATCATAGGAAGTCAGATGTGTAACTCATATATGGATGGAGGTGTGAAGATCGTTAATACGGAATGTTTCTTTTCTTCGCTAAAAATAACTTAGATACGGAGAATGTATAACGGATTCATTGACTGTATGTATTTAAATTCTTTTCTGAGCTCTGTCCCATCCTCAGATTGTATTTTTTTATGTTAAGGTTACAGTTATTTAGAAAAGTTGGTTGACTTAATAACGAATCCTTTTTAGAAAAATGTAGTTTCTTCGTGTTGTGTTTTTAGAAGAGCAAATCAATGCTCAGGCAAAAAAGATTTTTTGCTCTGAATCCCTTTTTCACAATGAAGACATTGTAATACCAAAAAACCTTGTTAATTTTAGAGACTGGAACAATAAGTGTGTAAGACTTTTTAATGACTTAAAGCCCCACTGTCCTACTTGTAGTTACTTGCTCCCTCTATATAGAAAACTTCCCCAATCGGTGCCTGTTGGTCCCCCATGATCCTCTATTTCTTATGTTATTTGAGAGCTGAGTTGATGAGATAGCCACCTGTCAGTGACCTCGCTGTGTGGTCTAATCCCTCCTAGCCACACTTGTGTTGATAAGCTTTAATTGGGGCATATGGTCAAGTTTTAAGCAGACCAAACATTATTGAAACTTAGAATATTTATATAGACTACTTACATACTCCATTGTTCAAGGGGAGCCTGATTGGTGAAAAGTTGGAAAGTTTTTCACAACCTATCAATGCGTCAATGAAGTTTACCAACCCACTTAGACCATATTTTCATAGTATTTAGATGAAGCAAAGAAAAGTATTTACAAATATGTACGTTCCAATGGTAAAAGAAAAGGTATCAAATAATGCAAAAAGGAAAGAAAGATGGGAAGATAAAATCCGGAAACAAATCTCATTAAAGGAATTGCGTTGTTTTAATTCATTAACATACCAAACAATATTCCAATATTGCTTGATCAATTGCATTACTCCGACAAACTCCTATTTGTGTAAAATACCGATTAAATCAAGCAGCACATGTACATTCTGTTTATTGCATGAATAAACCATTGAAATGTTATTTCTGGACTATCACATAGCGAGGAAGGTATGGGAATATTTCGAAAAAAAACAAAGAACAGAACAAATAAAGAGTAAAAAGAGCCAATTATGAGAAAGAAAAATTGAATTTATTACAACTGAAGACAGGCACGTGTCAAAGTAAAAAGGGGCGGTTAAAGGAGGTATATAGGGGTAGTTCTTAAACCAGTAAATGGAAATTCACCTGAATTAAAAAGGGGCATTTGTTGTAAGAAAAGGCACACTCATTATATTTGATGAATCGTTCTTGGGAAGGGGGAGCGCTTGATCATGAGAAAAAATTGCACTTATTTAAAAGGAAAAGGTGCACGTGTAAAAATAAGAAGAGTTAATTATCTTAATTCTCAAGTAACAGGGGTCACTTATCCTAGTAAACGTGACGCTCCTGGCGCTGTCCTGGTTATTACCCTGGCTTTAGCAAGGCGGCCATAACGGCGCTCTAGCATTTCAAGGAATTAATATCTGCCAGGTACCCATTTATAACAGCTGGGTTGAGTGTGGCAAATGTAGATCAATGTCCTGCCGCTGTTCTAATGTCCCTTGGCAAGAATTTCATTTAAATTTGCCACTTTTCACCCAGGTGTTAAATATGGACCGTTAAGCTATAGTCACAACCCCAAACAGTAGCCTGATTGGCAGCCAGGCGCAAGTTTTTAGCCAATTTCGCCCGGGCACTGCATCTGTTATAGTTGTGACCAACAAGATATGTGCCAATTTTGTAACCAATCCAGTCTATGCGTATGCGTAGTTTGCCGATAACCTATGACCACGGGTAACCTGCATCGTAGGATTGATGTACACATGAATTTGTCAATATGTATTAATATTAACCGTGATGCATTGTTAAACATCGAATGAAGAAAGAAAGGAAAGATATATAATTGTATGAAGACATATATCAAAGAAGGGATACCCTCCCAAAAATCACACTTTTTAGAAATCTTTAATTTTTCATGCAAAAATGCTTATTTGTTCTATATGCTTAAAGATAAAGTTGAGTTCTGGTCATGCGATTGCATTGTGAAAGAAAAGGTGTGGAAGGGATCAGAAAAAGTTGATCATGTAGCATGTCAGTATTGGTGTGTACTGCAAGGTTCTGGAGTCATCAAAATCATAATAAATTTGACCCAGTCTTGGTAAAGTAACACGCACTGTACACAGAAAGATGTATATGGGACTAAACACATATGGTGTCGGGGTACTAGCCTTGATTTCCTTATCTTTCTATGCTCATTACTCAGCCAGTATACATTTTCTACCAAAATTGTTTGGCAAATGACATTTATTTGTACTCTTGAACATTCAGTGAAAGTTTCGTTTGAATCTGTGAGAATTAATTTTCCTTTTTTTACCAGAACTCAAGTTTATCTTTAAAGGTAGAGACCAGTTTTGGAAACGCATCCATTTCAAACAATAAAATGGAAGCTCTTATTATCAATCATGTGAAAGAATATGTTTTGACTAATACGTGATGATACAAATTTTGCTGGGAAACCGTCTACTAATTGATATATTTGGTAACTTATTATATCTGTACTGGATAGATATAGGGCAGTCCCATATACATCATTCGGTGTACAGTGCTTGTAACTTTACAAAGACTGGGCCAAATTCCTTATCAATTTGATGATTCCAGAATCTTGCAGGACACACCAATAATTATATGCTAGATGATCAACCTTTTCTGATCGATTCCACAACGTTTATTTCACAATGCTATCGCATGACCAGAACTGGTCTATACCTTTAAGCGGATGATACAACATTCCCATATGAAGCTAATGTGGTTAGATTAGCAAGTGTGCGCTTGTAGAAATGACGCCTGGCTGGAATGCTCCCCAGGGAGTGGAGAATATGTGTACATTGTGTGCGGGTAAGCCTGAATCCGATGACCGGGGTAATAATATATATCTGTAAAGCTCTTTGAGAGGGCCCGCGGTCCTAAGAAGCCCTATATGAGAACGAACTAGTATTATTATAATCACATCATGAAAGGAAAATATGTGCGTTGTTTGGAAAAAGTGCTAAACACCTTTCAGGTCTATTGTAGATCAATTGAGTTCTGTGCATGATTGGATGATATTTCATGCACAATTTTGTAATGATAACCATACAGTGCTATTAAAGCACTTTTATAAAGACCGTTGCATATAAATCCCGTACCTTATTCTGTCTGGTATTCTTTGAGTTAAACTCTTTCCGGATTCCCTTTTTGATAATGTGGCGCCTGTTGTTTGGCATCTCTTCAAATACCGAAGCTCGTACCAAGTACCATTGTGCATGTGTAACCTCGATAAATAATATCCTCTCCGTTATTCAGTTCGTGACAAAATAGAATTCACAAAGTAAGAGAAAATTCCTGGCTTATCTCTTTACAACTTACCAAACGAAATATTGAACTCTATCATTTCGAGAAAAAAAAGTCGTTGTAAGTGGAATAAAATGTAGAGAGGGATGAATCAAACACCGGATACTTTTACATTCTATATTCTCAACCAAGAGCATAGATACCATTAGAAATAAACACATTTAAGATGTAAAAAGCTGAATTTGTTTAAAAGAGATGGTAGAATGTCGGGCTGTGGAACGATGAGGATACAACTTTAGGCTCTAAATCCAAAGTGAACCCGTTCAACAATAATTATGAATATACATAAACGTATGATACTTTGACAAATAGTTTGTATGATCTCTAGAGATTTAAAAGGGGTGCCCGAGAACCGCATTAAAAGAGATAAATTTCACAATCAAAGGGGTTAATGTGGGTTATTTGGAAACGTGGAGGGGCACGATTCTCATGAAAGAAAAAATGTGTACATTGTTTGGAAGTCCATTGTAGATCAGTAGAGTCGTATTGAATGATTGATTATGATTCCGTGCAAAATCTTGTCATGAAAACCAACACTGTGTCATTGAAAGGACTTGGTAACATTGTTGAGATGAGAGAAAATGGTGCGAAGGTAGTAACTTCAATGCTAGATGTATAGTTAAAGATAATCTGATAGTTTTTGTGAAAACAGACCATTATTAATGATTAAAATTGGGAAAAACTGATCTGATCGATTCTTTAATCCTCCCAACTATATTATTACAATTTAATTATTTTTTTGGTGAATGTAATTCTTCACAAAGCTATGCATTGGCTCCATATAACATCCCAGTCATTTCATTGTTGAAAGATTTTTGAACGCCTGTGTTTTGTCTTATTTTCATGGAAAAACGGTTGGAAAAGTTCGAAAATGGTTGGGAGAATTCACTGTTATAGAGGGTGTTGACCAGTAACGCTTTCGAAGAAAACAAAAAATATCTTCGTGGTTTGAGAATTTGTTGAGGATTTCTTTTGGATGCTAGAGGGTAAGTACAGTAGAAGCAATATATTAAGTAACATTTCGTACGAAAATTACGCATTTTTCATCAACCCTTAACATTAATGTTAACGAGTCGCTTGAAAGCGCTTTTTAACATACCCCGCACCAGTGGCGGATCCAGGGAGGGGGGGGGGGGGGGGGGGAGGTGGTGGGCCGGGGGCCACCACCCCTGGGAAAAAACCTGTAAAAGCAGGTTAATTGTACCTTCTTTTTTAGATGGGCCCCCTCCCCTGGCGCTCAAGGGGGGGGGGGGGCGATTTTTTTAATTTTCGGGGGCAAAACAAAAAATGGTGCTCACTACCCCCCCCCCCCTCCCCCCCCCCCCACTGAACGAATTATCGGTCGACTATTTCGCCGCATAAATATTTTCTCACGAATTGGGCCCCCTCCCCTGCCGCCGGCTGGATCCGCCCCTGGACCGCAGCGTTGCTTTTGAATCACACGTTTCGTGTCCTTGGTTCAGCGGTTCGCAAGCGAGCTATGCACATTTACGTGCCTAATCATTATATGTAAACTGCACCTATGATTTTGATACACGACGGACGTATTGTTTTTTTCAGCAGGCACTCCGCTCAGGCTTGCCAGCTTTTTGGTAGGAGTAAAAGAGGCGACAAATTGACCAAAGATGTTTTTAGTTGTTTTTTATAGACACAATTTTCCAGATTCAGAGCCAGACTCTATAGCGCCGACCCAACTATCAATAATTGTATGTATGAAATGTTGAGTGAGTAACTCACTATATGAACACAAATGACATCGGGTTTTTTTTTTGTATTCATTGTTGCGTTCATTATTGTGTAAAGGTCACCAGGAGCCCCTTTTGTAAAATAATTACAATATTTTGACATAGAGAGCCTTAAATATGAGTTAGAAATCATATGTTTCTTCTTACTGTAATTCAAATGCTTTAATTGTTTTAATACAAGCATTTGTGCTGGTAGTATATGCAGCAAGTTACGATTATTTTACATAACTTTTTCTAAATTTATTCCAAAATTCACGTTACATAACAGTATATTTAGAAAGATAAGTCAGAAAAAACGGACGTTTGCCTTGATTCACAAATTACTTCATTGTAAAAGGAGTTAGGCATTATATTTAGGTCGGCATCGTTTCTATACATCCCTTATACCAGGTCATGTTGCCCATCTACCAGTGACTATCCCTTTAAGTACATATACCTAAAGTACCAGAAAAATACCCCAGTCAAGCATAGTATTAGCAAACTGAGGAACCAAATTAGCGAAGATCGACAATCGACATGATGAACCCTTGTTAACACTACCAACATAAGACAGAGAAGGACATTTGAGGGACAAAAGTAACCCATATTATGCATTTGAAATTCATTATATATCATATTTCTGGACTACTCATAAATATTTTGTTTGTGTTTCGTAATAAAATTATAGTAAGGGTGAGTTTCAGCGACAAGGTTGCGAACGTTAATTTAGATGGATTGCCATTTGTGCCCTTGTACACTGGCTCCTGGCTGAATAATCCCCTGGACTTGGTAGTGATGATGAATATCTTACCAAAAGGCACTAGCGCATGGAATTGGTAACGAACCGAGGATCTCCTAATCACGATCCCATTGCTTTACCACTGAGCCTTGAATAATGAGACAAAGACGTAACAAATATATTTGCAAAAAGCAGGACGAACATACAGTGGAAGAATAAACGAACTTTACGATGTGGGATTAATTTTGGCAGTTGGTATCTTGGTCCGGATATGCTTTATAGGTCATATCTTAACTACATGTACTTTCAACGACTGCCATAGGTAGGTGGGTGTAACAGTCCAGTCCCACGCACGAGACAGAACCAAGACTGACACCAAACCAACAACAGACGTTTAAAAACACTTACATTACCCCCGAATGGTCATGAATTGGTCTGGAGTGAAGTATTGTTGGCGGTGTGATAGAGATAACCACATCTTATTATTCTGAGGCCTCCTCTCAACGAGGTGAAGGTTGCTGGGCTTTAGATGTGAATTCTTGGCCTGCACGAAGCATTTAGGAAAATAGATGAATAGATGATAATACAAAAGAAAAATACCAACAATACAAATCTTTTCATTAAATGGTGCCAAAACGTACAACGCCCAACCAAAAAGTTCACGTTGAAAGCATAAAAGAGTAATTGCTGAAAAAGTAAAAGCCTTCAAGCGTGGATGTAAACAGGTCTACTTTTGTAAGGGTCAAACCATTTTCATAGCTTAGTATCAATAGTATTGAAACTGAAATATACTGCTGCTATAATCTGTACTATTTCGTTATGCATGCTGTATATTTCTGGTTTTTAAAGATCATTTGTTGATCATCTTTGGTTGCATACCTTAGTATGATAGCTTTCAACCTTCTTCTAAAACATTTGATGACATACTTTTAACACTGTTTACAAAATCAGTGTTTTCACACAATATAAAGGCCACCTTGATATTAAAGGTAACACGATTTCATTCTATTAGAAAAAATACTCAGGATAATGAAAGTACGATCTCATTTTAATAGCATGGATACTTTTATCTTGATACTATTCTTCAGCTAATTCCTTGAAATTACACTGTTGCCCCTAAGGTTAGAGTAACTTTTCTTAAAACCTTCCAGGAAAGGCTTTTAAAGTACTCGTCCATGTCTCTTCAGAATGAATTAATACAAAATTAGAAGAAAAAATATTATATGTTTATAAGAACTTTATACATTATGACTAAATCATATCATAATAATAAATTTATGACGAGAGGTGATATAAATATATTTCATCTGTTAAGGCAACAATACATTATTACCTCACCATTGCTGTTTGGTACCCCTAAATAAACGTGGTTCGAGAAGGATAACATACTGTGGATAAACTCTAGATCTCAGGATGCAAGCATCGAATAGTAAGAATAGGCTGACATCCCTTTGAAACATATACATGAAAATCAACACGTGTATCAATAGGGACATTTAGATTTGCGTGGACTGATACGTGTGACGTACATTCAAGGCGGTGCATTAAAAGGACGTCTACCGTAGCAATCCACATTGTCTTCGTGCAAATCTAAAAGTCCCTATTGAGATGTCAAGGACTCTCGTATGGAATTGCAGACCTTTCGCCAGGGTGGCGGAGCGTCTTCCATAGTGGGGCAACCAACAAAAAAGGCACTTTCTAGAAATAAAAAGGGGCACCTACAAGGGGCATCTAGATTTTTAAAATATACAATTTGAGACATTGATTTATACCCTACATTGTTATTATAATTATCAGGGATGATTTCGATATTTTTTTCTTCATCATTACATGGTCCAATAAACGGCTTCAGCGTCATACTATGCTAGTGTATATGAGTGTCGTGGTCGAGTGTTTTAAGGCGCTTGACTTGGAGATGCGAAGGTCGAGGGTTCGAATCCCGACACGGCACTAATATCCTTTGGCAAGATATTAATCTGCACTTGCTACTCTCCATCCAGGTGTTAAATGGGTACCCGGTAGGATGCGACCGTCATTGTTGGTCAAACAGTTGTTGAGCGTCATGTAACGCCTGGCTGGAATGCTCCCCAGGGAGTGGAGATTGTGAGTGCGGGCAAGCACTGAATCCAATGACCGGGGTAATAGTATATTTGTAAAGCGCTTAGAGACATTTGTATTAAGCGCTATACAAAAATTAAATATTATTAATATTGGGTGTTGTGGTCTAAATATTTACTTTCGCGAGAGTGAAGCAAGTGATTTGTAGATTTATAAGGTCGCAGTGCGAACAAATTACATCTCATATGCAAACTCACACGATCCTGATTGGGTTTTAAGGAGAAAATAATCAACAGAGAATGACAAAACTTTAAATAAGGAACATAATGATATGAACTAAACATGCTCGCGAGAGTAGCGAGCGAAATTTTTGGGAATCAAAGACAAAATTTGCTCTTAGCCGCTTTAAATAAGGGGCACATTTTATGGTGAAAGGAAAAGGGGCGCTTGTCAAAATGGAAAAGGACAGCAAAGGAGCAATTGTCAAAGTAAAAATAACAATTACGATAGGTGCAAATAGGGACACTTCTTGAAAAGGGACACCTACCAGAGATGAAGAAGGGCACTTATTGAAATGGAAAAGCGCATTAGCCAAGGAAAAAGGGGCACTTGTCACATTTTAATAGGGGAATTTATCAGATGTGAAAAGGGGTAGGAGCTCTTTAAAAGAGAAAAAGAGCGTATTATCAGACGGAAATATTGCAATTATTACAACTGAAGAGGGGCACGTTTCAAAGTACAAAAAGGGCAGTAAACAGTGGTGAAAAGGGGCACTTCTTGCACCTGGAAAGGAACATTCACTTGAGATGAAAATGAGCATTTATGAGAATGAAAAAGGGTAATTTATTATAAAGGAAAAGGGGCAAATAAATGAAAGAAATGGGGCACCCATCATATTTTGATGAAACGCTTTTGAGAGGCGCTTTATCAGAAGGAAAAATGACACTAATTTAAAAGGAAAAGGGGCACGTGTCTAAGTAAAAGGGGCACGTGTAAAAAAAAAAGAAGCGGCACTAAGCATAGGTGTAGAACGGGCACCAATTTGAAAGCAAAAAAGGCACTAATCTGAAGTAAAAGGGGGCACTTATCCTGGTAAAAACTGTAGAGGTACTTGACGAAAGTGTGTGTGTGTCGGGGGGGGGGGGGGGTGGTTTGTTCCTCTTTGATCAAAAGAATTCAGTTCAAATCGGAAGGTGCGTCCAAGCCTCCGAGTATGACAACGTTTGTTCAAAGTGTGACATGTGTTGGCATTCTTACGGGCTCCGTAGACTAATCGCAGGCCAAATGTAATCCAGGCATCATAGACCAATTTATTTTTGTTTCTCTCCGGAATCACTGGTTTCCAACCATTCCATTCACCTGCTATGAATACGGCATCTCTATAAATGGAACCCATGTTGCATGCATCAGTAATGCCTGGATTCATTTGGGCTGCAATTAGTCTACGGAGCCCGTATCCTGCCCGTATCCCCTTTTCCGTGCGGCCTCTGTGCGGAGGCAGGATGCGGCCGTGAGATTTTCGTACGGATTCACGGGCTCCGCAGCCTTTACGATTTTGTTTCGCGAGAAGTTAAACAAATTTGAATATATCGTAAGCCCGTAGCCCGTATACATGACGGAGGTGGAATTGCACAATCCCCGCACGGGCATCGCCCGGAGGCCTCGCACTGATTGTGCAGCAAACGTACGATTTTTCGGTGAATATGGGGGCAAAAAAAAATCGTACAGAGATTGTTGACTCGTGTGGCATTCGCACGGCCATTGCACAGCTATCGCAAGGTTGCTGCTCGCTGCCCGTGCAGTATCCGTGATATTGAGCAGTCATCTCCGCGCAACCTTTGCATGGAAGCTGCACGGGCTCCGTACGATTTCCGTGCGGAGGCAGCGGAGACTGCACGGCTACTGCATTCAAATTGCACGATTTATGTACAATCTCCGAGCAGCCTCTGTACGGATTTGCCCCGGCCTGCCCCCGAGGGCCAATACAATAAATGGCACGATGCTCGTAGATAATGTAAACACAAACATCGTAGCCCGTAGCCTCCTACGATGTCTACGACAAATCGTAGACTAATTTATCGTACGGCGCCCGGGGCAAATGTAATCCAGGCATAAGTGCTCTGTTGGAGTAAGCCTCGGGCAAGATATTTAGTTACCACGAACATCTTATGATTTAACAAAAAGGTTACAAAAGGAATGCAAATTATTAGTAAATAGGTATATGCTATATTTACATGATACCGAAGATAATGAGAAAATGCTTTTACAAGAGTTTCTTCTCATGTATTATATTTATTAATGCAAGTAATTAAAATCACACACAAATGTGTTTCCTCCATGATTCACGTAGAGGCGTTGTAGTTCAGTGGATACGCCACAGGACACAGAACTAAATGGTCCTCTGTTCGAGTCCTAGTTACCGCGGTTCTAATTTCCCTCGGCAAGACGTTCATCTAAATGTGCCACTCCCCAAGTGTTCGATTTATACCTGGTAGGTATGTCACAAGATATGTGCCAATTTTGTAATCTAAATTATTGTTATTGTTTTAAGAATACCATCTTAGTGAAAACAATATATATATATATATATATATATATATATATATATATTAACCCAGTCTATAAGGCGCATTTATACTGTCAAATACCTCATTTTGAAAAGTCGCGATGTTTCGCGCACCCGTTTACACTTGTGCGGAAACATCACCGACTGAAAAGCTCAGTGATGTTTTGGCGTGTTTTAGTTGGTAATGCGCATGCGCGGCACTCCGATGCAAAAACATTTCTCTTTCTGTCTTTCCTTATGTTATTATTTGTTTTTCCTTCTATCACCTTCTCTTTCTGTGTTTCCTTACGTTATTCTTTGTGTCTTCCTTCTATCACTTCCTCTTTCTGTGTTTCCTTACTCTCTTAAAAAAAAAGAGTGAATTTTCACTCTATTTTCACTTTCTTGGGAGTGACGTCCGTGATCACTTGTTAAGGGGGGGAAAAACGATTGATTTTAGAGTGCTCTCTAGAAGAAAAGAGTGAATGTTCACTCTATTTTCACTACATTTTCACTCTCCAGAGGAGTGACGTCCGTGATTTTGAAAATTCACTTTTTTTTTTAAAGAGAGTATGTCAGTCTTTGTTTCTTCCTTCTATCACCTTCTCTTATGTTATTATTTTTTTTTTTATCATTCTATCACTTTCTCTTTCTGTCTTTCCTTATGTTATTCTTTGTTTACATCGTTATATCATTTTCTTCAAGTACGACAGCTAGCTCCGCTCCTAAAGTCACGTGACCTAACATCGCGATGTTACAACTGCGACCGTTCATACTTGCCAAACACGCCAAAAGATCACATTTCGTTTTGGAATGTTTCGGGCTTGGCATTTCTGCCGGTAAAGCGTAGTTGCCTTTGGTAACATCGCGGTCAGGCTCCGGTTTGGCATTTTTTGGCGTGTGCCTAGTTTGCCGATACGATAAGCTATGACCGCAGAGTTATGCTACATGTTTTAAAGGCACACTGTCTTACTTGTAGCTACCTGCTCGCTTTATATAGAAAACTTCCCCAATCGGTGCCTGTTGGTCCCCCATGATCCTCTTTTTCTTATGTTAAATGAGAGCTGAGTTAATGAGATAGCCACCTGTCACAGTGACCTCGCTGGCTCGCTGGGCGGTCTAATCCCTTCTGGCTGAAGTAGTAAAGCCTGCCTTTAAATCGCGTGTTTCGTGTGCTTAGCTTATACACGACGGACGTGTTGATCTCTTAGCAGGCAGTCTGCTCAGTTTTGCAAGCGTTTTGTTATCTGTAAAAGAAGCGAGGAATTGACCCATTTTTAAAATCGATGAATAGAAGTTAATTCAAAAGAAAAATACCAAAATCTCTATTTCAACAAATTATTTTCATGGTTCAAAACGCACAACGTCTAACCGACATTGTTCACGTGAAAAGCAAGGAAGATAAATGCTGAAAGTGGCAAAGGCCTTCAATCTCGTACGCAAAGAGGCTATTATAATGTCACATCGTTCTGGTAGTGCCATAACAAGCTTGTATAAGCTGCACCAATTCGCTATGTAAGCTGTAAATTTGTGCTTGTTAAAAAATATGTTGTAATCATCTTTGGTTGCATACCCTATTCTGATAGTGTTCAACCTTCTTCTAAAATCTTTGATGATATGCTTTTAACACGGTTTAAAAAAAACAATGCTTTCACACAATATAAAGATCACCTTGATAAGGTAACAATGATTTCATTCTATTAAAAAAACAATACAAATACGATCTCATTTAGCATGAGTACTCTTATATTAGTACTGTTCTTCAGCAAAGTCCATGAAATTACACTGTTGCCCCTAAAGTTAGAGTAGCTTCATTTTTACATCTTTTAAGGAAATGATTTTGACAAGCTGGTTCATGAATCTTGTGAATACAAATTCGAAAAAATACAAAATTTATAAATCAAGAGTGAACCTTGTTGTCACAATCAATTCATGACAAGAGGTCATTTAAATTATTCATCTTTAGGGGCAATAGTAAATTGTAACCTCACCATTGCTGCTTAGTTTACAATACAGGGATGACTCGGTTCTAGTAGGCAATGGGTTAATTCAGCACTGAACCTTGAATGATCAGAACAAGGCGTTACAAAAAGCAGGATCAATACACAGTGGAAAAATTGACGAACTTTGCGATTTGGGAGTTTGTGTATTGGTTCGGATATGCTTTACTAGAACCCATGACGTAGGGCATATCTTAACTACATGTACTTTTAACGACTGCCATAGGTAGGTGGGTGTAACAGTCCAGTCCCACGCACGAGACAGACCCAAGACTGACACCAAACCGACAAGAAATTTACAAATAATTACATATCCCCCGAATGGTGATGAATTGGTTTGTCTGATTCGGAGTGAAGTATTGTTGGCGGTGTAACTGAGGTATAACCGCATCTTATTATTCTGAGGCCTCCTCCCAACGAGGTGAAGGTTGCTGTGCTTTAGATGGAAATTCTTGGCCTGCACGAAGCATTTAGGAAAATCGATGAATAGAGGATAATACAAAAGAAAAATTCCAAAATCTCTATTTAAAAAATTCTTTTCATTAAATGATGCAAAACGTACAACGCCCAACCAGTAATTTCACGTTGAAAGCAACAAAGGAGATTGCTGAGGTAAACAGGTCTACTTTTTAAGGTCAAACCATTCTGATAACTTGGCATCAATCGTATTAAATTTGATAGATTAAGGAGTCTACTAAAAAGTGGTAAAAAGAAAAATCATGCCTCGAAAATATATTCTAGCAGAAAATGATATGATATGAAAGGTAACTTCTTTCTTTCCGCCCCCCCCCCCCTCTACCCCCGGCATGCTCCCCACTTTCTCCCTCCCTCTCTCTCTCTCTCTCCCTCCATCTCTCTATAGCTCTTAGGCTCATTAGGCGGGACGAGTGTTCCAGTGTCGGCCAAGTCCCCCGACAAGCACGGCGGAAAATCCGCTGTGTGCATAGTTCGTGAAACTCACGGCTCATGTACGAACACAATTTTTCTGAATCGCTCTAAAACGACAGTGGGAAGGCCTAGACAGCGTCTTACCTGGTCAAAACGTTAAATAAGTCAAAATAAACTTTGTTTACAATATATACTGAAGATTTTCGACGAAATTTGAAGTATAAAATTGCGCTATGAAGAGTTACTTTTCATAAGCCTTAGCTTGCGAAGACGACTATGTGCGCATAGGCGAAGAGCGGGATCTCGTGTTACCTCTTCAACGAGACATACGAAGTAACATTATAAAGGATGTACTCAAAAAGAATGTACAACCAGTTGCGGATCCAGGGGGTTCCGAGGGGCCAGGCCCCCTCCCTTGGTGGGGAAAACGTGTAAAAACACGTTAATTTTACCTTTTTTGGAGATGGGCCCCCTCCCCTGGCGCTCAAGGGGGGGGGGGGGGTGCGATTTTTCTAATTTCGAGGACCAATACAAAAAATAGTGTTCACTACCTATGAGGACACTAAGGTTATTGTAGAAATTTGTAATGATTATTCCGTTAACATTGGAAAACCTTAGCTGAAAAAAATACCTAATACCATAAGCATTTTATGGACTATATGAATCAACCTAACCCGAATTCGTTATTTTTATACCCAACATACTCTGCTATAAAGATAACTGGAATTGTTTACAAACTAAAACAACACAAGAGTCCTGGTTTCGACAATATAACCAATATTCTGCTAAAGCATATCTTGCCAGAAGTCAGCTTACATCGAAATTTAAAATAAGGGCAAAAACATAATAGTTGTCGGTTCAATATGTAGACCTCTAGATAACCACCTTGAATCTTTTTCTGACAGTTTAGAAACATTCTTGTACATACTATCTCAAGAAAATAAGGAAGTATACTTAATAACAGGCGGTTTGAATGTAAAGATATTGCCTTCCGTACAAAACAACAATGTTTGAACTCTTCTTCATTTTTTTATTTTCCCAGTCAATACATCCACTGTTCAATAAACCAACTAGAATAAAAGTATCTTCCGCTACTAATTTTTGTTGTAGTTTTCACAAAATTACTGTACTAAGTGTCAAAACCGTATCGGTTTGATTGGGTAACTGGATTGCGTGTCATGCTCTTGGCATACAGGCTTTCAAATTGGTGCCTGTAAGCATGCCTGAATCCCTATTCACAATAATGTGATTCAGGTCAATGGTTTCATAATAATGTGTGATAAAAAAAAAAATCCGTCAATTGTCATGATTGTGTGCATAAGGTATTTTGATGGAAGTTTCGAGGTTGAATTAATAAACTCGTAATGACACTGAAAGTTTAATCCGAACGGAGGAAAGTACCGAGAGAAACAAATTCGATAAGAATGTGATCCGATTATACAGTTCGTCCCCGAAACCAAAGATTATCGAGAGCAAACTATGATCTGTACATTATTGCTTTTCATAAAGCAAACGTAATGAACTTCAAAATTAAACTTTGATTGAATAAATCCATAAAAGCTTCACCAAGTAACATGTGTATGCAAATGGCACGTCGAAATCCATTTGTGGCATATTTTAGAAAACAGTTAGTATAACGTGCGAACCTAATGGAAATGTATGCTTTAAAATATTACTATGCAATATTTCCAGTGTGTGATTATGGGCTTTCAAATGAACTGTTACACATAAAGTGAGCGAAACCCGTTTCCTGGATGACAGGGGCGTACACCCCCAGATTTTTCCCAAAACCAATACATAAACTTCGAGCAAAGTGTTCTCTCTGTCTTTCTCTCTTTGTGTTTTCTACCTCCCAACCCCCATCCTTGTTCCCTCTATCTCTCTCTTTCCCTCCCCTCCCTCCCTCTCTCTCTCTCTCTCCCTTTCTCTGCCTCTCTTTCTGTCTCCCTTTCTCTCTCTCTCTCTCCCTTTCTCTGCCTCTCTTTCTGTCTCCCTTTCTCTCTCTCTTTCTCTCCTTCTCCCTTTGAGAAATTGAGAGTAATGGAGAAAGATAGAGAGGGAGAGAGAGGGGGAGAGGGAAGGAGAAATATAGAAAGAGAGAATGAAAGAGAGGGAGAGGTAGAGAATAAAAGAGAGAGGGGGAAGGAGGGGAAGGAAAGGGAGGGAGCATATGGAAACGTTGTATCATCCGCTCAATCTGACTTACGTGCAAAGAACAAATATGCGATTTTGCATGGCAAAGTGAAGTTTTCTCAAAAGTGCGTTTCTTTCTAGCATTGGGGAGCCCAGGAGGCACTTGGGTTACCTTTCAAAATGTACAAAATACAAAAATGATATGCAATTTCTCTGTACTTTTGACGGAAAAAACATACAAATCCAGCACAATGTCGTCTTTTTTTGCATTGGAGAAGAGCAAAATAGCTATAGTTTCAATCACACTTTGGCCGCTCCCTCAAGCTCTCACTCGTTCCATGTGGTCAGGCGGCTTTGGGGTGAGCGGTTAATGAATACTAATCGTTAGCATTCTTCTGGTATTAAACTTGTTTTGATTGTTGTATATTTTTGTTGGAATAAAGGCAACATAAGCTTGACAAATAACCTTCAGCCAGACGCGGATCCAGGATTTCTTAGGGGAGGGGGCCCAACTTTTTTTTTTTTGCTCCCGAAAATTTGAAAATCGCGCCGGTGTGGTAGGCGATTTGTTCCGGGTTCCGCGGAACAAATCGGCGCGCCGATTTGTTCCTCGGAACGAATCTACTGGATCGACTTGTTCGCAGATACGTTCGAAAGCCGCCGTTCTTATCCGACATTGGCCGAACGTTTCTGCTTATATAATCGCGTATATTTTTATTACTTGTGTCGAATAAACCGTGGTAAAAATAAATTTTAGCTTTATCTTGATACTTTTGTATTTATTGTTGGAATGAAAACCAATATTTTTTTTTTGAAATATTACTTAATAATAAGGTTTATAACCTCGTACGGAATTACCCGCGCGCGGTACTATATACTCGGCACGATATATTGCGACACAGCATGCTGATCTGGGCGCGAACTCGATAACGTCAACGTGAATTTCGACAGCATCGACCTTCAGCATTCATTGTCATCGTAGACGTAGTCGTACGTATGAGCGATAGTCATACAAAATGGCAGATGAGCAATTTGTTGATGATTGCAGGAACATCGAAAGGTTTCTTGCGAATAGGAGTTATCCGGAAGGGATGAGCATTGAGTGACAACAAGAAGAGGGGGCTCCGAAAGAAAGCAGCCAAGTTCAAGTTGAGTGTGACACATGATGGGCTCACAGAATTAGTCTAGACCTATACAGGTAAGTTATGCATTGTGTTTCTGAAAAATTCCTAGGTAATAATACCCTAGATCTATATCTTGATATCATATACGTACAACTGAGTACGCGAGTACGACTATGACTGAGTATGAGTATGACTACGAGGTCAACCTATCGATAGATCGACCTCGTAACCGAACTCAGTCAAGTGGGTATAGGCTCTAGGCCTAGATCTAACGTTAGTCATAGATCTAACGTTAGATCTAGACTAGAGCCTAGTAGAGGAATCTAGTAGATCTAACGTTTAACTTGGACCTCTATGATAATATGCTGATGCCATGGCTTATTAATGGGTGTCTATTTTGCACTTGAAAATCATTTTCTTTGAAATCCTTAACTCTTAAGTTAAGTCTAACGTTCATTGTTTAAAACTAGAAGTAGAAGTCTCAAATAGATCTAGATTTAGGCATTCCGGACAATGTCAGACTATATTTGATCAGTTTCATGCCAATTCTCTTTTTGCTACCAAAACTATAACCCAGCTTTAACATTCCTAATCTTTAATTGTCCTACTACTGGGGACTGAATATTAATGAGTCGGAACTAAGAGCCCTGGGGTATTTGTTCCTAATTCATCGTGTCTTCTCCGCAGAACCAGAGATGGCAACGTGGTGTAGATCTAGTACGCTTCCCGGATAGCTCGGTAGATGTTACGGGTTCGAATCCCTCCTGGGTCCAAGATTTTTACTGACTTTATTATCCCTCTGGAGGGATACTTCCGTAACAAATGTGGTTTCCATTTGATAACTTTAGTAATGTTTGACGGAACTTCAATAAAATTTTATATGGAGGTACCTGGTATCAAAACACACCTCAATTTCGATTTCGGCCTATGTAGGTCAAAGGTCAAAGTTCATAGCTCATGAAAATATGCGAAAATGTGGTTTCCGTTCGATAACTTTTGTAATGTTTGACGGATTTTAATGAAATTTGGGATGAAGGTACACGGTATCAAAATACAGCCTAAGATTAATTTCGGAGTATTCAAGTTAAAGGTCGAAGGTCATAGGTCATTCAATAAAGTAGTAAACATTCTGTTCATTCAGTCCCCAGATGTTAGTAATTTCATTCCATAAAGTAGTAAACATTCTGTTCATTCAGTCCCCAGATGTTAGTAATTTCATTCCATAAAGTAGTAAACATTCTGTTCATGCAGTCCCCAGATGTTAGTAATTTCCTTGCCTAGTAATAAGTCTAATGGAGGTATAAACTTGTTCTGACTATACATAGGCCATTTGTACCCTGCGAGGGGGATGCTACGCTTTGCGTTTCCTTGTTTTCGTTCATATGCAGATCGAGCATCCGATCTAACACAATGAGAGTTACAGTAAAAATTCTTTCTTAAGAAATCCTCTCGTGAAGCTTTAACATTGATTGTATCTCTGTAAATATTGATTGATTTTCTTCCAAATTTCGATATGTTGTTGCTCAGATAATTCTCTACAAGCTTAATAATAACCATTTTTCATTTTGATGACGTCATCAGAGTAAAAATTTCGATTAAAGGCCTCATGTCAGAAATTTCATAATTTGCGTGTTATGACTATAGAAGGTGAATTTCGTTCACATAATGAATCTACACTATATTGTTTAAAAAAAAAATTTAAACAGTATCTCGCTTATTTTTGCTCTATTTTGTCTCAAATTTGTGTTGACCAGCCCACCTTGTTCCAAACAAGTATTATATGTCTAGTTATTATTATTGGTGTTGTTTTTGTTGTTGTTCTAATTAATGTAATCATTATCATCATTCAAATTGTTTTACATACCTCATTTTAAGAATCTTTACTAATACAAGTGTCTTCTGATTGGTTAAAAGTGTAGTCATGTCCTTAACCATGCCTGTTAAGAAATTCATCGTTCAATTTTTCCCAGTCGCCCCGGTTTATATCCATTTTGTACCCGTCTGTAACGCATTTTGCCGCGATCCCCTTTGGTTTACCTGTGTTATTAATTTCCTCTGCGCGATGTGTAGCGAAGATACCATAGACGTAAAGGAATTTTCCCTAGTCGCTACATTTAGGCGATTGACTAGTGTCGACTACGATTTGTATTCTAGTCTCGCTTCGGTTTTAGGGAACTTTATTTCCAAAGAGGCAAAAATGGATAAACCAACCAATGCCAGGATCACTTAATGGGTACCTTTAAGTCCCATATTGACATCATAAAAAGAAAAGGAAATCAAAACTAACAGTTACTCAGGCACGGCGGGCTACCGGCTTCTTTGCATCACGTCCAATTGCTTTTGTGCTGTCATGTCCAACGTACTCGACTGTCAATGTAGAGTGTCGGATGTCCCGTTGAGTTGTACGATCTAAACTACGATCTTGTTAAGTTAGATCTTCTTGTTTTTTCGGTATATAAACGATATATTGACTGCTTTTAATATTCAAGACATGGTCGTTTCTATGGGCTCTGGGGGACCTCACAACCTGCCATGACCCTGCGGCTACGCTTTGGGGTCATAGCACTTGTGAGGTCCCCTCGAGCATAGAAACAACTAGATCTATCATTGTATGCCTCTCAAAGCAGTCAATATATCTATATTATTGACTAATTATTTTTCTAATTCAAATCACATGTTACATTTTATTAACTTGTCATTTACTGTAGTCAACGTCTTTCATACTCACCTATTAAATCACTTACTGACGACTTTTATCTAATGTGAGCAACAACAGATGCCATGTCTGGCAGTATTATAAATGGTGCTTATTTTGTGGAAGTTCTCATGTTCATTATTTACTCTTGCTTGGACTCCATAAAGATTTGTTTTCTTCCATTCTGACCTTAATTTGCAATAATTATGTCCAAGAATTTTTAAACCTAAATTTTGCATTGCAAGTTGCATCATCTGATTGTATCTTTTTTATGTTTTGGTCATTTGTAGTGTGCCAAGCAACAAGCCAAACAAGCCAAACAACAAGCCAAACAAGCCAAACAAAAAGACAAACAACCTGCTGCAAAGTCAGAATGTTCACATGCACCAACTGGCTTGGTATGTTTCTTTTTGTTTCTTCAGTTGAAAAAATAATAAATGTGTATTACTGTACATTTAGAGGTAATCAGATGTAAAGTTGTGAGCCTATATTATCTTACTTACTTTTTGTTACTTTGAAAGAAAAAAATCTTTACAATTCATACCGTCTAATAATTCTAGCCACCCACAAAAAGTAAACATCTTCATGATCAGTACTGTACGAGCTGAAATTTTTCGGTACAGATATTTTCGCGAATGGGTACTTGTCGGACATTTTTACGTGATGTTAATTTCCCAGTTGCGAGGGTCTAATCGTTACTTCAACTTTCGCCCTTTTTTATTCGCGTGTTGTTATTTTCGCGGTTCAAAGGCGATTCGCGAAATTCGCGAAAATAAAAGCACCGCGAACATAACCATTTATACAGTATCTTCAATTAAATTCTTCTTTATTTGAAGTTCAGTGCATAGACCCTTAAACTTCAACGGGGGGGGGGGGGGGGGGGGCCTTACAAAATGTTTGTCTCGCTTCATGACTTTATATGCCTCCGCCACTAAAGGTGGTGCCGGCCGGAGGCATCATGTTTGCGGGTTGTCCGTCCATCCCGCTTTCCCGTTATCGCGATATCTCAAGAACAACTAGAGATATGAAAATCAAACTGTATGATAGTATGTATCACCATAGGAAGACAATCTGATTAGATTTTGGCGTCCGTAGGTCAAAGGTCAAGGGTCCCAGAGGTCAACTTATGAAACTTTATGAAAATCAAACTGTATGATAGTATGTATCACCATAGGAAGACAATCTGATTAGATTTTGGTGTCCGTAGGTCAAAGGTCAAGGGTCCCAGAGGTCAACTTATGAATTTGAAGGTATTGGCTTCGTTATCGCAATATCTCAAGAACCATTTGAAATATGGACTTCAAACTTGATGATAGTATATATCACCATAGGAAGACGATCTGATTAGATTTTGGAGTAGGTAGGTCAAGGGTCACAGAGGTGATTATTTGAATTTCCAGCTAGTGGCCTCGTTATCGCGTTATCTCAAGGACCACTTGAGATATGAACATCAAACTTGGTGATAGCTTATATCACTGTCAAAAGACGATCTGATTAGATTTTGGAGAACTTGGGTCACAGCTTAAGGGTCACAGAGGTTAACCTATGAAATTCCAGGTATTGGCCTTTTATCACGATATCTCGATAACCACTTGGAGTATAATCTTCAAACTTGATGGAGTAATGAGGTAGAAGGTCAAAGAGGTCATATGCGGAGGCACATAAGAGACGCAGTCGCATTTGTCTTGTTTCTTTCGCTAGCGGCTAGAAAATGTTTGTCCCGCAATCAAACCCAACGCGTTTTCAGCAATTCGCTTTATGACTTTTTTATGACTTACAAATCTTTTGACACCAAATTATTGAAAATCGGACATTCCGCTAGCGGTTACAGGTACCTGACATTTTGTGAGTAAAGATCAAGCCGAAAATTGTGTACAAAACGCGTGGCAAAGTGAAGTTTCTAGTTTGGTTTATAAATCAGTTATATTTCAATCTTTAGACTTGATTTATCATTTATGCAAGCTAAAAAATTGATCTAGATAATGACCTTAAATATCAGAAGTCTCAAATCAATAAAATACATCAGAATTAAAAACAATAGCAGACATAAGAAATTTGTAAAACAATGTTATAGGCCTACAAAAGAATTGACAGATACTTTTAAAATAATTTTGTTGTCACCTCTTCATTCCTATTTTTTTCTCTCATAGGGTATAAGAAATACCGGGAATACGTGCTATATGAATGCCACTGCACCAATTCTTGTAGCATCTCCAGTTGTCCACTTGTACAGGGAACAGACTGTACACAAGATCCCTGCCCTTGATGGAGTCTTACAACTTTATAATGCAGATAACACTGCTGCAGTGAAGAAGGCTGTACAGAGTTTGAAGGATCTTCTGCCTTCCTACAACGATGCAGAGCAACACGATGCTGGACGGTTTATGCTTGACATCCTGTCCTCGCAATGTCTCCATTGTGGTTCAAGTAAATGCACTTTCCTTCAAAGGTATAAGTTTTGATTCTACATGAATTCCCTATTATATTTTCCTTTTTTTTATTACGTAAACCTACTATAAAAATAAAATGTGCATGAGTGTCAAAGTCCTAATTGCCATTTTTAAATTACCTCTTTAAAATGTGTTGTGGGTTTTCAAATAATTTTTTTAGGACTTCTTTAGGGAAGGTAGGCTAGGCTGAAAAAAGGATACCTCAAAATTGTCAATTGTACGGGGGTCCGGAAATATGCCCAAAGCTCCTGGGGGGTGTTTCACAAAGATCCTAAGTTGAACTTAACACTAAGATGGACTTAAAAATTATGGACAGCCATTAGAGCCTTAAAATGAAATATATTCAAAAGCAGAAATTCAAGTATTTTAGACTTTTTATAAATTCTACATCCAGAACATGAAATCTCCTTGATAATAGAAAATATGAATGATTTGAATTAACATTTTATGCCTTTTGCAATAACTTTTACAAAATGTTTTCAAAGATGCTAATGGCTTTCCATAATTTTTAAGTCCAACTTAGAGTTAAGTTCTACTTAGGATCTTTGTGAAACACCCCCCAGGTCAATTAAATTTATTTCAAGGGGGCAAGACTAAACTAACAGTCTGTGCTTGGTACATGAACCTCATAGGGCCCAGACTGAGATGTGCCTGTAAAGAGCCATGATGCTAGTAAAAAACATCAGCTCTTTAAATAAACAAATATCCTGAAATGGCAGACCAGACTTGCCAAATGCTATTCAGCAAACATTTCAGTATATCTATGAGTATTGATTGGGCAGTGAATATAACAAATTGGTCTGATTATTTCATAATATCTTTATTTGACACAAGTTCTCCTTTATCAAACAGAAAACTGCTTATAGATATTTGTTTCTGATTTAGTTTTTTTTTCCATTTGGTTTACCTTCTGTTTTAGCTGTTGTCATTTGCAGGGGCACAATGAACTTAAGTGCCCTAATTGTGACGCATCAAGGCTTGGGGGAGAGCTTGATTACGGCTCCATCCCAGTAGAATGCAGAAGCAACAAATCACTCGACACCACTCTCGATGAATTTTTCAGTTGGGCTACTGTTGACTTCAAAGGCCTTTGCGACAAGTGGTATGTCCACTTTTTTTTTCACTTGAGAACTTTAAACATGAAATCATGTTACCCTTTTTCAGATACCTGCACTTGTTGATATTTCTGATTTAGAAATCATTATTTTTTATGCTATTTTTTTTAAAATCATTGAGCACATTCTTTTTATTGAGATACCATCCATGCCATTGTTATTTTACTGTTCCTAATATTGCACAGCTAGTGTATATCAAATGAGTAAAACTGTTTTTGTTTTTTCTATTTCAAAAAAAAAATTGTTGAGTGCTTTATAATTGACATTTTCCCACTAATTTGATTTAAAGTGGACAGACCCTGACCAAGATGGAAAAGAGGCCAGTGGCAGAGTCACCGCCAGACTTTCTGTGGGTCACGCTACAGCGCTGGAAAGAATCAGAGGTCCGGCAAGCTTTGTCCGAATCTCGACTTACCAAAAATACAGAAAGGATGAACTTGAAGACGGATTTATGCAGGAATATCACCTTGGAAGCTTAATGGTAAGAGTTAAAACGTATATGGTAGTATTTGACAATTTTTAGGTCAATAGGCCCAATATGAACTTATGCCGTTGTTTTGTAGTGGGTTACTAGAGGTACAAAGAATTTCTACACATGTATGATTTTGAAATTCTGTTCCAAACATTACTTATGGTAATCTATGTGTGTGACTCAGACGAGTGCAAGACGTAAAGCAAGCTTAAAGATATTTATTAACATATTTAGAATAAAATAAAACTCATTTTGTTTCTTGAAAATGGTATAAACATGAGTTATAGTTTTAAAATACCAATCTGAAAGTCTCATAAAGAAATATCTATGGGAAATCACCCCTTTGAATAAGTTGCTGTACAATCCCTTGATGAGAATATTTATTCCATCAAAAAAAGAAAAAAAGAAAATGAAAGTGGATATTTTATGCAGTTAGGAAATGGGAGGTGACCCAATCCTCTTTCATTCTTGTCATTAGATGCATGAAGGAAGTACCATGTCCAGTGGACATTACACTGCACTTGTTTGTAAGGAAACGTGGATCCTGTATGATGATGAGAAGGTGTCTGTGACTGATATTGATCTTGCATCACCTTCTATAGCTGGTGTGGGATATAAGAAAGGTATGTTTCTGTCTTTTGTAATCTACTTATCTTTAATAAATTTCCACGATTATTGACGAGACAAATGTAACTGAGAGGGATTACAAGGTATTAATTTCTTGTATGAATTTTTATTATTCATTCATGTCAGAGAGGAGGGGGAAATAGAACAAAGTTATTTGTATACATGTACAAGTATGTAAGTAACCTAGGACCCTGTATAGGCCAGTGATTAAAAACCTTGAAATCTGGTTGATGCTAGAATACCTGGTACTTGTTCCAAAATAGAAGAGAAACAATAATTCTGTCTCAACCACGTTAAGATAAATGAACTATTACATTAATGATTAGATTGAGGGTCAAATTCACATAGTCCAGATGCTGTATGGAGTTATCATTAGCATACAGACATATTATTTCAACTTTTCTACAATGAATTATTTTAATTAAAAAATTGTAGATACATTTTCCAATTAATTCTTTCAATTATTAATTGTAGATATGTTTTCCACAACACTCATTCGATATGGATTCAATTTAATTTCCTGCAAGGTTACTAATGAATTTTAATGATAATTTTTCATTACAGGTGATATGTATAAGGTTGAGAAGGCATCCTCCCAAGAAGCTGTCAACACTGCTGCAGACTTGAAGGTAGGTTTATATATTGCTGAAAATTATACCTCTAAGTTTTACATGTATTGTTGTGTAGGGATCGTATAATTATATGAGGAGTCCGTAAATGAAGCGAAGAGGTACAAGTTGATGTATTTACAATTCAATTATATTTATCAGGCAGAGTCCAGATGGCATAGGTAAAGTTGAAGAACAATATGAATATATCGAGTAAGGAGCAAAGCTCCTCAATTCGATAGTCTACCAGAATTATGTGGTGATGAGTTGGTAGCTAGATGAGAAGTTTCTCTATAATGGAGAAACTCCACTATCAGGTAAAATTTGGGGGCATCTTATTCTTACTGGGGTAAAAGTGTAAAGGGTTCTAATTGGTCTATAGCACTTGTCCATCATGGTTGCTACGGGATTGGAGGAGTGGTCAAGGGAGATGGAGTGGTCAAGGGGTGGTCTATGAGTCATCGTTCATGGGACAAAGAAGTCATACATGTGCTATCTCTGGGGGTTATGTTTATGGTCAAATAATAGGGGGTCTGTATCTTAATGGGAACATAATGTGTTCCTGGATAAAGGGATAATAAACAGGGACTTGTTAGGACAGGTGGTCAGGAAGTGAGGGGGATAGGTAAAAGTCAAAAAGGGAACAACACGTAATATTATATGTAGTTATAATTAATACTACACAACAGTATGTAGAAGTCCTGTGATGATGCTTCTGAAATGCATTTTCAGGGCTTAATTGTTACATAATATTACATACACTAGTGATAGCATTTAGTGCCTTGCAGCTTTTTTTTGTTGGTAACCCTTAAGGGCGGGGAGCATTCGCCGTGATATGTTCTAGGTTTTTTTTTTTTGCTGCGAGCTTTTGTGACTCTAATCCTATTCTGACCCCCCCCCCCCCGTAGCTTTAAAATGATGATCTTCTCATTGACTTGTGTACTGTAGCAACACAAATACAAATATTTAGATATATATGTGCGAACCTATGCTACGCTAATGCCAATAACTCAAAAAGTATTTGAGATAAAGGTATGAAATTTGTAGGGTTATTCATGTCATCCCTTCTTTATCTTACTGTATTTTTCCTATTTCAGTCTGTATATACCTATATACCCCGTACATGGTTTTTTAATTTTTTTATGGTTGAATAAATAATAATAATAATAATAATAATCTGTTTAATGATTTGGGGAGGACGCTCTATGATCCTTTAGCAGTGATATGCAAATTTATTAGCCAAAGAACCAAGACAAGATTCCTGTTGTGACTCGGTGATCAAAGTCCAAATAAAGCCTGGGTAGGGGCCCTTGAGCACTTAATGTTTCTTTCATCTGGGCCATAGATTGCGACTGCAGACATACACTTTGAACATATTTGTTTCTCTTAGATGGCTGCTGTACCATTTGCTGATGTACTTAACCACGTGGAAGCTATTGTTGCCGGAAAAGTGAGGTAATATTAATTATATGCCATGTCATTCAGCCTTTGAGCTGCAATGTGGTTTTGAATAATAAATACCATTTCAATCAATCAATCTTACGTAATGGTAAGATCGGAGATAAGTTTTACTTATGTAAGTAGGAGCCTGTTTTGAGCATCTTTTAATGGGGGCTATTTAGACCGAGTCATGCTTCGATAGGAATGGGTTTGTTTCTTTGAAGCGTCTGGCCTTAGAGACCCCTTCCCCAACCCCCTCCTTTCTTGAGAGTAAATTGTAACTAGTCTATGACTTATGACTCACCTGAGTACAAGTAAATTAAAAGATCATATTTGTTATTCTAGAAACCTTTTATTTAAACTATAACTGTTTAACAAAATATTTCTTTGTTTGTAATGTAACTTAATAGATCATCAAGACATGACCTGTTCATGGAGAGGAAATTGGTCGTATTGAAGGAACTCAGCTATGATGGACTAGGAGAGTTTTCAAATGAGGTACTAATAACAGTTTTTCATATTGCATAATTGTTGACACGCACCTGTGAAGAACTGTCTCTATTTTTGGAGAAAGAATGAGCATTTTTCACCTTTGACAAGCATGTGTCCCTATTTTTGTAAAAAAAAAAATCTTTCTATATAATTGTATTTAAGATTCATGGATGTTCCTATTTTGACATTTTGACATTTTTTTGTCCCAGCCAAACAAACTTTGCGAGGGGGCTATAAAACAGGCTCCATACATGTGTGCGTTCTTGTGTCCGTCCATGCAAAATCACAAAAAAAGGCTACTCCTCTTTCATTTGTTGATGGTTTGGAGTTTTTTTTTGTTCCATTTGGTAAAACTACATGAAACACACAGAAGTTCTACACAAACATTATTTATGCAAATTTATTCAATTTATTCCAATATAAAAAAAAAATGCTTCTTTTCCATATATTTCGCACTGAGTAATTTACTCATTCTCTTGTTTTTAATCATTTGACCATATTTCTTGACTTCGAGGGTTGGCAGATAGGGTAATCTATTGTATAGGTTGATTAGGGCTATGTGTCTCCCTTGAGCAAATAAGGGATAACTTTCACTTACATGTATCATGGGTACACAGGTGAATTTGTACCTACAAAGTACATTCTGTCCATTATATTCTGTGAGAGAAGATATTGGGTCAGATGTTTATATGGGGTCACATAAATGGAACATCTTTGTCAATCCATTGATACATATAGACAATGGTCTTTTAACCCTATATAGCCCGGGCTATTTTGAAACTGTATAGCCCGGGGGGGGGGGGGGGGGCTTGTCAGGCCCCCCTCTGAGATCTCGGCCGTTGACCGCGCAATCGCGATGAAAATCAGCACGCACGTTGCCCATGACGTAATCTCCAAAGTCTTATCATTAATTTTTTACAAAACAATGTAATTTTCTTGATTATGCTAATTATACTAATTTATGCATGAAATCAGATTTTTGCTGCAAATCACTATTATTAAGCTTCAAATAGGCTATTTTTTTTGTCTAGATACTCGTAGTATTCTCAACAAATTAACCTGAAAAAAATTGTGGTATCAAAATTAATTCCTTATGTATTTTATTGTTTTTCTAATTTCTTATGTATTTCATTGTTTTTCGAACTCTTTAATTTTATTGTTTTATTTCGAGGACATTTTTTGGCGACATTTTTTTGCGATCATAAACAGCATAAAATTAATTGATTTTAATCAATAAAAGCAAAAATAATCACACATTAATGAATTTTAGCTGAAAACACAATTTGTATTGAAATTATACATGAAATCACGTTTTTGAGCAATTTTTGGTCTGACGTGCAGGTACAAAATTATGCGTAACTTTGGAACCGGGTACCCAGGCGTCACGAATCCGGTCTCAAAAAATGAGCGAGACTCGAAAGAAAAAAGTCATGATACATGCGACAAGAGCTTCTCGCGTCAAAAAATTATCGCGAAAAATGTCAAGGGGGGGGGGAGGCCTGTCAGGCCCCTCCTCCCCCCCCCCCAGGCTATATAGGGTTAAGAAATGATACTGCACAGACCAATTGAATTGTTGTATTGTTGTATACTTGTACCCTAGCTCCATGTCACTTTCAGTGAACATTCTTTACACTGTATAAGTGAAGTTTATGGATTTAATGCAGGATATGCACTTGTACAGAAGTTGATTCGGTAAAATTTGACATGCAATTGTATACATCTGATTTTTCTTACAGGTGGAGCGTTCAATGATGGAACGATTGTTTAAACAATACCACACAGTTTGGTAAGCTTCTGTTTCTTACCCAGCATTAAGTTGATCAAAATATAGATAATTTGCGACACAATCTAAAAAGTATAGTACCGGTAGTATGAAGATATGATTTCAGAAACTGTCTATGATGGCAAGTATGGTATTAAAGGTAACAGAATATCTTTATTTCAAAGTGTCAGAAATTGACATCACCTATGTGGTAGATTACTAATACCACTTCCATGGTTCATCATATATCGCCCTGGCACAAAAATATTTCTTTTACTGTTCAAGAGTTTTTGAAATGGATACCTGAAATGACATGCTCACATGACTGTTGTCACGAGTTTTCAGGTAAGTGGTTAACAGAGGCATATCACTGAAACTTATGTTGGCCTGATAATTTTTTTTTTCAATTACATGTTTGGAATTGAGTAGCAACCTTGATATTATATTATGCTATTTTTATGAATAACTTGAAAATATTATTGATCACAGCATTGGACAAGACTTGATTCCCAGGACGGGGATTGAACCCAAGTTTTTTGAGAAACTGAAGCTGATTGGCATTCCTGATGACATGTAAGATTATTACCCATAGAAGGCATTTTAGCTACAAGATAAAAAGCCATATTTTGCGCACCACTTCTAATCCGAACCCGAAGCAGGCAACATTTGCCATATTGCCCCCTTCCGGGTTTTCCCCGTAGACAACTGTACAAAATTCGAGGACAACATTGGGCCATATTCCATTCTTTCTTTGAGAGTGCGCTTTAACAAAGTGCAAATGTGCAGTGTTGGTACGCGATCGAGTTTTAAGCAATGGATACGCGCGGTAAAAATTTACGTCACAATCGCTTAGGCAGGATTACATACATGCCTGAATAAACTGAAATCAGACAGACCGACAGGCAAACACACATGTCTGTCATTATTACCAAAAAAATTAATGACATGCATGAATTATACAGCTGTAGGTAATAATAATTATATTGACTGGCTCTGCCTTCGGGGAACATCGAAAATGTTGCCCTTAAAAGAACCATATTGCCCTTGTCTACGACTCGGGACAATATGAATCTTTTGCGGGCAATATATTCAATGTTTCCTCAAGGCCAGTCAATATAATATAAATATGATACTAAACAATGGTGTAGCAAAGCATTATTTAAATCATCCCATTGAAAAAATTCTTATGAAATTTATTGGGAAATCTACTGAATTGTCTAATTGAAGACAAAGGAACCGTCGTTGATTTTCTTGAGGTTACACATCATGTTATTTGACGCATGTACAGGTGGACCTATTCTATGTTCCTTGATGATGGAAAATTGTAAATTGGTGTTGTTTTTGATCAACAAAAATGTGGTTTGATAATTTTGTCCCCCAAAAGTCATATTTTCAGTTAGAATTTATTTGATGGATGTGTTTTTAGTTCCAATTCAATAAATAATATGTGCTGATATCTAATTGAGCAAATTGAAATAGTACATTTTGTGTTGGTGGCTAGCGAGTTGCAGCTCTTCACTGTATGAAATACATTTTCCCGCAAGCTGAGAAATTAGCCTGCGGCAGCTTGCCAGTAGTGGCGCTGTTAATCGTGAATATATAGACCATAACAATGTTGCTTTTGTTGTGTGTTTTTTTTCTTTCTCAGGGCAAGTTCTTACGTGAATTACGTCTTATACCCAGAGGCATTCAGCTTTGTGTTCAATGCAGGTATATAATTCTCTAGGAATACACATTTCTTCCTCAATAAGAAAATTTCAAGAATGTCACACTGCCGTATGTCCTTCTGTCTGTCCAGCCATTCGTAAAAGTCTTGTGAACACTAGTTTCCATTCGTTAACTTTTGTAATGTTGGACAGATTTTGATGAAATTTGATATGAAGGTACATGTACATGGTATCATACTATAGCCAAGAATGATTTTGGAGTATGTAGGTCAAAGATCATGGTTCATCCCATAAAGTCATAAACTTTATGTTCATTAAGTCCCCAGATGTTAGTGACTTCCTTGCCTAGTAATATAATAGTATAGTCCTGTAGACATAAATTGTTCTGACTGTCCTTGTTGTTTTTGTGTTGTATTTTTTTGTGATCTCCCTGAACAAGAACTACAGTGGGCAAGTCAATTATATCACTGTTTTGTTAGCTTAATGATGTAATAATCAAAATTTAATTGAGCTTTCATTGAAAAACATGATCTTAACCTGTTACTGTTGTGATAAGTGCTTGCTGAAACCCTAGAATACTTTACATACCATGTGGTACAACATTGACCGTTTCATACCTTTCATACATGTATGTGCTTTTTCTATCTGCAGAAGCTCCAGGTATCTAACTTGGGAAACAACTGATTGAAGAGGACACTCGATCTGTGTGAGATGAGGAGCTCATATATTTCCTTAGAAGATGTTCATCCAAGTTCTCAAATTGTTACAGACATAATACACTATGCGGGTACCAGTCAGTCTACAGGTCCGCAGAAAGTGGCTTCTTTCATCCAACTTGTATGCATGACCGGAACAGGTTCTGCATATTTAACGAGTCAGAACCTGTCAGAAGACCACTTTTATTTTGGCCCTTGCTGCTCTAAAACATCAAATTTGATGTTTTTGGTTATAAGGTGAAGAATCAATCTTTTATTGTATTTGATTGAGTTTAATGGAATATTCGGTAAGATAGGTGAAATTGTGGATCTAGAAAGAATACAAATGTGACTTTTTCACTTGCCAAAAGTGTTGTTATTACATCTGCATGAAGCTGAACATCTATGCTTCGTGATAAAAACACTCCTAACACATGATAAAATTTAATCGGCTCAAGAACTGTACGTCAGTTGGTCCCACTGCTTGGCGATATGTTAAGCATCATTTGAGGTAGGAACTTCAAACTTGGTACAGTCCACTCTCATTTTAACGACGTGCTCAAGACCATGCCAATTACCTCATTATACATGTACTGAACACATAGACACATGTGCACATGACTGGGAGAATCTTGTTGTATCCATGCTCGTTATAACGGTAGTGGACTGTAGTAGTATGTATCACCATAGGAAGATCAAGCAATAAGATATTGGAGTAAGTAGGTCAAAGGTCACAGTGGTATATTTACATGAAGTTAGAGGTTTTTAGTGATATCTCAAGATCCGTTTGAGGTTAGAACTTCAAACTTGGTAATAGTATGTATCGCCATATATCAAGGAGTAATCGGTTAAGGGTCTCGTATTTCTCTTATCTCGTAAGGGCATTCATTCAGACTGTGCAGTCGAGAATGGTTTTTGACATGCCATGCTCAAAACAATAGAGCTCGGTGAAGTGTGTATGGATCAGTGTCATTAAGGTATCATTTGAAAGCATATGACTTGGAATTAGTTTATAAAGCACTTAGTCTGCATAAATTAACCCTTTGATTTAGGGTTTTTGTTCTTTGGGGACGCACTGCATATCAGATCTGGTGAGGACTGGAATTCATTTGGAATTTGTGAAATCGAGAATCATTCCTGTCTTAATGACACTTCAATGTCTTTTGGGATCACAATGAAGTCACAATGGTCCAAATTGTCTTTGTCCGTTTTTCAGTGCAAGCTAATTTGTAAACAACATTAGGTCATAATTATGTTTATCACTTTATATTTGATGAAAAAATTATCTTGAAAGTGTACGCCCATGTAAATGAGTATGAAGCGGTAATTTTGATTCCATAAACATTCCATAAAATAAAGAATCTTGAAATATTGTGTATGGATGTATTAATGGTGCACCGTCCTGTAACACTATGCTGATGGTCCTGGTCACGAAGGGAATAGGGCATACACTGTAAAGCTAGTCTTGATAAATATACGTTTTGATACAATGATTGACAATACATTGTATATTTTAAGTATAAATTAGCCTATAATTGGATTAATGATAACATTTTGTTACTTGGAGACATATCAGTTGTATGAATGTTATAAATTATAAAGATACAAAAGAATAGATACATTTGTAATATTTTTAATGGGCATATATAGTACAAGATCAGAATATTGCATTCTGGATTAGAAGACAGGACATTTTGAGTACATGTAGTTCCGGACTCAAGGTGGTGCCATACAGGGCTGCTGTGGCTTTAAAAGCTGTGGTAAAATATTGAAGTTTTTATACTGTTAATGTTTGGCATTGGTAAAGTGGAGACCACAGTGAAGCAGAACATATTTTTAATGGTACAAATATTACCATGTAACTGACAAATCAAAAATTTAAACCATACACACTGGAGTGGCAATGATGTTATAAGATAAGATTAAGGGGCAACATGGTCTCTGCGCTAATTTCAGATATACAAGGGACCAGAAAGTGAGGGATCATGGGGAAAGTTTATCATACGGAATTTGCAAAATGCCTGTTTGCATTATAACCCATCCGTCGTGCGAGGCCGTCGGACTAACTGTAATAAATGTTCGGACAGTACGAAGTTGACCGACTCAGTCCATTCAAATACTTCGGGTTCTGGCATTTCTCAACAATACTTGGTCTTTAACGTTAGACTCTTAACAGGTCTCACCATATTCACTATCGAAGAAACGACTTGTATACTAATGCTCCAACATTTCCAAATACAAAACACAGGCTAGTTTACTTCTGGTTGGTTAGCCTAACCTTGGAGAAAATCCAGCTCTCTCAATCTCTTTATTTGCTTTTCCCCCAGACAGTTTGTCGCCGGGGATTATGTAACACCCATCAGGCCCTCTCTCTAACGCCCGAAGTCACATTTCCGCTGTACTGCACCTTATGGAAATGGCAAAAAGAACTTTTTTCTACAGGCCGTGCGGGCCCGCAGTGGAAATGTGACTGCGCCATCAGAGAGCTGGCTATGTAATTGTTTCATCCGAGGATACCATGCCTTTCCCCATGATCTCTCACTTTCTGGTCCCTTTAATGCATCAGAAAACAATATTTTAGTTCAGAATATCGTAGAGGAATAATTATTTGATCAAGTTTTCCATTTTAGAGTTCATGGGAGTGCAACAGAAGTGTGAGATATATTTCAGATCAGAATTTTTTCTCGAGATTGATTACTTTCAGTGATATTTCTAGTCTCACTTTGTCATTGATTGGAGTTTTAATAGTATCTTTCATTGATGGGAATTCTTGTTTTACTAATTTCTATTCAACACAAATTACAGTTATATATTATCAAGGCTTTTAAACTATGAGGATTTTAGTTCATTCAATCGAGAATAATGAGCTTGATTACGATAGCTAAATGTTGGTACATAAATACGTAGAACATTCTGAAATGTTTGACATGCTTAATTCATGTACATATGTATCATAACATGTATCATATCATATCGTTTTACTTGCATTGTAAAAAAAAGAAAAAGAAATTATGTCCAGCGCTTGCCTATTGCATCATTTCATGTGGTGCTTCAAAGCGTGATTCTTTGATGTGCCGTTGTGAAAAGAAAAGCATATCATATTTTGAAGAATAAAAGTTTTGACATTTTAAATAAATACATAAATCTTTATGTTCATTTTCAGTGTACATTAATTCAAGCTGTATGATTTTATTAATATTTGCAGAAAAATCATTTGGGTATTGTACAAGAACATATAAAGTACATTTGACTTTTAGTTGAAAATATATATATTTAAAGAAGAATAAGCCACACAGTACAATTTTGGTTTAGAAGAGAGTGTAGGAGAGTCGGAGCGAAAGAGGGTGAGAAGCATACGGTAGATCCAGAGAGCTTCTTGCTTCTGGTAAACAAGTGACTGTAGATATTAATATATAGTAGTACTGCTTAATAAATTCACATGTACATGCATTGCAATTTTAATCAGTTGCTATTCACATTCAGTTTGTCGCATAGACAATACATTTCAGAACTAGCGGTCGAAGAATTTGAATGAATGACGCCTTGACAAGATATATAGAAAAAAAAATGAAATTGGTTTAAACAGTAATGAACACATTTAGAAAATAACAAGGTGCTTGCGACCAAGCCAATTACCTTGTAATGAAATAGGCACATAGACCCATGTGCACATGTTTGAAACGGGGACGGTAGTAGAATTGCGTCTTTAAAAGGGAATCTCGTATATGTGCTCGATTTATAACGGGAGTAGACTGTGTATATGATTCCCTAAATTCCTTCACATCTCCCCTTTCACATGTCCCTCTTAGGTACCTTCCCCCTTATAAAACCACCTCTCATTTGGGACCCTTTGAAATAAAATTTAAATTTCCCCCCTGCCCCCCCCCCCCCCCCCCCCACTAACGCAACCCTTGTTACGCTGTCCCATATCCCCCTTTTTTTCTTCTTTTTTTTCTTTTTTGCTGCGTTACATGCATGCAGGCTCATGGTTTCTTTTTTAATTTTTTTATGGATAATCAGTTAATCACTTAAATTATCTGAAATTTCAGAGAATGAGGCCTTTCTGAGACTGAAGTATTCTAATTTTAAAAAAAAAGGGAAAGAAAAAAAAGTGTAACTTACAGATGGGACACCCATCACAGATTCAAAGGGCATGCATGCTTACAAGGGAAATGCATAAAAGGTACAAGGGCCACTTATATTGTCAAAGTATAAGGTGCACGTAGCAACTGTGACAATTGATATTAAAATGGCACTTGGAATAAGTAAGGAAAGGGTGCGCACTACAGCGGCGGATCCAGGATTCGAAAATAGGGGCCGGGCGCAGCCCGAAAATTTGAAAAACGGGGGGGGGGCAGGCGATAGTTTTCTGATATTAGGCCTACATGTACGTGAAAATGTACGTGAAATTAGTGGTTTCCAAACAAGGGGGCGTAGCGGAATGGGGGGGGGGGGGTATAGACACACTATGCTATGGCTCTGTTTAACACTAACTTTTGTCGGCTAGTACCAAGGGTTGAAAATTCAACAAAATATGTCGGGTTTTTCTTTTATTTCTTTTTTTTTTATTCTGCCGGACACGTCTTTTATTTTCTTTCTCTTCTTTTCTTTTTTTAAATTGTTATTGGTCCTTCTTAATTATCAGCTCGACCACTCATTTCTTTTTGTGTTGACCCCGGCCCCCCCCCCCCCCACCCCACCCCGCATCTCTTTCATTTAAACTAGAGTCTACATGTACATCATGCATGCAGCCCACATGCATAATTAGATTCTGTGATGATCGAAGCCCGGTAATAGGTGGTTGACGTAACACGATATCATATAAAGCAGCATTCAAACCAAATTAGAAGGCCTGATTAGAAAACACCCCGACATCTGCTTTTACAGGCAAACTAAGCCTATGGCAACAACTGCCCTTTTTGCTAGACCACCCAGTCCCCGTCGCTTCGCGACGGCGCTGTTTGTGGTCAATCATTGGCCGCAATTATCAACATATTTGAACAACGGGAATCTGCATTTCTATACAAAGTTCTCAAATTGGCAATCGTTGGTGTAGCTAATTTGGAGAAGTTTGATTGGTTGCAAAGGCCGACCAGAATAGTTCATTTTGCTTTAGGGGTGTACCATGGCGTGTATTCAATAATACGTGAGCACGCACGCTCTCCGATGAGATTCGGAACGGATCGCCTGGCCGGAACCGATCGCCTGTGACTAGCGGAACGAATCTACGAATCCGGAACAAATCGGCGGGTACATATCCAGGCGATCGGTTCCGGAGGAACCGATCGCCTGCACGGAACAAATCGCC